>JAODKL010000038.1:8413111-8433322 GCA_026780765.1 Petrocephalus schoutedeni
CAAAACAACAAAGCTTGAACATTTTTGACCAAAGGTTAAATCAAACAGCATTGATTTGTGCATGTGTTTATATATATTTATGAATGTATATAAATGAAACAAACTGTCAAAACTCTTTTCCTGTTGGAGGACAAAACCTCACCTTACCCATCTCGTTCAGTAACCAGCTATTTGACTGAAGTAATTTCAAGCCATCTGCTTTGGTCATCTGACATTAAAAACATATTAGCAAAAGGTACTTTTGAATATCCAGCAATGCCTTGGCATATCATTGCTTTAAATCTTACCATAATTACTCAGCCCACTTCATTTGATCTTTTCATGGGGCTGGATCTAATGGATTTCAAAAAGCAGTTCCACGCATAATTCACATTCACATTTATGTGTAATTGGTAATCATTTATTTTGTTACAGCTACCATTCATAAAAATGCTACCAGAATATTTTGATAATGTCCTCCTCGAAGTTACCCGGAGATCCCTTATCATCATTTCAAAGCCTTTGCTTGCATTTCTAGGTGGATGGCACAGCACCACCAAACTTATAGCTGAGAGTCTCTCTCTTGCAGAACCAACCCATTAAATACACTTTGTTGAAATCACATTCTCAAATTGTGGTTTGCCTGCCCTGCAAATTGAATGAATTTCATGTCATTGATGTTTGTGCAAATTTTGCCTTCAAAAACACAAACACATGCTACAAATTTTCACCATAATATGGTGGCTGGTTTTGCCCCCCTCATCCAAATTTGTAATACAATGAGTTAAACTGATTGCCCAACTTTAAGACTCCTAATCTTGCTGCAAAGTTAAACTGCAAAGCTGGGTTTACCGTAACACGTGGTCACAGTAACCAGCGATGCGAGTTCTTCCCGCTCTCACAGAGGTTACATGCAGCCACGCACATCCAGGGCATTAATATCAAATGTGATGCTCTCGGCTGGCATGCCATATGACTCATTCATGTTGTCGAGGGCAACGGAATTTCCCATTCGGGCTGTTAGATCCACACAGGACTCCTCGTTCGGAGAACCATGGGACTTCTCAGATGTCCCCGTAAACCATGCATTTACCAGAATTCCTTTACAGGGCTGCCCTAGACTCCTGTTACATTTTAATTTAATTTTCAAATAATATCATAAGCGGTATTGTAACTGATCAATTTTACCAGAATACCAAAGTATAAAGCATGCGCTTTATATCTGCTTATCAAGGGTATTGTCATATAGGCCATATAAGAGACTTCTGATGGTAGTAGCAAGTGCTATCATATATGTAAATTAAATTCAAAGCCAAAATTTAACTACCATTATAATTACACTACTTGAGTGTCACCACGGCCAAATATCCAGCAACTTCAAGGCAGAAACCAGTAAACAACTATTTTTAAATACACCAACTAATAATAGAACACTGAAGGCTTGTGTCTCCCGGACTGACTCCTTAAAAGCTGGTTTGCTATTTCCGATCACATTATCTTTAAGCATTCTACATCAGCGTGGTCATTAGTGTCCACCCTTCGCTGAAATCTCTCAGCTTTGCAGGCCACAGGACTGAGACACTATTTAGCGACCAGTTAAAGGCGAGCCGAATCCATAACTCCATCAATCGACCCATAAAGTGGAAAGGGTTACCCACAGGACTCAAGAGGGCCCACTGGTCGTCGTGACCCACATTCTGCTTGGATGCCTTGCCTGGGTCAGATGTTAATATTGACACTCAAACCACACGTACAACTGGTCCTTTCACTGGTACTGGTACCTCTTTAAATTATTTTTATTGACATGAAAATTAAGTATCCGCCAATCCCAACCCCATTTAACTTTTTTGTTTTCATTTCAATTTTAAAAAGTCTTCAGTAGTTATAGATTAAATAAGTTACCTGAAATGATACCCGTGACACAACTAAGTGAGAAGACAACCTTAATTATTATATATATATAATATATATATATATATATATATATATATATATGTGTGTGTGTGTGTGTAATTTGGCTTATTATAATAATGCTAGATATTTACTGGGACAATATTGGGGCTAAGGATAACCGACTCCCCCACTCTTGTCTAATTACGTCTGTGCTTCTATCGAACATAATTTAGCATCATGGTTTGAGCAGTTTGCTGAAGAGCGAGAAATAATCGCCGGCTGCCACATACGCACATTCCAACGAGACTGTCTTTCGCTCATTAGCAGAACGCGACATCCGCGCGCGGCCGAATTCCCCATTGTGCAAAAACTGTCTGCATTTGAAAGTATCGCTTTGGCCAGTCGCAATAATTATCTGTTACCTCACCATTTCAAAGTGGGAATTAACTGAGCGGCGACGTGAGGCGTGAGTGCGGGGACTAAGGCACTCCATCTCTCCCTGTCCTGGGAACAAACGCCTCCCTGCCTAAAGCCCGGAGTTCCTCTGCGCACACCCCCACCTCCAGCCCGGTGAAAATCTGTAATATTGAGACATACTCAGATCAGCAGGTCTGAAAGTGTGTCCGGGCTTTAAATTAAAAAAAAAATGCTTGCGATGTCATCGCCACGGCAACCCCTCCCGACGCCCGCGCAGACCCGCACACACAGACAAGAGGGGAACAAAGGGGATTTCTCCCTCTCCCTCGGAACTATGATTAGATCCCAGAGACACAATAATCACACGTTCAAGCTGAATCACCACAGAGGCAGCCCGACTGCAACGTCGGGATCCAAGTCAGTATGTGGAAATGACTATTGTTTGTGTCCAGCAGGTTTCATTAATCTGGCAACGGAATTAGATGCATGTGAGTTTAGACTCGCCAATGCAGCAGCAGAATATAAGTTGGATGCGATCCACATAACAGGCGGCCGACAGTTAACAATATGATCTTTGTTAGAGGGGGACCCATAATTAAAGATCCCCCAATGTTACCTAATGAGAATCAGCACGGATGATCTGTCCTCTATCACCTACTCATACGTGACCTTAATGTAAAAGACCTTCCTATGACTTCTGCTGGAACTAGGCGGCTGGCGGAGCACAGCTGACGATCTGCAGTTCATACAGCATGATGCCTTCTGTGCCAGACAAAAAAATCTAAGAATCCTTAAATCCAATAAATGGCATATAAATGATCTTAAAAGCCTGGCTGAACAGTTTCTAGGATGTTTTATTTTATTAAAAAAATGATCATAACATTAATTTCACTAATATATTATTGACATTGTGCTTTTTTTTAATGACTACTAGCAATATTACAATATGACGTGGTACATTTAGGGCTATAGAAATTTTATAGGACCCTGAGCAGAAGGTGTTAGAAGATGGAAACTTATATTTTACAACTTTCTCCCGACAGGCAGTTTAAACTTCTCACTGCGCCGCCTGCAGCTTCTGGCTGGCTGCTCCCGGCTCACCCAGCCCGGGAGAGCGGGCTCTGACCGCCACACTTGGGCTATTTGTAGAAACGCCAATGACGTGATTTCTACCGAGCAGAAACCATCCTACACAAGCCGCCGGTGCCGGCCGAGGCGTGAAAAGCGCCGCCGCGCTCCCCCTGGGAATAGCGGGGGGGGGGGGGAAGATCCAGGCAGAGCCTCATCGGCACCGACGCAGGTCCGGGGCACCCGATCGGCGCCGGCCGGCGGGCGTTATAAAGCATTTATATAAAATACTACACCTCTGAAAGGCGGGACGTGGTACGGTCTGCCGGCACCGTGGGTCTCCCTGCGAAAAGTGTGCACGGTCAAAGCGAAGGGTATCGCGGGCGCCGGCGGACAGGCGCTCATGTACAGCGACGACCAAAGAGATCTATATGCGTGTCTATCACCGATCCTTCGGCGGCATAAACACAGCTGGCGAGGAGCACGTTATTAGGCACGGAAACCGGCACCGATCCGCCGGCTGCACGCTGCTTTCATTCATCCCTGCCGTGGCTCATTCATCCCTGCCCTCCACATTCCCCCGGCTCGGAGCCGGCAAACGCGGAGCCCTCTTAAAGCAGACCAGTACCCTATATAATAATAATAATTATAATAATAATAATAATTGTCATTATTATTATTATTATGATTATGGTGATGATGTTGCATTCGTAATGTATTATTATTGACATGCTACTGATGATAATTTACATTTATTCAGGTCTACATTATTCATAATTATTCACATAATAAGTGAAAGCTAACCATGCACGGTAGCGCTTAGATGGAGGTAAAGCCCCCGGTCGTGATCGGTCGCAGGCAGCAGTGAGTAAGGATGCATATGCACCGCACTGTGTGCACGGCGGCCGGGACGCGGAGCGCGACCCCCGGCACGGAGCGCGACCCCCGCACGCACACGCCCGGCGCGCGGGGCGCCACAGGGCGGCCGAGGAAAAGTGACTTTTCCCGCGAGGCGGAACTTAGTTACGCGGCTCCGGACTTTCCCGAGCAGGTGCCGGCGTCCCGGCCGCCGGGGACGCGCCGGAGCGGTGCGCGGCGGCGCTACTTAACTATTTGCAGAGATGCTGGAGACACAGGTCGAGGCATTCCCCTTCCACTTCGTCCTCGGAGGCGAGGTCCGACAGCGGGCGCAGGGGCAGCGGCTCGTCCTCCTGCAGCGGCGCCCTCATCTCCCGGACGAAGAGCTCCAGGAACCTCCGGAAGGTTTTCTCCTCGTTGGCGGAGCCGGCCATCACTTCTCATTCCTGGAGAGACGAGAGACAGCACTGGCCGGGGGTAAGGACACTACTTGGGAGCGCTTCGCTGGAGAGCTCCCCACTGGCGGGGAGGGAGGGAGGGAGGGAGGGAGGGAGAGAGAGAGAGAGAGAGAGCGGGGGGCGGGGGCGCGCCGGCGCGCGTAACCAGCGACGCGCGCAACCAGCGACGCGCGCAATCGCAGGAGCGGGCGGCCCCGACGCACGAGCGTGACGACGGAAGGGCGAGCGAGCGAGACGCCGCGCGGCGGCGGCGGCGGCCTCGTCGGGGCTCGGGGGCGCGCCCGCCTGACAGGTACCTGCTCGCCATTGGCCGAGCCGTACACCTGTTCTGCGTGCGCGCTCTGTTTAGTGACGTAGGAAACCTTCTCTTTTTTTTTCAGCTGCTGACGGACGAAAGGACGTGAAGATGCTAAAAATGACTCATATTGTATCCTGATAGAAATGCGCCGTCCGTTGTACATACCCAGCAACATTCCAAGTAATCATTAACAATAATAATAAGAAGGATAAAATATAACAATAAGCTATTCAGCTTTATAATTTATCTGTAAAGTGTGTGCTTTTAGAACGGAGATATTTAATTTACAAACGCAATCGGTAAAATACTGCTGGTGTAATTCCGTTATTATAATTTCTCATTGCTGGGCCCGGCCAGGTGAAATGGCGATATCTCGCTGTTTAAATGTGTATATAGGACATCAAGCTCCTGTCGCTAAAAATACCGGCTGTAGTGGATTCCTGTGCCGGCGTGGATTAACCACTTTATTGCCTGGCCGTGCGCTCCAGACGTTACATTCGCGGCCACACAGTGCTGGACGGAGTTAGGAAGAAGTGCACAGCCACTGATAACGCAAATCGGCCCGTTGTATATTTCACAGTATAAAATGACCGATAATTTGCCGTAAATATTCAGTGTTCATTTATTAAATGGACGCATAATATGTTTAGCATTCAAAAGTGAAGTAATTGCGTGCTGCACGGGTATTAGCGATGGGCAGGCAGCCCGCTTTGCCCGCACAGGCAGCCGCCGTGTTTCTCCATGCCGTCTGTCGGACTGCAGTCGTGGGAAAGGGAGAGTAGGCAGGGTAGCAGGGTAGGACTGGCTGCATACAAATAGCCGACAGCCGGAGGAAGGAGTTGTACATAATTAACTAGAATTACTTGTCTTTGAACATCTATCTGTGCTGTCGATGATGGCTCCTCCTTAGTGAAAGCGACGTCACGATAAATTAGGCATGTAACCGCGCTGCGCAACTCGAACTAGTTTGTGTGACTAACGGTATACGATTTCTTTTCATTAAGGTTTGCATTAAAGGAGTCAACGCTTCCACAATTGACTCTGGAAAACTGTAAATGCAAAAGCCGGAGTGGGGCAGACATATATGCCATGTGTGTGTATGTGTGTGACATATATGTGTCAGTAAAACACCCGCGGTTGAACTGACTTTTGCGGGCTTCAGTGGCTGAAGCTAGGATGCGGGTCTTGAGACGAAATACGGTAGTTTGAGACATTTCATGATTTGTGAGGTCAATTAAGTAACATTTCTGTGACCTGGTAAGAGGCTTTGACGGAGGTTCTCCCTTATAACTGCTGAAATGTCCGTAAGTGTTGAACCAATCGTATTTGCCAAGTCTAAATATTCAAGCAAGCATGCAGAATGAAGGTTAAAGTTGGAAAGTCTATATTTGTAAATATTGCGCCATTTTGGTTTCCCCTTCACTTAAATATATGTAGGTCATAACTACCAATCAGGCATCAGCCTTACAATTATGAAATCAAGACCGTGTAAACACAAATCTAGGCTGCTGTCAGTGACAGCTCATATAGTGACGCCTGGTAATTTGTGAAAAGGCACCCAAACAATCATCCTCGTGGATAACACTATCTGAGTTTTCAGCCACTGAGTTCTGGGCCAGTTTTCCCCATACAACTACAAATGTTTCAGGATGCAGGTTTTACACATGACGTCGTTATGACCAGAAGCCACTTTTAGGCTGAGAAGATTTCCCAGTTGCTTTCCAGCATGGTGGATCTGGAACATTGGCAGACGGCATGGCTGTATTTTAGACCAGATGCTAATCCATCACAGGGCACAAACAATAAGGGAAATTAAAAGTTGCCGATTTACCCGAACGACATTTTCGGATTATGAGAGGAAACCCAACCAAATACACAAAGAACGGGAAGATATGAAACATGCAACCTTGAAAACGTGAGACCACTAACCCTAGAGTCTCTCGGCCTGTCTCAGAGGCCTGTCCGCTAAGTACTGACACCTTTTCCAATACCCACAGCAACACAAACAAGCTGGTCTTCGGGGATGAAGGGTATTGACGAAGAAGTTCCCATCTCTCAGCCGTCTCTGCCATGCCAGAAAATATTAGGCCAAGTGCTCGTATTTCACTTGCTTGTCCGCCGCAGCAGCTGAAGCCAGGTTTTATGTGTGGAATTTAATTAGAGAGATGCATCCACATGGGCTCCCGCACTGGGGACCCTGGTGAAAGCTATATGAAATATCCTTGACGCTGCAGCGATTGGCTGGCATCTAAATTGTCCCAAGGATGCCCAGCTCAATCTGTCAAGGACTAACACAGCTTGCGAACCAACACTGATCCTGGACGGGCAAGTCATTGTAATATTCCTTCAAGCTAGTTATTTTATCAAAGCAATAAAGTGACTCAGTCCATGTTTCGCTTTCCTGCAGAAGTTGGTAGCGCCTTCTAATAACCTGGGGGATTATATCTTGATAGGGTCCAGATACCTCTTGCTGCTTCCAAAAGAGATTAATGGCCAAGCACTGTCATAGTACAGTGACAAAGGTATTACAGAGGCTGCAGATTCAAAGCCATTCTTTAAATACTTGGTGACATTTTTATACAGAGCACTGCTCCCTGTCAAAATGGCAAGCGACTTTCCAAACAATACAGAACAAGTCCTTCCAGAGAGCTTCAAACTTTCATAAGCAGCCCCATTTTTTAAATGAAAATGAAAGCATCAGACTGCAGCCTTCATATAAACAACGTGATACATCACACCCTGACTCTCTTATTGTCTGAGTGTCATCAGAATCGCAATCAGAAGTTTTCGAACGGCTGAATGTTGTTTTTGAGCCATGATGTCTTCAAGTCTGGTGGTCATCTGCGTCGGTGCGGAGGCGCTTAGGGGCGTTTCCTGATGGAGTCGCAGAAGATTCAGCCGAAACGCGGTCAGGAGAGAGCACATCCCTGAAGCCTGCGCCCTGAAAGACAGAGGGCCACCGTCAGTGCCACCACCTCCCCCAAGGCCTCACCGCGATGCTCGGGCAGTGCGGAAAAGCCCCCTTCCTGTTTACCCCACCGTGCTGCTGGAGATGAGAAAAGCTGGGGCCTTTTAGCGACGCGGAGGATTTTAATCTCCGGACACCGTGACGAGACGAAAGGCCTACTTATCCTAGGCTCCCAAAACCCAGCAAACTATTTTCTCCACTCTCAATTAACTTAATTTGTCCGATTACATCAGCTGCAAAGGGCAAACTGACTGTGTCAAAAAAACATGGGCAGGAAAATTTTAAAAAAATGATTCAAATGCTATAAGCAATTGCAACCCGGTAGATACTATAGTTAGGACAGTTAATGCTTAGCAAAAAGGACAAGTCTCCACAGTTCTGCTTTATTGCAGGCCGCTTCGCCTGCCAAATCCTCTTTACCAGCAAGAGCGAATAAGGTAAAATCACTGTGTAAGCCTGCCTCTAGTCCCGTCTCGCCTTTGCTGGCAACATACAGCCTCCAGCCAGCCCCCTCCCTCCCCACATACTAAAACTCCCTCTTTGCCGTGGGACCAGGTGGCTTTATCCAGCAGTACACGTCGCCACACTATGTTACTCTCTCGGCTCATTCGTCTAGACGCGGGGGGAAAAAAAGCCTCGTCACAAACATGTTAATTACAGAGGCAAAAAAAAATGTAAACTGCTCCTGCTGCAATGTGTAGTAAAGCGCGGTTGCATAACTGCCAGGTGCCAGCTAGCGTTACCCATAATTCCAGTGTTGCCCAGGGATGTCTTACGCAATAGGCCAACTTAAGTGAATCCGATGTAACAATCATGGATAAGGGAGTGAGGGAGAGGGGCGGAAAAAAACTAAAGTGGTCACCGTCATGTAGGATGGCTTTCCTTTTCATAGATGGCGTTGATAAATATGTCACATAAAACATTTTTGAATAAACAGCCCTGACATAAAATGAAAATGAAAGGTGTCTGTGAGAATCGGACAGCTGCTTCCTCATCAGAATAGGCTCATACTCTTATGCTCTGCTGGGTGGGAATGGTGGCCATGCATACTCACAGTGATCTGGTACGCAACTGTGGCCTCTCTGTGGCTTGGAGACTTATACAGAGACGCCAATCTGCGGAGACAACCGAAGATGATCTTCAGAAAGGCTGTGGACACCTTAGTTAAACCGGCTACAACTGATCTGGTCTGGCTGTAATTCAGACTTACACTGTACGTCCAAAAGTATGTGGATGCCCCTATTAATTAGACGAATTGCCTAATTAAGCTACAGCCATTGCTGACACAGGTGTATAATTAAGCAATCTCCTGCAGCAAACATTTGCAGTAGAATGGGAGGCCGTGCAGAAGATGTTAGCGACTTTCCACTTGGCACGCCATCTTTCTAATAAAGGAGTTTGCCACATTTCTGCCTCGGTCAACAGCAGGCGAACTGCGATGGTCAGAACGTCTGGAAGCAAGTTCAGTTATGAAGCGGACAGCCACACAAGCTCACAGAAAGGGACCTGACCACCACACACCCAAACTCTAACCCACCCTGACCGGCAGCAAATCCCATCAGCAACGTTCCAGCATCTAATGGAAGGCCTTCCCAGAAGAGGAGAGGCTATCACAGCAACTATTCGGCAAGCAACGTCATATTTTGGAACTAGATGTTGGACAAGCTTGAGTCTACATATATTTGGCCATGTCAGGGGTGGCCAATCTTATCCCTGAAGAGCCAGTGTGTCTTTACGTCAGCTGTTCAAACCAAGGTGTGAGGACTCTTCAGCCAATCAGTCCTCTAATCAGGAATCTACTTAGCGAGTTGCGGCAAAAAGCCACACACACCACGGCCCTTTCAGGATAAGACTAGCCACCCCCCGGCGTAAGTGAGCGCCTGGCTTAGCCTCCTCAATTAACCTTACAGAAATGCATCGAATGCCAAACGGCTGAAGCACAGCTTCGCTCTGGACGACCTTGAGCTTCAGAGAAACTTCCTTCAGCTTGTTATTCTGCTGCCAAGGTGCGGTCAGGCGAAAGTTATTATAAATAAGGACCAGCTAGCAAACGCGGGCCAGCGCTCTGTTCCGCATGAGTCATCCTCGCAGCGACGCAGGACAAAATGTTTAGCCAGCACATTCCGGAATAAACAGGCGCGGGGTACCACGCTCTCCCCCAGGGGCCGCGCGCTCTCTCCCCCAGGGGCCACGCTCTCTCCCCCTTTTTATTTAGTCGGTGCTCTCCTCCTCCGCCCGTGGCCCCCCAGATGCTTGCATTCGCCTGATGCACAGACTTGGGTCCCCGGTCCAGGGGCTGAGTAGAGTGCATGACCACCGCACAAAGTCGCTTGAATAATGGGGCATTTTGCCACCCTGCTCCACATCGGGGACTGAGCCAGGAGCAGCGCTCAGAGCTGCATGTGAATAAGCATGGATGCCCGGTACGTGTCCTTTGCAAGACGATGGACGCACACTAAATCAAAATATGTATTTATGCAAATTATATATTTTTTCCCCCCAATATAATTTAAACGTATATACTTTCCTACGTTTTTATTTTTGTAAATTTTAATCAATGGACAGCACGGTCACTTCCATGCCTGCAGGTTTTGGGGTTTGAGGGGGTCCCCAAAAATGCGTGAATGGACAGTAAGTTTAAAGCTCCGGAAACTCCATAAACATAAAGCGCGCTGTAGCACATCTCTCGTCGTGGTGCGGCTCGGGTACGGCTCGGGTACGGGTAGCACGTCTCTCGTCGTGGTACGGCTCGGGTACGGGTAGCACGTCTCTCGTCGTGGTACGGCTCGGGTACGGGTAGCAGGTCTCTCGTCGTGGTACGGCTCGGGTACGGGTAGCAGGTCTCTCGTCGTGGTACGGCTCGGGTACGGGTAGCAGGTCTCTCGCCGTGGTACGGCTCGGGTACGGGTAGCAGGTCTCTCGTCGTGGTACGACTTGATTACTCTGTGCCAGTGGAAAAGCGTAATTTCCGTGTGTTCTCCGCTTCCTGGAATTTCCTCCAGGTTGACCCTGACCCAGGACTAGTTAAGTGGTCACCGAGGGATGGCTGGACGGATGAGCCCCCCACTCATCCGTCCCGTTCATCCGTCCCAGTCGATGGTGCTGGGGGACCCAGAGCCTTCTCCCAGCAGAACAGGCCAAAGCGGGGGTGCGCCCTGGATGAGATTCCAGCCCATCACAGAGCTTCTATCAACGTTGCATATTAATATTTACACAACACATTTTTTGTAATTTCCTTGGCAGAGGCAGAGCTCAGTGCGACGGCCGGGGCTCAGAATTACCTCCGTTCCCCCTCCCAGGTCAGAATCAGCCTCTGGGTTGCAGCATGCCCCCAGCTTTCACCTGTACAGAAGGGGGTCAGATCAGCCTCAATCTTATGCCATCCACAAGTCACCTATTATATCACCTGGCAGCTCTTAATCGCTTACTGAGCTCGCATGGTTTTCTAGTGCATTGCATTCCCTCATTAAGCCTCACGGTACAGCCACAAATTGTTCCTGCTACCTTGTGTATTAATAGATTTGAGCAGCAAACAAGGCGTTATAATCGTGGTACAAATCACGACATGCTGATAATACTGGAAGGCACTGTGCATATTCCAACCCCCCCCCAGAGAGCAATACAGCTGCAACCTAAGGGTACTTTGATGAAAATTCCAAGGCAAGCAGAAACACTAACCCCCGAGAAGCTTAAATGTTAAGGTCACCTTATTTAATTAAAATATCTTAAAATCTTTACGCAAGCAATGAGTAACTGTATCAGTAATGAGTAACTAAGCAGTTCCTATCTCCGCGATTAAGGCTCCAACATCATGTGAATGCATTTACCTACATTTGATGTCTTAAGTTTAAGTTTATATTATATCCACCTTTTGGGAAGGTTGGCTATTACACCATTGCTGTTGGGATAGTCCAGTTTTTTTCTGCAGGTATTTTTAGCAGCAAATGTGCTACTCATGTCCAGCAAGGGGACACAGTGATAACGCCGCATTTATGAATAGGGCCTAAATTAAGTATCTGTTATTCATTAAGCAACCTTCTGAACCTGAACATCCAGGACTCACACATCCTCTCACCTAAGGCTGGCACCAGCCTGGATTGGCCGCTTCCGACCTTCGTCGTCATCTGATTGGTCAGTACGACCTAGGGACGGAGGGAGAAGGTGGCCGTTTATAGTTTGCGAAAGACAGCTGCAGGGATGCGCATAGCAACCGGGGAAGGACACAGCACATGCTGGGATTTGCTCGTGACAGTTTGTTTAACCACAATTAATGGTGTCGAGGCCCAGAAGTGGCCAATAAAAATGTGAATCATACAAACTGTAGAAGTAACTCAAAGAACAAACCTGACCTTTGGTGACAGGTTTATAAAAGTTAGGCCTCTTGCTGTGACATCACACTTTGGGAAACCACCCCCTGCTTCTCTGTGCACCCCCCCTTCAGAAAGCTCGCATTTTACGAAAAAGAGCCGCCTGCACATCCCCTTTTCAGTATGCCTTCCGGAAACCCCCCCCCTCCAGCTCCAGCTGAAATGCTGTCAAATCCTGACAGGTTTCTGCGCCTGAGGGGAAGAATTCTTTCCTTTGGGGAAATGATCTTGGCCCATGAAATGGTGACTTAGCTGCCAGCTGTGTTTGTTTTAAATAAATCGGAGCGGGGGGCGGGGCAATTTAAATACTGTTTGACAGACATAGCCTAAACCACCCTGATACAGCTCTAATGCATATTCTGCCTTATAAATACTGCGGCATTTTAAAGATGCCAGTGAATACCATGATGGTAATATCTCTGATATCTCTCCCTTGGCGAGTATCTGCTGGCTGGTTATTACGCCGACACAGTCATCTACAGGCATATATTCCGAGCGAAGACCCCCGACTTTGGCTTGTTCCGTCATGCTTCCCCGGCCCACACCAGAAGCGGTGGGGTTTCCCATTCAACGACACATTTGCATTGAGCTTTATGCAAAAAAAAAAAAAAAGCCACCCAATACGGAAATACAGCCTGATTGGAGCTCCGTCATTTCTAGAAGCAGCACAAAAACGCATCTGGCCGACAACCAAGAGAATTCTGTTTACTCAGGGATTCTGGCATCTACGTCAAGGGCGTCGGTAATGGCTCCCGAGTCAAACCGGGGGCCTTCCCCGGCCGCGCCTGACGTGCTGAACCGCAGAAACGGGGCTTCAGCGGAATTCCCCTGGATTCACCCATTTGTGAGGAAGACTGCCTGCAGTTTTCCTTCCAGCGGGTCGTTAAATAACACCGGCGAACGAAAAACGGAAAAGAAATTAAGCAAATTTGCTCCAGGTCTCCCTGAAACGTCTCACTGACGAGGCCCTGCTCTGGCACTCTCGAGGGCCACGCCGCTGAATTCTCAGGTGCAGAGCAGACAGTGCGGGAGAAAGGTCGCGGGTCTGCGGAAATGGCAGCCAGAGGTACGGACCGCGACATTGCGCTGGTTAGCCATCTGGGTCAGCTGCTGAGCCAGGCCGTTTAACAGCCGCGTTCTTTGGGAGAGGTCCTCGAATTCATGGCGGAATGGAAAGGCAATGCTGTCAATCACAACCAAACGGACCTATCGAAACACAGCAGAAAAAAACAGCAACCAATCAGCAAAAAGAACAGAAACATTTAATAATTACAATTATAATAATCATATACAATGAGTAAAAAGCATCAAGACAGCAGCTCAGTTTATGGCCAAAAGGCACCATACTACTGATAAGCTAAAGGTAAATGATAAATGAAATGTCAAAGCTATTCTCTTTCCTCTGGGCACGCGTTCCCTCTCGTGAAGCAGGAATTTATACCTCAGGGTGTTGGGATAAGAAGTCAGACAGGAGGTAGGTCTCAGCCAACAGCTCCACGTAGTCATGACAACGGAAGAGGTAGAGCTTGGAGAGGATGGTTTCCACAGTGAACTCCTTCAAGGCCTCTCGCTGCTCTGAAAAGGACGCCTGGTCACCGGGTTCGAAACATACCTTACCGCGGACTAAATGCATTTTACACTCCCCGACTTCCACATTAACCTTCAGCCCGACCAAAGCTTGCTATTTTTGTCCTCGTCCACAGCCTCACCACCTCATCCTCCATCATTAGCCTCCTCTAGAGCGCCACCAAGCTTAAAAAAGTGCACTCATGAATTGCTAGATCCAATATTTTTAATAAATTGTTTGAGAAAAGACCTTTGACAATTCCATATAACCCACACTGGGAAAGAAAACCCATGACCTGAGAGTAACCTTAAAATTTGCGTTTTTTCAGTGCTATGAGTATTCCAAAATGAGTTTTTAAACATGGATCATGTACTTCAAGGTTCAGCTGTTGTCGAACATGAAAATTTTAATTAACCTTTTGGCCGAAGTCGACTTAACCAGTGTATAAGGAATGAGTTCAGCTCAGGACTTGAACTTTGCTCAAATTTCAGCTGAAGCATGTAATTGGTTATGTTATTAAAGTAATATTTGGGTAATGATACACGAAGAAATACAATTACCATAAACTTTTAGTGCACGGGACACAGCTGCAGATACTGAGAAATGGGCTTAATTACAGGCTGGTGCTGGTTTTGTTAGTCCTACTTCAGATGGATGGATGGGTGGAGTTGTGAGTTTTTGCCATGTGACGAAATGTGAAATTTGTGTTTAATATCAATAGTGACATTTCAAAATGGTGGCATTTTTGTTACTATTAACCCTTTTCCCGTGATAATTTCCCCATGTGAAATTTGCCTAACGTTTAATGATGCTCTGGGGTCAGATTGACCCCAAACACGGGATAGGGGTTAAGCTAGCATGGAGATGCACACCGATGCAGACGTGGTGTTGACCGGCAAACCGACATAGCCTTCTTTCGGAGATCTAATTAAACAGTCATTTGTGTCTGTTCTAAAAAAAAAAATTTTAAAAGTCATGCAATATTTAGGGCAGCCCGGCCTCGCCCTGTGCCGCCTGTCCTACCCGCGTCGCCCGCTAACTGGGTGCAGTGCTCCACCGCCGCTGTGGCCAGGTCCACCACTCGCTGCACCAGGAAGCTCCCCTCCGTGTCCACGTAGGCCGCCTGGCCTCCTAGGCCCCCGAAGCAGGCCGGGATCTGGACGTCCACGGCCAGCTGCATGCTGTGACAGTGCGCAGATCATAACCATAAACGGTCGTTACTTTCCGAGGCTCACTGCTCTATGACCATTGCAGCAGCACCAACCAACCGGTCACTAAACCAACTTCTTAAAGGTCCAGGGCAATACCCTTAAAAGCAGAACCTGCCGTTAACTCACCTAAGGACGTACCTAAGACCAACTAGTTAGTATAATTTCTGGAACGCCCTCCCCCGCTACATCTTAAGAAACACTAGTCCTGTTAATCGGCCAGGAAACCTCAAAGATCAATGATTATTTGGATTAATTATTACATAACTAAAGTAAAATCTACAAAGGCCTGTCCTGGATACACCAGAAACAGAGAAGAGGGCATTGGGAAGAGACACTGCGGTTGAGTCGGACCAGAGCTGGGTTTTGCCCACGCCAGGTGCTCCGCAGACTTCACTGGTCTTGCCCACGGGCATCCCACCGCCAAGGATGGAGTCGAGCGCCGAGCAGAAGGTGACGATGGCACCCAGCGCCTGCTCCCTCCGCAGCAGCTCCAGGGCCGTCATCCGGCCGCCTGCGCCCGGCCCCTGGCCGGCGTCGGACCGCACCATCTGCAGCACGTCTACTGCCTCCTGCTGGGAGATCCCAGCCTCTGCAGGGCACGGCAAAGCGGACAGGCTGAACTCCCGCTACTAAACGTAACAAAGCATACCTCGAGTCTTAAAGCTATACTCTTCTGTGCGAATACGCCTAAAGTCTTACTCTTGGCATGCAATATTCTAAGGACACCCTCGATAGGTTTAGGGGATATTTTCCAATGCTGTGCGATATCCGATAGCTGTAATTATGGGCAGATCGCAAGCATTTCTGCACGAAGACCTCCGGCAGCCAGGGTACCTTTGCTGAGCTGCACGGCTCGCAGGTCGGAGAGGTCCGAAGCCGTGTGGAAGCCGGCATGGCTCAGCTTCACTTTGACAGCCGGCGCCAGCGCGAAGCTGCACAGCGCCCTTTGCATCGTCAGCAGTGATACGTCCGCGGAGGCTCCCCGCCGCCATGCACGTCAAGCTAGGAGGGGTCTAAAGGGAAGCATCTCTGCAATAAACAGAACAGAAATGCGATTTGCAAAAAAAAACCTTAGTTGCACGCGATCTACTTGGCTTAACAAGATTGAACTCGTTGCAAAGCTTTAAGTTTACGTCTCCGGTCTGGTTTCGCTGTGCGTTTCATCTGATGCGGGCGATTGTTCGGCGGAAGCAGGAGAGACGCGAGCGATCAGCCATTTTAATAATAATCCCTCCAACTTTTTCCGACAGGAAGCGGCCGTTCCGGCGCGCGGCCGGCCGGCGGCCCTCTGTCGCCCCCGCGTGGCCGCATAGCGAGCTACACCTCAGGAAACCAGTCGACCTTCAATTTGGGTTAAGATTTTGTTTTGGTGGCCTGATTTTTAAAAATGACTTTGCAGTTACCACAATCTTAACATATAAGAAATAAATACCAATTACATGCCTGAAAAATATTAAACAATCTGGAACGAGAAATAAGACGGTCATTCATTTATACATTAAATTGAGTTACATATTTTTTCCAGAAACTCCCTCAGAGGCAGGGAAGTGTGATGCCACAAATTTTCTTGATACCAGGAATTAATTTTCTTAATGCTAAGGTTGGTATCCTGATCCCAAAATGTGTAAGTCTTTCTGCGAGTTTAAAATGGGAAATCTATAATATCTGAAAGTTGGTACCACAGTGTATTTTGTATAGTAGCCAACAGCCTATTTAAAGGCTTCGATGCAACATTAAATACAATGCCTCATTATGCCAGCAGCCTAAAGCCGAATCCTGCAAACATCGACAGCTGGTTAAGGTAGTACAGAAAGCAGCAGATTATTCTTATACAGTGGCTTAAAGGAGTACGCGGTATAAAATTATAAAGCAGATTATCTGTATTTTATTTACAACATTTAGAAAACATTTGTCAGCATCTTCAAAACCAGCTTGTTGTTCCGGCCTAGCTACAGACCCACACATACCTTGTTGTTCCGGCTTAGCTACAGACCCACACATACCTTGTTGTTCCGGCTTAGCTACAGACCCACACATACCTTGAAGTTTTAAGGCTTGGTACATTGACACTTGAAATGTCTGTCTTCTTTAGATTCCCATCAGGAGCACACCTCTAGGGTTATTTTCCCTTCTCAATTTTTTTTTGTTCAGAAACAGTTTTTCCCTTCTGCCTGCTTCTCTGCTCACAAACAGCGGTTGAGGTGTGTGGCTCCATGGGTCCAGACCTGTGCCTGTGATCGGAAGGTCGCAAGGTTGAATCCCGTGGTCGACAGCGTGATGTCACCATTGGGCCTGTGATCGGAAGGTCGAATCCCGTGGTCGACGGCGTGATGTCACCAATGGGCCTGTGATCGGAAGGTTGCAGGGCCGAATCCCGGGGTTGACAGCGTGATATCACCATTGGGCCTGTGATTGGAAGGTCGAATCCCGTGGTCGACAGCCTGATGTCACCATTGGGCCTGTGATCAGAAGGTCGACAGCGTGATGTCACCTTTGGGCCTGTGATCGGAAAGTCGCAGGGCCGAATCCCGTGGTCGACAGCCTGATGTCACCATTGGGCCTGTGATCGGAAGGTCGACAGCGTGATGTCACCTTTGGGCCTGTGATCGGAAGGTCGCAGGGCCGAATTCTGGCGTTGACAGCCTGATGTCACAATTGGGCCTGTGATCGGAAGGTCGCAGGGCCGAATCCCGGGGTTGACAGCGTGTTGTCACAATTGGGCCTGTGATCGGAAGGTCGCAGGGCCGAATCCCGTGGTTGACAGCCTGATGTCACAATTGGGCCTGTGATCGGAAGGTCGACAGCGTGATGTCACCTTTGGGCCTGTAACTCCCCCCAGTCGCTTCAGGGACTGTTTGACTCTGCTGTCTCTAAAATGTATGACACTTTGGAAAAAGGCAGCCAGTAAATAACAATGAAATGATGAAAAATCATTCTGCGGTTACAGATGAAGAAATAATCCCCCAGTATTTCACTGTAAGCCTGCCTAGGGGGTGCTTGTTCATGTTCCTTGCCACCATAATAATGGGTCTTCATCCTGCAACATTAACTTCCTCTGAGCAATGCTGCATCTCAGAAAAAGCATATAATGCCCGCTGAACAGCGCTGACATGCAGTGGCATGCATAGAAAATCTGCCCCCCTGACAAACTGCCACCTTAGTTAGGCGCTCTGCCTGGTAATCAAGCCAAAGGGTCGCTTTTGACACAGACACGTGTTTCTCAGGCGGGACCCACCGCGTCACCTCTTCGACAGCGTGGGCGGAAGGAGAAATAGTTCCCATCCTAACAGTGACACTTAGGCCCCGGTGGCAGTTAAGCACTAATTAATAATATAAACCTTTAAATTACCGGCTAACCAAATTTTGACGTTTGAATAGTTTCTCCACCTGAAACCTTCGGGTCGAAAGAAGCGGCGCTTCGGTATCGATCCGCGGATCCCCGGCCGCCGAATATCGAGGGGAAGACGCATTGTATAATTAAGAAGGTATCCAGATGTGCATATAACTATATAATTACCTCCTCACTATTATAGCTTTACTTAATTAATTACTATGCTGTAAGTAGATGGTTTGGGTTGTAGCTGATAGCTGCTGTACCCAGCAGATTTGGCAAATACGGAGAAAAACGACTAACGCCGTCAGAACTCGGACGTCCGATTTGTCCGAAATATCGGCTTATATCGGTTTCTCATACGATATTTCGAATAGACAGCTTGGTAGAAATAACTGATAGGTACGATTGTGTGGATGCAGATGGTTATTTGGGTAATTCCCAGGTTGTCAGCATTAATTGCCTGTAGCTGGTAAGGCCCGATCGCCCATAAGCCAGGCATCGCCATAATTATATGAAACAAGCGATGTAGTTTAACATAGCATATGAAAACCTTTTTATATATGATCGCCGTGAATCGCAGGCGCGGGCTCTTGAAAGGTTTTGACGTCAGTCTCGCAAAGCATTTATTTCTCTGTTATTCGGGCTTTTATTTGAAAGACTATAGAGTTCAGCCGCTTATCGAGTTCTGTATTCGGTGGGGCTGAGGGAGGGCAGGGGCGCCGACGTTTAGCATCTACTCGGCGCCGTTTCGAAGCCGACCATCCAGGAGATGCTTTTATTAAAGCAGGTCGGGCTGCGGAGGCCACATGGCGGCGGCGGCGCGCTCCGTGCGCGCCCCCGTGCGCCTGGGCGACGTCGCGAGCGGGACCGCGGCCGCGCGCCTGCAGCAGTGCACGCTGGACGAGAACCTGCGCCAGATGGAGAAGCTTCTCCGCAAAGGTGGCGCTGCACGGCCACCGGTGGCGGCTTCGGCTGATGTCATCGGGGTCGCCGGCGGCAAGTCTGCACGCGCATGCGCCCATTTACACGCGCGTCACAGTTTTATTGCCTCGAAAATAGTCTGCTGGGTTTGCAAACCACCCCTAAGCTTCTGATGTAGCTCATTTAGGTTTGTGATGGAACTGGGTATATTTGCCCTAAGAATTCTTCCATGAGAGTCTGTAAGGGTGTGTGTCACGCCAGATGCCTGAGCTGGCGAGCCTGTATTATGATTGCATAGATAACCATTGCCTTACACAGTGTCCATTGAATAAATGAAGTATTTGAAGTAGTTTGCCGGTTGGGGAGCTGGCCATTGACCAGCACTGCCTGTAAGGTTTGCATTTGAGTTAGGACTTTGTGCATTCTAGCACAATGCAAAGACATGTACTTTAAGTAATTTGGTGTCTCTGGAAAAGCATTAGTGTGTGCCCTGTGATGCACTGGCATCCTGTCTAGGATGTCCCTGGCGCTTTATGGGATGGGCTTTTGGTTACCCTATGCTAGGAGATGGGGGGTAAATGTACCACAGTCACTCACCATTTCTACACATGCATATTGTAATATTGCCTAGTGCTCTACACCCGGTGGTTTGCAGTGTGTTGCTTTCTGAATAAGGGGTGAACGTCGACTGCGTGAATCACCTTGGCCAGACGCCCCTGTTTTGCGCATCTCTGCTGGGTCTGACCGGCGCTGCGGAGCTGCTTCTGCAGTACGGCGCTGACCCGAACCAGTAAGGGCCCCCCCCCTCGGCACACAGACACCTTTAGTGCCCCCTTGTTTTGCACCGTCGCCAAACACTGTTATTTACATCC
>JAODKL010000038.1:8442166-8455898 GCA_026780765.1 Petrocephalus schoutedeni
ATAAGGATTTATGTTTAAATGTCTCTAACCGACGTTTAACCCCCACATACACACAGCCCCCCCCTCTCCAAAAAATTTATTGGTAACACTTTACTTGACGGGGCACAAATACTAATTAATTCTTAGTTACATACTGATCTCATGTTAATTCATCATTTCTCAAGCAGTTACTATGTTTTTTTACTATATCAAGTGAAATACTGATCTCATGTTTGTTCATTAATGACTAATGACTTCATTAATATAGTAGTGACTATATTTGTTTATGATTTGTACATCAGCGGTAACTGAGTTATCACTAAGTATTTGTGCTCCGTCAAGTAAATTGTTGCCAGAATCTTTATTAAAGGCCGAGTGTAACCATGTCCGACAGACCTGCATGTGTCCTTTCATCTGCCACCACTGTGTGGCGCTGCTTCTGTCCCAGGACTTCACCCGTACAGTGTGTCTGCAAGAGTTACTGAGCTAAGGAGGAACCCTGATGACTTAGGTCAGGGGCCCAGGATCAAACCCTCTGACCACTGACTGTATGTGACTGCATGCTGTGTGCAGCTCTGGATGTCCAGCTGATTAAGGCGGCGGTGTCATCATGTCACCCTGTGTGTTCCCAGGAAGAGTCTTCCGCTCAGTCAGATGGCGTCGGGTCCCCAGTGGAGTCCTCCAGCGGATTCCTCACCCCAAACCCAAGGCACTCGCAGGTGGGGTCGATGACATCACCCACACCGCAAATAATTATTCCTACAACAGGGGGCATCCTAGCGAAACACTACTGAGCAGCGCTGATGCCCTCCGCTGTCAGGACGCTGGCGGATTTGGGAACCGTACCTTTGTCCCGTTCTGTCCGCATCATTGGGTCAGCGACGCTCTACAGACTGTTAGGCACAAGACTGCTGTATCGCAGGGCTGAGCGAGAAAAGGTGTGGCGAATGCGCTCCCTGTTTCAGCTGCCCAGCTCGGAGGAGGACCTGGAGGTGACGGCGGGGGGGCGCCAGCCTGGCGCGGCGGGAGCCCCGCTGGAGGCCGTGCTTAGCGGTAACGGGGTCGGGGGGGCTCCCGATGCGTTAAGCGTGTGGCGGATGCTCTGGGTTACAGCGCCTCACGCTGGTACCATTTTTCTCCACAGCACACAGGCCCTACCCAGCCAGCCCAGGCTCTGTCCCCGCCGCCAGGTAAGGGCCTGTCGATTACGCCGTAGGAGGAAGCTCCCCGCCTGCCTGACTGTGTCCTTTCTGTACCAGTGGCTGTCTGTCAGACTTGGCTGAGCTGTCCAGCATCACATGTTCACCTGGGCAGCAGCAGGACCGGGGAAGCCGGGCCCTGGGCTCCCCCGCTGTCAGCCGACGCCACTCGCTTTGTTACAGCACCCCCCGCAGCCCAGGAGGACCTCGCGCAGGCAAGCCCGAGGACAGTTAGTGTGTCAAGGCTCTCTGGAGAGGCAGCGTACACGCACGGCGATTAGAGCTCGGATGAATCTCCCGAAAACGGGTCATGACTACATGGAAATAATGGGATGAAAAATTCCCATCTTTAATCGAGAGTGTCGTTGTTTTATGAAGCCTGAGTCCATATGTAACGCCATGTGAGGGTTGTTCCTTTGCACAGTCGTCTGCGTGCGAATGCCGCTAACTGGGGTTTATTTCTGGGACAGTGCAAAGCCCTAGATCGCGGGCCGCGGGCAGCCACGGCGAGTCCCCTCCGCACCAGGAGAGCCTGCTCGACACCACCCCCTGGACGGGCTCCACCAGCGTGGAGACTTTCGCTACCGCGCGCCTCGGAGCTGCCAGCACGTCCACAGTGGGTTAAGTGCAGAGGACACATTTCGTTGTGCGCTGTGGTGTGTCAACAGTGACGATTAATCACTTTCACCATTTCACGGTGGCTGTACTTTCCCACACCATTTGCAATCGCTTAATTAAGTGACAGCATTGACTTAAAGCATTAAAAACTTAATTAGGCTACAACAATGAACACAACCTTGTACTTTTCAGAATGAAAATAGCTTATTAGGCACGATGTTCAGGCACACGCACGTAGCAGGGTGGATGCTGGAGACTCACGCAGATGCAACTGCTCATTCGCCCGGGGGGCAGCAGTCCCCCGCGCAGACTGACACCGGCTCATCCCATCTGGGCCAGCGTGGGACCACTGGGGTGTCAGACAACCAAGACGGGCGTGAGCCCGGGTCAGAGGCGGAGGATGACGACCGAGTCGAGGCGGGGGATCCGGAAAGCTCCGCCACCGACTGTGCCGACTCAGCGGGTTCGAGCCGCACCCCTGAGAAGGTTCCGGACTCTTCAGTGGACCTTGCTAAAGGTGAGCGACGTCGTAGGTACCTTTTAGCAGAAAACTCAACATTTATGGCACATTGGTGACAAAATTAGCCAGGATCCCACCTGCCACGCTGGGAAAAATTAATTGATTTGAAAAAAATGCCGGAATAACATTACTTCTGAAAATACCGTTACAAACCATGGTATAAACTACAATCCTTAGAAGATATATAATGGAGAGAGCAAATTTGTTTTTTTTTTAAATACAGTCTTTACACTGTGTAATCTTTTTATTACAACTGTGACTTTGATGATTTTTCTTTAAATTCTGTTTTGGCCCAGCTAACTGATTAGTTGATCACTTGATCAGACGATTAATCGATTATAAGAATAATCATTTTTTGCAGCCCTATATGTCACGCAACGAAAAGCTTTTAATCTACTGTGATAGTCATTAACGGGAATTTGATGACATCATTTATCTGTGACTCCTGTTAGCAGGGATGTCACTACATCGGTATGTCTACAGGAGCCGATCACCCCAGACAAACGTTATATACATTAGTCTGTGTGTAGCGAGTGTCTGTAGGGCCCTGTCCACACCTCAGGAGGTTTCCGAATCACTGTGGGTTAGGCAGCAAAAAGAGCTCCGAGTGGATCACTTAGAAGTGGGATTTACAGGGCGCATGGAGAAGCCGCGGCCCTCCAGCCTGATAATGAACTGAGGCGCATGGCCCAGGAGTTGTTGGCCAATACCTGTAGTCTTATAACTACAACTACAACTTTATGTGTTTAGATGACCACTCCGACACCCTCGGTGAGAGTGCGTCTGCACACGACAGTCAGGAACCATGGCAGTCCATAGAAGATCACAGTTCGCTGGAAGATACAGGCCAACGGTGGTGTCCCAATACGTACATAGATCAGCGAAAACGTGTTACTATAAAATACACATGAATGCAGCTCCAATGAGGATGTGGACAATCCACAGATAAACTTCAGGTACAAGCTTAACTGTCCTGCGCACAGGGTGCATTCGACGCTGGATGAGGTACTGCGTGGTATACTGCTGGACCGGGCTGCTGGAGAAAAACTGGCAGAAAGCCCCACCCCTCTGCTCGATGCGCAGTGAGCTCACAGTGCCTGGATAGTGCCACAGCTCTAATCCTGGTGAGTTCGGGACGTTAGAGGTGGGATTCACAAATAACGATCCTTGCAGTCCAGGATCACATCATATATGGCAAACTTGAGGCAATGAGATTTTGGTTTTTGTTTTGTGTAGCTGGACTAACTCCATTTGAGTCCAACAGGGAAAGGGTTTGAAAAGATTGAAAAGATTGAGATTGAAAAGGGCAAGGTAGATGGTAGAGGCTGATGACACTGTACCTTCAAAACCCGTGCCTGCAAATCCTGGGAAAATGGCATCCGCGTCACGACAAATTTAAATGTTGAAGAACAGCAAAGCAGTGTATCCCTGCAATGGTCCTGAGCATTAACCTCAGCCTAACCTTGGCATCTCGACAGGGTGTGTAGATGAATGAGGAGAGAAGCTGGAGAGGAGAAGTGATCTGAAGAAGACCTCCCAGGTCCATTTCCCACACAATTAATTCGATTCACCCCGTTTTAATTATTGTTATGAATGGTTCTTCATGGCACGGCATTATACATGTAACCATCCACAGCAAAGACAGTAATCCCTTGTTTTTCCAAAAGTATCTTCTTGAAAATAACATGCACATTGTAATCGTAGGAGAAATCCATATGGTGTAACTTATGCTTACTGGCAGGGTGACTGTCCGGGAACAGATTCCCACAAAAAGTCAAACTGACCCAAGCCAGGCACTGCTCAAATGAATGCATTCCCAGCAGGCCGCGGGAAAATGCCGCCTTCAGTATTACCAGCACTCCTTGTTCACGTTTAGACTTCAAATCGGCGTTAATATTCTTATTCTTGTTCTCGCTCTCATTGAATCGTTGGTTCTTGCATTGTGCCATTGCCCCTTATTATAGGCCGAGATCCCTGTGTAACGTAATGCAGTATTGTGCATCGATAAGTTATACATGAAAGAACTTTTTGGACACAGCCTGAAGGCCTGAAGTTGGGTTTGTAGTTTGACAGTTTTTAGTTTTTACAGCTCACTGACTTTTTTGCAACACTCCTCTTCATGTTCTTCTGTTTAAATGAGACGTGAGCTGTTCTCCGTTTAAATGTCCACACAACTTTTTCCCTATTAAACACCTTAACATCATTATTCCTAGGCTACTTCATTTTTTTTTTTCCTTTCTCAGTTTCTCTTCCCATTTTAAGCCGCTTATCATTTTTAACTTGCCCTTTATATACATAGACTCTGAGGAAACTTTACACAAGAATTTTACATTGAATGTTTGGTTGTGACTTAAACACTATAACTCTTCCTCATGTTGAATTCAAATGCTTTTAAGAAGTTGAAACAAAAGTTATTGTAGCACCACAGTAATGACTGTAGTCATTTTCAGTAAACAAATATTGATTATTTATTGATAAAACATTCATTTAACAAAGTTCTTAAATTAAATGCAAACAGCCTGGAATACTTACCATGTATGTCTGAAAGGTTTCCTTTGACAGTGGGTTCATAAAAACAGATGCTTCATGATTGTAGGACACTGATGTTGGAATGTACAGTACGTAACGTGCATTGATGCCGGCAGTCTTTGAAACAGACCCACATAAGGCCCTCAGTCTCTAGGTGCTAGGCGAACACATCCTTTCTTGTCCACTTCAATGAGGGAGAGGTGCTTTAATGTTCTCAGCTTGGCATCGCTCGACTTCATGTCCATTTTCTTCATCTGCATCGCGCTAAGGGTCCCACTGGGGAGAAATGAAGTTTGTATTAATAAGGTAAATAACCACTCTTTTGCCCAATCTAAATACACACAGGGCTAAGAATGTGCTCCATTTTACAGGCTTAACGGGGTACACTACCAAGAGACCGTTTTGCTTTCGTTATAAATTTATAACTCTTGTCGAAGACGGTTACGAAAACAAATGGCACACACTCTGCCAACCTGTTATTTCCGAGGACGAAGTGCTGGAACAGCTGCTTATAAAAGGCATTGAGGTCAGCCAGCTTGACGTTGGAGCGCACGCCGGGTGGCACGGCCTCCAAGTCTGCTTCACTCAACTCCTCAAACTCCCTGCTTGGGGCTGCACAGACGGTTGGGGAGTTTTGTTAACAGCGCAGTTGGGTACGAGGAATGATGGTTACTAGCTCCAGACAGCGCTATTGAGTCGTGTTTATACTTACATTGTGACTCTTTATTGGCTGGGACTTCAGATGTGGATGGCATCTAAACACAAGATAAAGAGCCATATGTGAAAACAGCAGGATTCCTAAAGTTTAAGATCCGTGCAGGAATGCTCAGGTCACAGGGCTCCCCAAATCCGGTCCAGGGGCCAGTCTGCAACACATTTTGCAGATTTCCCTGCTGAAACGCACCTTCAGCTCCCCAGCCAATTGCCAGGTTTAGTAGGTGTGCCTGAGCAGGCAAATCTGCAAACTGCGTAGCAGACTCGTCTTCCAGGACTGGAAATTGGGGGGGGGGGGGGGGGGGGGGACTGTGCTCTAACAGGAGATGTGAAAGGCTGCACGGGTTATGTGACTCAGCAGCAATCTGTAGCAGCAAAACCACCAGCCTTAAATGCAGTACAGTGGTTCATTTTATATATGATCAAAGTCCAAGTGTATAAGAATCCTTCCAAAGCCATTGCTTCCAATAAGCCATATCTGTGACTGGTGTTCACCTTACCATTGCTGTAAGCTGAGAAATTGGCAGGCAGAGGGTCTCGGCAGCCTCTTGTTCTTTGTCTGTAAGTGGGGGAACCTACAGCAAAAGGGGCAGGCGTCACTTAGAAGGCCCACCTCTGCCTTCATAATCATGGCAGGTCACCACTTGTCTACAGGCGGTTAACCAGGAAGGGGGAAGGATGCACCTGGTAGCCGGAGATGCTCTGGAGCTCCTGCACCAGCTGCACCGTGGTATTTAGGTGGGCTCTGACGGCCTCCACAGACTGCTTCTGCTCGGCTGCGATCTCCTCCATCTGCGCACATAGGGACTTGTGTCGCGCCTTGATGGCAGACAGATTCTCCAGCAGCTTCAAGGGGTTTTCCTGCAGGAAAAAGGTCAGGCGTCATGGACGCCCGGCGTCCGCCGAGGCCTCCCGTGTATCACCAACACACAGTAGCAATCGGTCGTGGTTTTCTTTTAGGACGGCCAAAGGTAAATTGCGAAGTGCGCCCGGCGATTATTATGTACGTGGATATTCGGCGGTGTTTTATATTCACGTCACGCAGGAGAGCGGAAATGCGCACCGTGGCTGTGGGAAAGCTACGGCACGAATAAAGGCTCAGGGAGGACGGCCCCGACCCGCCGAGCCCTGCATGTCGGCCGGACTGACCGATGCAGCCGACAACTTCTCAAAATGCGCCCCAATGCGCCATTTTAAAAACCAATTACATCCGATACTGAGAATGGGCACGTTTTTATAAAGACACCAGCGAATAACTTACTTTCACAGCCAACCTTTTAAATAGTCCCAATTTGAAATAAAATGACTGCGGATCATATTAAGCGAAGGGCACCGATGAATGCTTTGCGTTTTCTGGGTTATCGCATCCGTTTATGGTAAATCACAATCCACTGTAAACACTAGGAAGTCATGGATATACTATACTGACGGGGCATTACACCGGTCCGTCCCCCCATAGACCGGGGTATCATATAGTTTAATTCTAATTGCTTAATATGCAATAAAAAAAATCACCTTTTAAATTCTGTATATTAATATATAAATACACACAAAGAGGCAGACGGATCTGCATCGTACGTTAAATCAATACTGCGTTCAGTAACGTTAGGCATACTAGCGAATGTCAAAAATGCAAAGCCGTAGCCATGGACCAACTAAGGCCGCAATTATAATGTATATAGGGGGACATTGCGCGCACCCCCAGTATATTATATCGTAACCCCGTAACGCCGTCACACCCTTCGGGCAGCGGCCGCCCGGCTGCATGCACCGACGGCGCACAGCCCAGCTCGCGAGCGCCGCGCGGCTGCGTGCCGACGTGCCGGCCGCCCACCACGTGACCGCGCTCGCCATCTTCCCGCGACAGCCCGGGCGGCACGCGGCCCCTCGCTCTGATCGCCGCGGTAAATCGGTATTAATCCGCGATACGCGGCGCCCGCACTACGGCAATCGGGCGGGTCCGTGTAATGAGCGAAGGGGGATCGCTATTTGCCGGTGGGATCGGGCGGGTCCGTGTAATGAGCGAAGGGGGATCGCTATTTGCCGGTGGGATCGCTCAGCAGAAGGCGAGGCCTCTGACGGGGGTCCTGCCAGCCGGCTCCCCTTACCTGCGGCGCCCCGTTCTCCGGAACGGTGGACATGAACTCGAACTTTAGCTGCTTTTCCACGTACTCCAGGTCAGCCTCCGCTTTCTGGAACTGAGAGGAAACCGTGCATAACAAACGGCAGGCCGCACGACTCGGCCACAGTGCGCGGCGGCCATGTGCCGGGCGGGGTGCGGCCGGGGGCCCGCCTGCGCTCTTCGCACATTTGGGCACATGGATTACAGACTAGACATTTCCATATTGCTGAAATGTACACGTTACGGGATTTCAGATCAGTTATTTCGGTATTAGGCATATAAACATGGTTACACAAAAAACATGGTAGTTTATATTGTTTAGTTCTCCATCGTATACAAGGACCGCAGGTACACCAGCATCAAAATGAATTTGCTTAAGTCCTATCAAATTACCTATACTTGGACAAAGATATGACTAGTTTTAATAAATTGCTTTTATCACGCTAAATGTGAAGCTTTGCCTTATACCAAGTACGCTTGTGCGTTTTGTTAAGCTGAATACATTACGTGAACTCAGAATAGTATCTTAAGAATTCAGACATTTGTTTTGGCTATATTTCTGCAAAGTGAACGGGAGCGAGAGGCTGGGAGCGCCGGCGATCCGGCTGGGATCTGCACACTGCAGCCTGAGAGCGGGCTCTGCCCAAACACTGAAACCCTATAAGCAATATTGCACTACTCTGAAAACAGCCGACAGCAGACACAATATTGATAGGGTTTCAGGACTTGGGACGCGTCAAGAAGTCCGCATCGCAGAAAAGGGACCATCAGCTTCCCTCTTATGTCTTGCGCTGCGCTGTCCTGCACTACAGTGCAGGTGTCAATCCTGCATATTGACTGTAGCGTACAGTAACCCAAACGATGCTGTCATTCACGTGTTTGCACTACGGCAGTTTACGTGAAACACAGAACTCTGAGCCTGATCGCAGCAGTCAAACATTAAACCGTCATAACAAATCGACCACTTCTGCCACACATTCAGCTGAAAACATCTACAGCTTTTACATTAAAGCCCCCCCCAATTCCTGCAGCCTCTTCTGGCTGGCGCTTGGCTGCTTTCAGACGCTTTGACAATACTATTGCACTGCTAGCTGTCTAATACAGTAGTGCAATAAAGTCAGAGCAGCTGTAAACAGCACATCTGGTGTATATTGATTCTTTTTTGTTTTTTGCCCAGTTGCACGATCCCTTTTGGCACAATCTAATTGGGAACAATCGCTGGCCAATGCCCTTTTAACATTGCACTGCTTTCATTACTTGGTCACCAGTAGTACAACATAAAAGGGGCACTGGACAGACAGAATGCACAGTGGTGTCTCTCCTTTGAAGCAAGTTTACGCAAAAAAAAAAAACAGAAGGGGAGGAAAATTAAACGTTAAAATGACGAACTGCACCTGCGCGGAGCCGTTTGGGACGTTGCGCATTATACACAAAACAGGAGACCGGGTTTATGCTTCGTGGGAATTCGCCCGGACGGGAGCCGCCTGAGATCCGGGGAGTAGTTGGGGGTGAAAAAGTGCGCGCGGTCGCGAGGCACGGCGGCATCCGCAGCGCCGCGTGCGGGCAAACTCACTTCTTTTTTTTTTTTTAAATGTTAACGGTCACGACGGGCGAGTGCGCGTGGGAGACGGCCACGGCCTCCCGGCACGCGCGGGCCCCCTCGCGCTCGCTCGCTCGGCCCGGTTGCGAAGCGGCGCCCGGCGCCATCGGCCGCTCGCCATTACCGAGACGGACGCGGAGCGCTGGCCCTCGCCTCACTTCCGTTCCCATAATATTCTCCCCCATCCCACCCTTTGGCTCGCAAGTCGTGTGATGGGCGGGGGGGAAAGGCAGCAAAGAAAATGTTCCTCCTTTGTACAATTCGTAAAACCGTGTTCCCCTTCGGCCAGCCGCCCAAGTAACTACTGGCAACAAAACGGGGCTTCTTCGAAACGTGTTCGTTATAGCGAGATTACACAATTCTTCCGATTTTTAGTGATTATTTTAGGATAAAACTGCGCTTACCATCGCCTCCAGCTTATTGACTGCTGTCTCCATGTTGAATAGTTTACATTCCTTAGGCAGCCCCGTAAAAATAAAGCGAGTCCCTCATGTAACAGCTGCTGTGATTGGCTAGCTGTCAGGAATAGTGTCAGGAGATAGGCCACTTGAGAGATAGAGCGCTCTAGGAAGTGGGTGTTGTAAAAGAGAGAGCTCATAAAATGGCGTTCTGGATGCTGATTGGACGAGCTCTTCTTCAAACGGTAATTGGACGGCGGTTTCAAAGTGCGCCTGTTGGATTTGTCTCAGTGTTGGAGACTGCTTTAAAAGATCTCGAGCGATCGCTGAGCTGTACCCACTGCGAGATTCATCTTTGTTAATTTGTGTAGTGTGTGATTTATTAAGTTAGTTATGTTAATTTGCTTTAATTTATGGCGCTGGCTGCTGGTGTCTGTGGAATCGGGCTTCTCACTGATGTTGTAATCTAGCCTGAATCGCTACGTTGCATAGATCCCCGGCTGGATTCCTTTCACGCGAACACTTTTATGCTCCAAACAGAATTGGTATTCGAGGCTTTCAGTCTCAAGAAAGCACCATATTACTTCTGCGTGTTTATTGACATCGTTTAGTAAAAGTGTAAAATTTCACAATTTACTCATATGACAACAAACGTTTTATTACTAGTTTTAGACACATCTTTAATGTAGTTCTGTTTTAGGTTGCAGAGCACGGTATCCTTTACATACACAGCTGACAGACTTTGGCCAACTGTTCATCTAATCTAGTGCTGGGATTGACCGGTCTATTTTGTGAAGTTCTAGCATTTACTATTGCATTGATATCCAAGATAATCAAATGTAAGATTACTTTATTATTGTGTTTAGAATTATGAAATATAGACGTTTTCTTCGATTTGAAGCTCTGTAAAATGTCACTTTCATCTAAATGGGTTTTTCTAGTCCTGCAACTAAATAGTAGAATAATTTAATTAACTAATTTGAACTGGTTTAAACGTTTAATAGCTTTGAAATGATACGTCTTTATGTTGCTACACTTAATGCTTTAGTGTTTAATGTAGTCGTTGTATTGCTTAATTTATATAAGATTGTTTTGTGATCTTGTTTTGAGTTCTCATTATTACCTTGGTTCTTGGGTTTGTTAGTTAATACTTTATTTAATAAATGGCTATAACATACTGTGAATACACAGTGCTTTTATATAAAATTATATCTAGTTGTTTATCCTCTTTATGCACTGAATGAAAACATATACAATGTATTTAAACTAATGTTTTTATAATTCTTGTTTTTTAAATTTTCTAGACAGAACTACAGTATAATTTCCAACAAATGTATCAACATTAGACATAAGCAAAATCATCTCAAATAATGCATGGATATTAATTATAGTTTAATATATTGTGCTAATGCAATGCATCAGTTTAAATGACTTAAGGGCGGACAATGATGAAAAGGAGGAAAAGGAAGTTGTTTGATGTTAGTATCAAATATTAGGACGTCATAAATGCTCTATTTGTTGAAACAAAAGTAACAGTAAAGTATTATTCTGTCACACCGTATATACAGTACTCGTTAGGCAAAGAAGTAACTGTAAAATATCATCTGTGTTAAGGTCAATATTCCGATATAATTATCAGTACTATTTCTAGTACAATTTAACATTCCTTGTCAAGAAAAAAATGTACAAAAAGAAGGCCCATAGTAGTGCAATGTAGCTTCAGGTGTGTCAAATCTAAATTACAATTTAAAATTTGTTTTCTATACGTGGCATAGATTGGTGAAGTGATGAAAAAATACATTCAAAGCCTTTTAATGTGTAGAGTAATTCTGTGGATCCCCTAACCTGGTTTGTATGTTTAATTTATTTGTAGTTAAAATATAACTCTTACATTTTCTTTTGCAGTTATTACATTTAATATTCCTACATCTAATTTGTACCCAAACTATCAAAATTAATCAAAAATATAGCTTAAATCAGATTTAAGGTTAGTGACATTGTTAAATTGGAGTTTGTACTGTATATTTTTTCTTCAGAACGGCTTGGGTGTTGATATTAAGTTTCATGAGCTTGTAACCCAGTCGTACATTTTGAAAGATACTGCTTTTGAAAATGTGAATTCAACCTCCTCAAAGTCCTCTACTTTACACTGTTGAAATAAGCATTTTATCATGCAATTAATTCAGACACTGGAATATTGGAATGAGTAATTATTTGTAAAGGTTTATATCTTAATAAACACTATGAAATATGAAACAAACTTTGAAAAACAACCTAACTGCAAATCAGGTTTTTAGCCTGAGTTCTTTGAAAGTATTCTAATTGTACAGATTCAGAGGTGTTTAATTTCCATCACTCAAAGCATTGCACTGATTTTTTGCATTTGTGTTTGTGAGAAAACTGAATATTACCATAATCTAAAAACTAAAGTAATATACTTGTGAACCCGTTTGAATTAAAATTTAATTAAAATTTTTTTTTTCTTCTGAAACAGATCATTCTGAATGTAGGACTACAAAAAGGTAACCTGTGAAAATGTAAGTGTTTTTTTCTTGATTTATAATCAAACTAAAACATTATACTCCACATCCACGAAAAATGTGTTTGTTTGCTATTTTACTAGAGTACACATAAAGTATGTTTATACTAAAACAGTAATCGATGCTTAGATGGTATTGGGGAGTAGTTGTGATAAAACAGGCAGTCAGATACACTGGGTATTTTAAACTCATACCTATACTTCATCATAAGAATATTTTTTCTTATTAATACATTATCATTATAAGCTGCTTCCTGGTATATGATGACTTTCATTAATAAATAAATAACCATTATACATCCACCCATCTGTCGATCTTCCAAGACAGCTTATCAGCTCGCTGTGGAGCCTGCCACAGTGACCACAGGGAACAATGCAGGATGGTCTAGGTGTCACACCTGTGTATCACCAGGCACAAGGAAAACATGCAAACTCCACCCCCATCCTAACACTAAACAGACATATTAAGATAATCATGTTTTTTTAAACTGACACTAATAGCATGCTATCTTAACTAAGAAATTGTGTGAATGTAAATTATGAAACATTCATTAAGACATTCGGTTTACCCTTAATATCGCATTGATATATTACAAAAAAAATCAGTGCCAAAAGCTTTACACAATCCCAAACTAAACACTGATGCCCAAATGAGTACGCCGGTCAAGCGCCAACATTTAAAACCAGCAGAAATGTGCGGTGTCAATACACGCATCCGGGCAGAGCATTAAGAGCGCCACACGATAGTAGTGGTCATACGTATGTATTGCAGTCTATCTCACATGCTTTACATTACGTAAAGAATATATGAATCACAGATCAAAGTAACAAGTTTAAGGAATTGTAAAAAATCAATTTCTCATTGTATATGAGAAAATCAAAGTAAGTTACTGTCTAATTCCATTTAACCCCGCCTCATTGAAGTGGAGACCAATGACAAACTCTAATGGAACGCCCATTACGGCTTTCACGCGATGAGCGTAGTTCGGTTGACCGCTCACTCGTCCAATCACCACCCGAATTGACGCCCGGTTGGCCAATCGGATAGAAGCAGAGCGAGGAAGCGACGCGCAGACCGCAGTTAATGTAGGTAGACCGCGGGCCGTCCTGTGTCGACCGGGCGCCGTGCTAGAGGACGTTTGTGTCACCCGTGAGGGAGAAGCGGCATAATTCGCGCTTTCGTGTCACATTTGACGGCAAACCCGCACGCAGGATGTTTTCACGCGTCGCCAGACCGGCTCTGCGCCTCAGCCGCGGCTTGTCCACCTCCTGCCAGGTGAATTGCCTGCACTTTGGCGTACATGTTAGCTGCGCGGCTAACGCGCGTCCCGCTAATGCTGCTTTATGGCCGTGCGGCTGTATCAGGCGCGTCGCCGGGTTCGCTGCTTTATAGCCGTGCGGCTGTATCAGGCGCGTCGCCGGGTTCGCTGCTTTATAGCCGTGCGGCTGTATCAGGCGCGTCGCCGGGTTCGCTGCTTTATAGCCGTGCGGCTGTATCAGGCGCGTCGCCGGGT
>JAODKL010000038.1:8457981-8478690 GCA_026780765.1 Petrocephalus schoutedeni
TCGCCGGGTTCGCTGCTTTATAGCCGTGCGGCTGTATTACGCGCGTCGCCGGGTTCGCTGCTTTATAGCCGTGCGGCGGTATCAGGCGCGTCGCCGGGTTCGCTGCTCAGACCGGCCGCCCTGCCGGCGGCGGCTTTGCCCCTAACCGCGTCCCGGGTTCGCGTCCGCTCGGTACCCTGTCCGCGTTTCCGGCGCCGTCGTGTTTATAGCCGAGCCCAGACTGATACTGCTTTGGTCGGGCCGCCGGTCGGGCCGGGGCTCCTGCTTCGTGCCTCGGGGCCCAGCCGCCGTTCGCCGAGCCCGCTCCTCCGCGCCGGCCTGCCGCAGATGGGGGTCGCGGCTGGTTTCCGATAATGCCGCGACATACAGTGATGTTTGAATGTCACCGGGTCGCGGTGACCTCCGAATGGCGGCCGTCCCGCTCACATTGGCGCCGCTCCGTTTGACCTCTAAGCGCCGCTTCCTTTGCGTCGGTGACTCGATACTTTCGTCGTAATGGTTGAGGTTATAACTGCAGTGACGATGTTCGGCGTATGATGACGCTGGCACCGAGGGGACGTGCCCACGTGTGATCGGAAGGTCGTCGGTCCGAGGCCCGGGGCCCCCACACTGGGCCGTCATGGACATGTAGTCAGTCTGCGACCACTTGCTTCATTCATTCATTCCCCAAGCTTCCTGTCTGAATTATTCAGCGATGTCTGTCTCCGGCCTTCTCCCATTCTGTGTACCTATGTGTACTTTAGAAGGACGATTCAGGAAGTAGACTCTTCCTGGTAACTTTCTTTGACATGGTGTGGAATAAAGGGCGATTACTGAAGTTCTTGAAGCATTCGTGCCTTAGGATATCAGCAGGGCACCAGATTTATTGGTGTCTTGTTTAATTTATTGTGCAATACACCATTTCACCTCCTGGCCCACTCTGACTCTCTAATCTTTAAATGATCCAGAAATTGGCCTGCATTCTTGTATGTCATGTCTGTTTTATTGCACTGTTTGGTTACTAATGTTGCAATGTAGAGTGCAATGGGCGTCTGATATCTGTAAAATAACTGCATCTATACAACAAGACCTTAATTTATCACTTTTCATTTCCCCTAGTACCAAGAGATAATATTTCATTCATTAATCTGAGTATAATTCTCAGTTCTAAAGGTCAGTGTGTGTTGCTTCCTTAGAATAATGCCAAGGTGGCGGTGCTGGGTGCGTCTGGGGGCATCGGCCAGCCCCTGTCCTTGCTCCTGAAGAACAGTCCCCTGGTCAGCCAGCTCTCCCTCTATGATATCGCCCACACCCCCGGTGTCGCTGCCGACCTGAGCCACATCGAGACCAGGGCCCAAGTCACTGGTAAGTGATCTCAAGCTGCCCACATACAAATAAAAAATTAACTTAAGTTAAAAATTGCCTCTTTGGGCATAATTGGGCCGTCGGTTGTCGTTAATCACTTTGGAACTTGGCCTTAAAGTTCTGGCATCTGTAAAGATGCATTATGTGATTTTCCGTCAGGGTTTGGTCCTGGTACTGCTTGATGTGCTGTATATTGGTTAATATCGAGACTGGTGGCGAATAGGTTTGCTTTCCCTGATGTTTATCGGTTTGGCTCTCTGTGCTTCAGGCTACATCGGCCCAGACCAGCTGGGTGCTGCTCTGAAGGGGTGTGAGGTTGTGGTCGTTCCTGCTGGGGTGCCCAGGAAGCCTGGTAGGTAGAGCAGCTCGCTCACTGCTTTCCTAAACCAGCCCTTTTAACTGCCTTTTGAAATATTATTATAAGATGCATTTATTAAATGTTAGTCCATAATATGTACACAGATGTTCTGATGCAGAGGGACAAAAAGCTGGAGTAAAATTTCTCTTAAATTTCATTCTAACTTTACTGCATTAGAATAGAGCAGTGTTTCCCTGTGATCCACAGACGGTCCTCATTTCTGCTCCCAGCCCCTTGCTGGACAGTCCTCCCCGAGGACCAGATTGGGAAATGCTGTGATAGGATGCTGTACACTGGCATTCACAAAGTGATTTTGCTCCACAGGTATGACCCGTGACGATCTTTTCAACACCAACGCAACCATCGTGGCTACCCTGGTGGACGCGTGTGCCCGCCACTGCCCAGAAGCTATGATATGCATCATATCCAACCCTGTGAGTGCAGCCTCTGCGTCCCCATCATTACGTTGGACTGGTGAGCAGAGGTGGGTAATCCAGTTCCAAAGTGTCAAAATCCAGACCAGGATTTTGTTTCAACCAGCTAGTTGAGCACTCTGTGACTGAGACTCTTAATGACTGAGACTCGTTGGTTGAAACAAAATCCTGGTCTGAATTTTGACTCTTTGGACCTGAATTACCCACCGCTGCTGGTGAATGTGACCCTGTGGGGGTTTGAATCACCTTGTTTGGTCCAGCTTTTTTTTGTTTTTTTTTTTCTCCTCCTAAATTGCAAGGTGTTGACTAGGCCACAGGGCGAAGGTGATGTGTGCCTGGGAAGCTGCATGTTGTATATTTTAGTCTAGTTGTATTTGTTGCATGCTGAGAAATACAACTGCAAAGGATGTGAAATTTGATGCCCTCTACTGTTCATCGACAATTGAACAGCCGGGTCCTAGCTGACCCTGCAGTGTGCTAGCTGAACACCTTCTAAATGTTTTATTGAACTGATTTGCAATGGTCAAATGCAAATCTCAAGTGCTTTAATTAAGTAATGTTAAACTGATTTGCGTTCATAATGCCTGTGGTGTTCTCTAGTGGGTTTTTTTTTTTTTTTTGAATCATCATTGATTATTAAAGTAAACTGAAATTTAATCTAATTTAGTTTTTGTGCTAAATCATCAAACGGTCAATTTTAGATATGCCTATGTCTTTCAGGCGTTAAAGTTGAGAGTGCAAAGGCATTTCAGTCTAATCATGCTTTTCATTTACCTGACGCCTCTCTTACTGAGAATGTGACTTGGAGTCAGCTGTTTGAGACGCTGCACTTACCGGGGTTCTGATGGCAGCACTGAGGACTAAGGCCCCCGAGCTCTGTGCTGGTCATTAGTCATTGGGGGTTCTGCATCAGCATACAGTGTCTGTGCAATTAAATCAGTGGCTTAATTACCTTGTGGCACGTCATCTATCTTCACTTTTTCTAGGCCAGAGTTCAAGTGTCTTAATGGACAGTATTCTTGTCTTTTTTTCCACTTTTCCAGGTAAATTCTACAATTCCTATTACGTCAGAAGTTCTGAAAAAGCATGGTGTTTACAACCCGAACAGAGTGTTTGGCGTGACAACTTTAGACATTGTCAGAGCCAACACCTTTGTAGCCGAGCTTAAGGTAAGCAGAGATGGCCCCGGAGATTGATTTATATTTAGAAATAAAACCGTTTACATTGCTTCGGTTCTTAGTGGCTTTATTATTGTAAAGTTAAGCGCAGACTGTTTTATGCGTGAACTGCATCCTTGCCAATATGGTAAGCTTTAACCTTACTGTCACATCAGGGGTCCCTTTGCAACAAAATATGTTGCAGATATGTAAACAGTTTGGTGGCATTGGAGGAGGGAGGGGTATCATTGTGGAGTCACATGGGGCTTCTCTCGCAGGGCCTGGATCCTGCTCGAGTCAACGTCCCCGTGGTTGGTGGCCATGCCGGAAAGACCATCATCCCACTCATATCCCAGGTGAAGTGTATGAATTTGCTGTGCCTGAATACTTTTATATACAGCTTAACTGATTTAATCTTAAGTTGAAATTTTATACGAAAGTGGGGGGGGGGGTTGGGAGGGAAACTTTCCCAAGTTCATTTGGAAGTGCTGTTTTTAGAAAAGAACCTTGCAGGACAAGGTTGAGTTTAGTCTGAATGTTTTCTAGCTCATGGTCACATTTTTGGACTCCCCCCTCAGTGCACTCCCAAAGTGGAGTTCCCTGCCGACACGCTTGCTACTCTGACTGGGCGAATCCAGGAGGCGGGCACTGAGGTCGTGAAGGCCAAGGCTGGGGCAGGTGAGTACAGCCAGCTGTCTAAGGCAGCGTTTCCTGATCCAGTCCTCAGGAACCCCCCAGATGATCCATGTTTTTGCTCCCAGTTCCTTACCTGGCGGTGCGCATTTTTGCTCCCGCCCAGCAAAGTGGTGGGCAGTCTGCAGGTCTCTGAGGACCATACTGGGACACGCTGGCTTTGAGGGCACAGCCTTGGATCTGTAGACTCACACGTGGGGTTTTTAACGGTCTCCCTTCTTGCCCTCCAGGCTCTGCCACGCTCTCGATGGCTTACGCGGGCGCCAGGTTCACCTTCTCCCTCCTGGACGCCATGAATGGAAAAGAGGGGGTAGTGGAGTGTGCATTCGTGAGGTCAGAGGAAACCGAGTGCAAGTACTTCTCCACCCCTCTCCTCCTAGGGGTAAGTGCAGAGGGTGCCATTGAAGCATATCTGCCCGTTTTGGTTCCTAAGTGCTTTTTCTGTCCATCTGCCTTGCAGCCCCTGGCCTAACAGGACTGAAATCGGTATTGGGAGCTGATATTTCCAAACTGAATACAGCTGCCACGTCCACGTACCATGATCAGTTGTTAATGTTGCTTTAAGTAACTTGCTGTATTTTGCTGGCGAAGTCAGTCATAGACATTGATAAAACCTAATTCCATTTAGATTAGGTCAACCTTTGGGTTGTGGCTGAGTTTTAGAGCTTCAAACAGTGAGCAGTGTGCTAGGTTAAGAATTGCTGGTATGTAGAAATTGTCCACTATGGCACTTTTTGGTATAATTTCATGGAAATGGTGGGGGGGGGGGGGTGGTGTCTAGGTATCGAAGTGGATTATTTTTTTTTTCCATAATTGAAAGTTAGTGATTTATCCCCTTACAACCCTAAAAGGATGGATGATGTAATAAGGCAGCTGGTGAGGAATCATTGAGTAATGACTTACCTTTTCCATTCCCTCTTACCCAGAAACATGGAATCGAGAAGAACTTGGGTCTTGGCAAGCTGTCCGCCTTCGAGGAGAAGCTGGTGGCTGAAGCTCTGGGAGAGCTGAAGGCCTCCATTAAGAAAGGGGAAGATTTCGTGCTGAACAAGTAAACAGACAGCCAGCTGTTGCACTAGTCGTCGTGATCTGAAATCACGGACGTCACAAGAGGTTCCCAGAATTTAAGTTAACGGGGCGTAGCAGCTGATGGAGCTGCTTGCTGCCGTTTCCAAATGTAAATTATAAAGTCAATAAATGGTGTATGTTTTAACGTTTTTGTCCATTGTCCATCGCATAAGGGTCGCAGTCCAGTTTTGGGTTAAAATAATTTCTCTGTAGAACACTTGCTCAAATTTATTAACAATTTATACCACATGCTGTGTTTTCTTGTACCTTTTAGTAACGCGGCGTAACTTGTGATGGAAAGCATGTCCTCTATGACCTCTCATCCATATCATTTGTTTCTGTATATGTGTGCAGTCCCTTTTAGGACTGGCCTGGAAAAATCTGAGTTAATACTCCAAATCTTAAAACACAACTTGACTTCTAACCAAAGAAAGGCTTGCAGCCTTGGGTTAAGGCAAACTCCTGGGAATGAAATGGTTAAGATGACTGTTTATAGCTCCGCTGTGGTCTTGTAACCAAGGAGAGTCCCAAGTCCCTGTTAACTGTGCTGCAAAACAAACTTGGTCTTCAACCGTGTACAATGGAGCAGACCGTGTCCTATATCCAGGTGTGATTCTGGCGTTTACCAAACCTCCTTGCTAGATTTTACTACATTTTGGTCTAGTTCCAGGCTCATTTTTGTACTCTTGAATTTTCTTGCACAGATTTAATATGAAGGTGTTCCTGACTTTTTGTTACTTAGACAAATAATATATCTACGTAAAGTCGAGCTGATAAAATCAGACACTGATTTTTATTCGACAGTCATATTATCAAAACACGCGGCTCGTTTTCGAGAGATTTTTCGATTACACTTACAGGAATTGTAAGTTGTGGTTGCAGTAGTTTTGGTGGCGGACCTCGGGATGTCCGCGATCCAGCACGCTAGCAACAGCAGCATCCAGCCCTTCGGCTCCAGCCGGGAGTATCTGTACGCCATGAAGGAGGACCTGGCCGAGTGGCTGAGGGACCTCTACGGCCTGGACATCACGGCCACCAGCTTCCTCGGGGTACTTGAGACCGGAGCCGTCCTCTGCCAGCATGCGAACAACGTGACCCGAGCCGCCGCCGACTTCCTGCGGGGCCCCGGGCCCCGGGCGCGCGCCGCGCCACATCTGCCCACATCTGGCGTCTCCTACGTGCGCGCGGCGCAGCCGGCCACCTTCCTGGCCCGGGATAATATATCCAATTTTATAAACTGGTGTCGAAACGAAATGGCTATCAAAGGTGAGTGGGCAATGTACTGTAATACGTTACATTCAACGCTATTAATTTTCACTTAAGCTGAACGGCCACCGATCACAATATGACGGTGATATTTCCTGATATTTTCCTGATATTTCGACCCGAAGCAAATCTTGATCTTGATCAAATCTTTAAATAGCACTTGTTCCGATTTCAACACTTTAAAATAATTTTAAAATGCACTGCTTTGAAGGTATCTTAAAAACGATGGAATACAATCTTTGTATGGTTTTCAAAGGGGAAACATCTGTTAGCATTGTCGGCATAATTTTTCTGTGCCGGTACCTTCTACACTTTGCCTCTTAAAATCGTATCTCGATGTTACGTAGCGATAAAACGTAGCGTGTTCCACAGTGCTAAAGATAAAAGAAAATATATACAAATACAACTAATAAAATAGTCCTTTATGGCTGCAGAACCCATAAGATTTCCCGTACTAACCCGCCTTAGCGTGCAGTCTGTGATATGACCACCAGGGGGCTCAAACCCGCGGTCCCACATGGTGTGTTTGAGTTTATGGACAGTCTCAGCATAAACGCCCACTGTCAATACTATGGGGACAGAATTATGGATCAGTGGATAGTTCTGTGGCCCGACACTTCAAGGGTTATGGTTTTGTTCCCACTCTGGGAGTGTATAGGTTTCACCTGGGTACTGAAGGTGTCTCCTGACCGCCCATATTGTGTTCAGGCTGGCAGTACCTTTCTATGTGAAAATGTCACATTTAATATTTCCCAGAATCTGTGTACACGATTAGGCATGTTCGCTCTCCCTGTCCCACAGATGTCTTGATGTTCGAGACGGACGACCTGGTCCTGCGGAAGAATGAGAAGAACTTTGTGCTTTGCTTGCTGGAGGTGGCCCGGCGAGCTTCTCGCTTTGGCATGGCGGCACCCGTCCTGATCCAGCTGGAGCAGGAGATCGAGGAGGAGATCTGTGAGGAGATGCAATCGCCACTCCGGGAAACGCCGAAGGTGGCGCGAGCTCGGAGCCGGCTGTCTGACCTCAGGGACCTGGATGAGATGGTAAGGCTTGTGGAGCGTCTGTAGAGCTCAACTCAACTCAACTAGTCAGGCGCGTTTAACTGAAGGTGATGCTCTCCTATCGCATATTGGGGAGCATTTTGTAGGGTGTATGGAAAACATACCCCAAAGATGCATTGAAACAATTTAATAATTATTATCATTGGAAGCAACTAGTTCAGGCATGTAGCCACACAGTAAAATTATGGCCACACCCCTCCCCCCCACCACCACCACCAAAATTTGTTTGCTACCAATCAGAAACTAGTTATGTAAATCACAGAAAAAAAATATTTCAGCATAAGATAAAATGTATGCACTGCTTGAAGACTTGAGTTCAAATAAAACATGAATAATACTCAGAGAATTGAGCTTTGTGTTTAGTTCTTAGGCTTTTCTAAACTCATGAATATCTTTGTTGGCCTAATGTGGCCCGCGGTTAATGGGACCGCAGCACTAGCCAGGGTCTCATTCTGCGCCGGTATTCACGAGTTAAGTGTCTGCAGATCCACTTTAATCCATATTAAATCAGCATTGTCTTACATGTTATAGGACAGCAAGCTTCTTTCTGGACTTAAATGAGAAAGTTTTTCTTAATGTTAATGATGCCAAGATGATTCAGTAGATCATTATTAAAAACCTTGCCACTCGTCGGTACATGTATGATTGTCAAGGGAGGCTGTTAAGAACAGGGGAGATATTGTGGCTCCATGATTTATGTAGGAAATAGGCTCTCATCCTGTGTGTGTATTCCCTCTGATTGCCCAGGTCCAGCATCTCGTAAGCCGCTGCACATGCCCCACCCAGTTCTCCATGGTCAAAGCGTCAGAGGGAAAGTACAGAGTGGGTGACTCCAGCACTCTGATTTTTGTGCGGGTATAACAGCAACATCTGCTTGCTTCATTTTTTTTCCAGTTTTCATCATAAGCCAATTTTCACCAGCAATTTTTCATTCTTTGCCCTCCTGTCAGGTACACTGCTGTTTCTCTTCAAGACCTTAAGGCAGCTTTTCACAACCCAGTGTTCGGTCCACGTTTTTGCTGCTTCCCAGCGGACTGTCAGACAGTCCACATTTTTGCTCCCTCCCGGCCTGGCAGGGAACAGAATAGTAGACTGTCTGGTGGTCCCTGAGGCTCGGGTTGGGAAAAACTGCCTTAACCGCTATGTTTAGGGTCAGTATGACCCCAGAGCATCATTACACGGTAGGCAAATTTCACATGGGGAAATTATCACGGGAAAAGGGTTAAGTTGTTTCTGGCACAGAAAGTGATCGTTCTTCAAAAAAAAATAATCAGGAGGAGGAAGCCAGCTGAGTTGGCGGAGACGCGTGTGAGGAGACCCTGACGACGTCCGTGTCCTTGCAGATCCTGAGAAGGCACGTGATGGTGCGGGTAGGCGGAGGCTGGGACACACTGGAGCACTACCTGGACAAGCATGACCCGTGTCGCTGCTCGTCTCTCAGTGAGTCACGGCCCATAGACCGCAGAGGATGGGCCTTTCCCATGACGTGCCGTATATCGGTGGTGGGCAATCTCCATCGTCAAGGGCAACAGTCCCACGGGCTTTAAAGAATGCCCGGAATGTTCTGAGGGGTTGCAGAACAGGAATTATCCACCCAAACACCACGTTCCGCACCATGTTGATAGCATATCTGAGTGATTAAATATTTGTGCTCATCACAAAAAGATTATTAAATATTATTATTATGACGTAAATGAAATGTATGAATGACACATTGACATGCTGACTCAGGACCAACCTAATATTAATTTCATTTCAGTTAAACTTCTTTTTGACAAAGCAAAGCAGAGTTTTTTTTCCCAGATTCATTCTTCTCGCACAATTACGCTTCACGCCTGTGCGTTTTATCCATTTGCCTAAAATTAAACTAGCAAGCTGTCTGTCTTTTGGTTTGATGACGCGGGTGAGGATTTTTATATACAATGAGACCTTTAATTGTGCCCTTCCACCCTGAAGGACATGACTGGCTCAGATCTTTTGTTTAGAGATTATCCACATACTGTCCACTAGATGGTAGTCTTTGCCTCACCTTTCCTCTAGGCCAAGTCGATCTTTCCATCTTTCAACCACTTATCTCAGGCAGATGCTCTGCAGTGAGGATATACAGACGCTCTGCAGTGAGGATATACAGACGTCTGCAGTGAGGATATACAGACGCTCTGCAGTGAGGATATACAGACGCTCTGCAGTGAGGATATACAGACGTCTGCAGTGAGGATATACAGACGTCTGCAGTGAGGATATACAGACGCTCTGCAGTGAGGATATACAGACGTCTGCAGTGAGGATATACAGACGCTCTGCAGTGAGGATATACAGACGCTCTGCAGTGAGGATATACAGACGTCTGCAGTGAGGATATACAGACGTCTGCAGTGAGGATATACAGACGCTCTGCAGTGAGGATATACAGACGTCCCCAGTCTGTGCTTGCCGCCCATTTGATGCCGAGCTTAGCTAGGGAAAAGGATTTCAAACGGACTAAAGAAGATTTTAATATTAATACTCTTCAGTTTGAGCCAAACAAAAGGCAAAGCAACACATTCTGCTGCACAGCAGCTGGCTTTGCCGATAAATGTAATTCCCGTGCAAACCGTCCTTAAGGGGGCGCCAGCAGGGCCTGTCCCGGGACCTGACGCCTTTTTCTGCACCCGCTGAGCATCGTAATGCGCTTGGTACTCAGCAACAGCTAATAGGATTAGCTAAGCGTTATTAATTCTGCCCTTAAAAATCTTCCTTGGGAACGCCACTGTTTTGTCTGTGATGATGTACAGTACAGAACCGGTGATGGTGGAGAGTTGGGAGGCGAGATAGCAGAGGCAGGTTGCTGCGGGTTGGGAGGCGAGATAGCAGAGGCAGGTTGCTGTGTTGGGAGGCGAGATAGCAGAGGCAGGTTGCTGCGGGTTGGGCAGACGTGCCCGTGTGCAGCAGAGGCCTGCTGGGATGCGCCAATGACAATCATACGTATCTGACGACAGCCCACAAGCAGCGTCCCCCTGCTCCCGCGCACGAGGTCAGGACAGCGCGGCGCGGGGATGAAGGCGGGGCCGGACCCAGGCTGCTGGTGAGCCGCGCGCAGTCGCCCCCCCCGCCCGTGCCCTGGGTCACCGCCGGCGGCAGCGCGAGGCCCGGGAGTGGGCGTGGCCAGGCGCGACGCTCGTCCCTGTCTCCGGAGCCACGCAGCAGGGCTGCCGGGGGGCCTCCTGACAGGTAGGTGGGCACGGGGGATGTGTGTAGCCTGGGCGGGGGGGGTGGAGTTAGTGCGGCATCATAAGTCACCGGGGGCCGGGAGTCAGCGATTCCATCGATCAGACGGAAGCTGGCCTCGACGATGGGGAGGAATTTCTAATGGTTCTAATTGTTAAGCCGCGGTCGTGACCTCTTTCACCGGCTGGGGGGCTAATCGTTACGCAGAAAGGCACCATTACTCACAAACAAACAGGACTGTGCGCTAGGTCGCATTTTTACCTCTACGAGTCCGCCACGTCCGTCACGAGCCTGGGGATCCGACTCTGGGGACTCGGGGGATCAGGCCGGCGGTTGCAGCTTCGCAGGTTTGTTAAACGGCCCTGATTAAGGTGAAGAAAACAGACTCATCTGTTCCATAAATTCCTCGACTAGCCCAATGCCGCTTTACATTTCCTGGATGTTGTCATGTTACATTTCTGGCCATTGAATAGCCTTATTAGGGTTTTGCTTTGTTGGAAGTTGGGTTGGTGAATGTTGTTTTGGGCAAAGGCGTCTGGGAAGTATATGAGATGTAAATGTAAACGTTCAGCAGCCGGTGTTTGCCTGCAGACGGCAGACCGGGCCGCGAGCTGAGCTCGGCCATTATTTGTATTCGTGCATCATCTGCACATTTGATTTAATAAATGAATCAGCGCGTGGTGTGGCTGCAGACAGCAGCTGTGGAGACCCCCGGGGCGTGCGGCTGGAGCCCCCTTTACGGCCGTGAGGAGCGCGAGGCAAGGAGGGAAGCAGAATGCCAGGTGCCCCAGCATTGCGCTAATAATGCAAAGGTTGTAGGTTCGAGACCTAGGGAGTATGCTACTGTAAGTTGCTTCGGTTAAAAGTGTGAGAATAATTAAATGTAAAGCCTGTCACACCTTAGCCTATCCACCCCTTGCCTCAGGCTAGTTTCTTGTCTCACTGTAAGTACTATTCAAATCAATTATTACGTATCCTCAAAGCCACGTTACCATGGGCTGTACAGTGGTGTAGTTGTGGACGGGGTGGCCTGGGGTGGCCACATTCAAAGCAGGGCTGCCATCTCTCTGCCCCTAAAAGCCCAGACATAAACATGTAAGCCAAACGCGTAGTAATTATAATATAGCCGTTTCAAAAGGACGACTGCTGAGGCAATGAAATGTAAATATATATAGCCAGCCTTTGTTTTATTAATTTAGCTTTGTAGCTCCTGATATTCAGATGCATTATGGGTATATTTATTCAAACCAGACTTGCACTATTTGCGTAAGATGTATTTCAGATTGATACGTACGTAATCTCTTTCAAATTTGCCTAGAGATTTTTCCCTGAGGAAGGTTGACGTTGTGTTTGTTATTTCAGAGCAAGGCGAAGATCAGCCACACCCTCTTGCAGAAAGCAGCCCTCCGAAGACAAGAAAGAGTGCCTACACAGCGCCTCCACCAGGACGGGCAGAGAAGTGACCCGGCAGTCTCCCTCTTCTCGCCTAGCCAGTAGTCTTCCTCGACCGATTCGGACCTCTCCAGTCCCACAGCCTGAGACCCAGCGCCCCAGCACGCCTCTGGTCTTCCAGAAGCCTGCAGGAACCTTCACCCTCCACTTACAGCACAGCCCAGCAAGCCGGATCACAGAGACCTGGACGAAATCTCAGTTCGCCTCCAAGTTACGGCACGGCAGTGCTTCAAATACGCAAAATATCGAGGTTGAAAACTGGGTTCCCAGTCCAATTAGCACGTCCAGGAAGGGGGGGCCGATTCTGGCTGGGCCGTCCACACCTGTGCGGTGCTATGCCCCTATCAGGGGCAGCTGTCCGGGTCCCAGGCCGCCCTCCGCAGCTGTCCACCCGACGGAAGACCCCGGGCAGGTTTCGGACTTCATTCGCACCTTTAGCCCGACTAAGCAGTGGAGAAGCCAAGCCTCAGACGAACACTTGCTCGGTGTCCTCACACCTGCCGAAAGTAGCCGGAAGGTGGGGGTGGTGGATCCGCCGTCCACCGCATGCAGCAGCCATGCAAACAGCTCCATGACTGATGGGGCCAGAGGGACGAGAGGCCAGGCGCTGCCCGGCTCAGCAAAGAATCCCTTGATTTACCCAGGCAGATATGGAGAGTCCCTCAACAATAATTGCACCTTCATTGACACCCCAGAGCTTGAGGGTGCCAGGGAAATTAGTAAGAGGTACTTCTTCGCCCCACCACCCATCAGTCCAGAACAGGAAGCTAGCCTGTACCGTAGTTTGGAGCATGAGATTCTGGCCAATCTACAGCTGCTTAATGCACACTGCGACGAAGACAGCGGCATAGAAGGTGGCCAGGGTGGTGGTGGCATGGGTGGAGCGGGAGACAGGCTCTGCACAAATGACCCAGTTCCATATCCTATCCAAAGACCTCATGCTGGAAGGGACCAAGCTGCCACTGGCTCCGGTTCTAATGGAAACAGCAGTTTGGGTTTGGATGAGCTGGCAGCAGGATCTTTTACGTCGAACCCAAGCGACGTCCAAGCACATACCCTGGAGCAGAGTGCCGGGATCCATCAGACCTCCAAGCCAGGCACCAAAAACTCTGTGTCCTCCGTGGGATGGAGCGTGGCGTCCACTGATCTGACAGAGGCCACACAGGACAGACATGACTTTTGCGCAGCTAATTATAGAGCTCCGAAGACGGCTCCGAAGGCATGCGGCGTGGCACCATTCGGAGAACCCAGCCAAAAGTCCGCAATACCCATTACCCCGTCTTCTAAGCTAAGGAGGGTGCTGCGGAGGCCGGAGAGGGTGCCGTCGGTCTACAAGTTAAAGCTGCGGCCCAGGGTTCGACCCAGGCGGGACAACAGGCCCGAGAGACGGCCCTCTAGAATCCCCGCCCCGCTGTTCTACCGCCGTGGCCAGCCTGGCCGGGGCCCTCAAAGGGAACAAAGGAGAGATGATCCAGAAGCGCTTTCCTGTTCCTTGGACAGCAGCTCTGAGGCCAAGGAGGACACGCTGGCGTCATTACCAAGGCCGGACACAGCGGCTGAAGAAACAGGGGACCAAGTGAACGAGACTTGGCTTTGACTGGGCTGGCTGTCAAAATGCCTCCATTAGTTTTCACACTTGAACGTTATATTGCATTTCCTCAAATCATAAACTCAACTTACTTAATATAACACATGACTAACAACCCATTGATTTTTTTTGTATCGGGTTTATCCATCCATCCATCCATTTACTGTCCCCACTTGCCCTATTCAGTGTTGCGGGGGTCTGGAGCCTGGTACTGTATCAGGGTTATTTCACTGTACAATCAATTTTCATCCATTATTGCTTATCCAGTACTGGGTTATGGAGGACACAAATCCAGTGGAATTTGTAGATGTCAAACCACATGTTCTTACACTGCAGGAGGAAGTCCACGCAAACAGGAACGTGAGGTGAGGAATCAAACTTACAATTAGTGATGGGCAAAGAGCTTCATGGACCAGTTGCTGTACTTTGTAACCCCCACTAAATGGCGCTCTTGGTTTGCGTTTAGCCATGCTTTGTGCCCCCTGAACAGAGAGCACCATCTAGTGGGCACAGAAAATACAGCAAATGGTTCATGAAACTTCATTTGGCCAATACTAGTCACAGCTCTGTGGTTGTACGCCCGCGCTGCTACATACCATGGCAGAAAGCCTCCCATGTTCTGGGGAGGAGAAAAATGCAGATGCTATCACACCTCCGCTGTCTCTCCACTATTATTCACACGTCCCGCTCTGTTGCTGCCAGAGGTTTTGCTTCACTGTTTCTCTGTAAAACGGCCTCACAGCAGCTGGGGAGCATGACACAATGGAGGGGCTCAGGAATCATTATTGGCCCCAGCTGGGGGTCCCGCAGCTATGGCCACTTCAAGCTAGACGGGGGGGGTGGGTAATGCACCCAAGCTGCCTTTCAGCGCCCCTTTTTTACACCGGCTAAGAGACCACATTTAGACGGGCGTCATGGCGAATGTCACAGAGACAAAATCATTCCTAAAACGAGCACTGAAACGGCCGATATTCTATTATGGGCCTTGTGCAAATTATGGAAGGTTCAGGATGATTGGTACAATTACTGTGCCCTATGACAACAGCGGCAACAACAAAGGAATAGAAATTGCGTGCCCCCTGATTTGAATCCGGGATTCGACAAGCCGGTTAATAACTGTTTTTTTTTTATTTTTTATTAATAAATACATTTTATTTAGCGGTGCGTAGCAGAGGTAACCTGGTAACCTCGTGCATTTGCAGGGTGCGGCTGCCGCCTGCAGACCTATAAATATCTGCGAGCGCAATGCTGGGGCTATTATTAGCCTGATCAGAAATGCAGCCTGTCACGCTACGCTGCCTGCGGCTCCGGTCCTCACTTTCCTCCTTAGATGCTCCTAAATCACCTTCATTTCCGCTGTGAGAAGCGGGGAACCAGACTCCATGCTTTAAATCTGAGCCTGACTTCATTTGAATGTATTTTCATAAATATAATCACAGGAGGTTTTTTTTTATATATATATACTCCGTTCAACAGTTAATGTACTTTTGGTTCAAAATACAAAATATCAAGTCTTTAAATGTCATTTAATGGTCTTCTCAGGTGGTCACTGGAGAATCTCAATTAGTACATTGAGATGAAATAACGTAACAATTAACCTTGCGGTAAATTGTTTGAAAAGGGTTCAAATAGCTTTCCTGTTTCCTGTTCTGGAAACTGGTTAATGAGAACTGTGGGTAAATCGCTGGTTTATACTCTTTCTGTCCAGTGATTACAAAAACATGTAGTTTGGCTGTTCTGTGCTGAAATGGAGAGTCTTCTTGCACTGACATTGCTAGACAGGCATCGTAAACACGTGTCAATGAGCAATTTATCTTCAGTTCAGAATCTGTCAGGGAATAATTCATCTATAAAATTTTTGATTTTTCCAGCTGTTTCTAAGCCAGTGGGACAGCTTATTAAATCTCAAGGGCAGCCACATGTAGCGTGTGGAACAAAGGTTTGGGTTTATGTGTACAAATTCAGTCTGAGCTGCTTGCACTTTGTGCCGGGTAGAGAGACGTCAGTGTAACGGCTGGAGGTGGAAGCCCAAACTGGAGACATGACCAAAACGTTGGCCCTTCACCCCTGAGAAAAGTATTGGGGACACCTGGACCACTTCAGTGAAGTTATTCGAGCACAAGACATAAGCTGTGAACGTCCCTCTACAGCAGGCAGCATCATCGACGATCAGACTCCGGCATGGGGGAGTTACAGCAAATACCGCTGCTCCTTGTAATCAACAGGAGCCCCGCCTGTACAGTCCTAATCAGCGACGACACCCCCGCCCTTTCTGCCTCAGCTGTACAAAGACACGGAAGGCGGGCAGCTGAGTATTCATGGACAAAGCCACAATGGCTGACTGCCCTCGCCTCGTATTCCAAATAGTTAGAGGCGGATACGCTTTTAATTACACTACGCTGTCTTACAAAGGAAATGTGCGATTATCCCACAACGCGGCACACAGCGGGAAGATGCCACTCGGCTCTGCGTCAGATTAGCGGTGCAGTGGCTTGTCGCGATACGCGCTATGTCACGATATGCAGTATGGGGTGACGATTAGCTGCTGACAGAGCACTGTGTTGCGGAGGCAAGGGTTTGAGGTTCCTCTGAGAAACTAGAAGACGGTAAAAGTATCCTAGACAGGACGTAATTAAGCATAGCCTTGTAAAAACAGCTTTTACTACGCTCTCAATTTTTATTGTTTATCCAGTATTAACAGTCTTTATGATGCTCACAGATTCCTTTTATTAGTATTATGCACCTTATGATACTAAACATACATTTTCATAACCAGTTTAAGGGCTAAGGAATGCAAAGAAATAAGGAATTAAGTACCAATGAACTGCAATGTAGAAAAAAACGAACACAATTTACCTACAAGGGGCAGGCAGAAGATATCGCCTAGCGCCTGGTAAATTTGCCGTTTAATTTCCACTGAAACTGCAGTATAAATATCGGCATGCTAATACAGCCGCGACTGTAAATGAAGCTGAGTGAGCCAGCCGTATTCAGGGTCACACATCAGATACAAGGCTTAGTAATTTGGTCTGCTTTGTGTTTTAGTTCAGAAACAAGAACATGAAAACAGAAGGATTCTTCTTAGGTCTTAACATGCATCGATTTATGAGTGGCTGCAAGAGAGGGGAAAGGAAACTTCTGAACCTTTTCTGTCCTGTGTGCGAGGAGGGATTGTGCCACATTGCAGTGAGATTCCAAGTAACTCACACACCAACTCGGGACCTGAAACAAAGGCCAATACATTTAAGAGCCCCTCCTACACTGAAGAGTAAACTTTTTATTCTGCCATACACATGTCTTCCATTAGATGCTAGTCGTCTGACAACTCAAGAAGGCAAACAATCCATGCCAAAGGAAACGGTTTCACAAACACACAGGTTGATTAACCCCTATCCCGTGTTTGGGGTCAATCTGACCCCAGAGCATCATTAAACGGTAGGCAAATTTCACATGGAGAAATTATCACGGGAAAAGGGTTAAGCTGATCTGGTAACACTGTACTCAAGGGGGCACAAGTAACTTAGTAACTCAGTTACTACTCAAGCACAAATCATGTACAAATATAGTAACTGCATGAAATAGATAAACCGTTATGACTGATTAATGATGAACAAACATGGGATCAGTTTCTGGTTAATTGGCACATTAAGTAAGAGAGTCGCCTGATTCCTGGGCCGAGTAATTCAGACACAGTGTGAGGACAAATAATTGAGCACTAACCAGTGCCCCCTCAAGTAAAGCGTTACCTGAGATCAAGGAAGCTTCCAGAAGAATCGCCCAAGAAGGTCTTTTTCCTTTATTTTAGGTGATGGGGACAGATGGGCTAAAGTCAAAACACTTATTATGTCCAGCCGTGTAATAATGGAATAAAATAACTCTCTTATAGGAAGCTCAGTTATGCCAAAAATCTAAAAAAAGCTGAAAAAAAAATATTTATCCAGAACCATGCTCTCTAACAGGGCGATTCTTTAATTAAAGACCCATCACAGTCTTTAGTGAAGTTTTCAGTCTAAAATGATGGATGAGAAATGTCAACCCAAGTTACAATTAACGGATATAATTTCTGAGAGAACAATGTAACAAAATAGGTCTACTGACTTTTTCTTATTGTGCCCGGCTGAAAGTCACGGATTCTGACATCCCCCGATACCTGGGCAACACGGCTACTGGCTCAGACCACACAGGAGGGAATAAGACCCACGTGTGATGCTTTTGGGACTGGTGCGATTTCGGTCTGCGCCTTATTCAGAAGATCTCTCTAACTTTGACCAACCCTTTGAAGAGGAGGAGCCAGAAGTCCGGGAATAACTGTTTGTTTCCTGGCAGACCGCCCAAAGGACACATCTTCAAAGTAACAGTGAATACTGAATCTCCGTCTCCAGCTGATATTGCGGATGTAGCAGGCCGTACCGCCACTGCAGGTACTGTGTGGTTCTCGGAGTCCGCCGGGAACGAGCCTTCGAGCTCCCTTCATTGTCGTGAAGTTTCGCAGCACAGAGACAGGGCAGAAAGTGAGCGGGACTTTTGGTGCTTAACGCCGTTGCAACGTGGCGACGTCGGCGGCCATCGGAGTCGGCCCTCGGAACGGGTCTCCAGGTGATTCGCCGGCGCCGAGGGCCCGGGCTCACATGAGGGCACAGCGCTCGCGTCTCAGCGCCCTCTGGAAGCGGATGGCGCTGTGGATGTGCTTGCAGCGGACGCAGCCGACGCTGCGCACGGCCTCGCTGAAGAGAAGCAGGACGTGCCAGTTGAACTTGGCGGAACATTCCACGTAGCCGCACTTCCAGGTCTTCCGGACCAGGTCGGACACGCTGTGGCGGGGGATGACGCGGCCGCGCTGCAGGTCCCGCTTGTTACCCACGATCAGGATGGGCGTCTCCGCCGTGCCCAGCAGCCTGGAGACAGGGGTTGGGGAGGGTGGGCGTGAGTCACCGGGACACTCATGCTACAAAAGGCATAGTAACCCGGGATCCAGCCAGCCCGGCTTACCGTGCTGGGGGGGGGGTGTTCTTAGTCATTAACATCAATGGATACAGGCAGGTAGCTTACATTAGTCATCCCAACCACGTGGATCACGACCGGTCGGAAATATCGACCCGCCCTTCCGTTGTTTTTCGCATTGTTTCTGTTAGTTAGGAGCGTCTCATTATTGCCCGAGTTAGGAATGTGTTTAATCGAATTCCACTGAAAGGAAACTGATTCTAATCCAATTAACTCAATTCAAAAATCTCTTCTGAAAAAGGACACTGAGGCTCATTCATTCTTCACATTCATTCTACTAAAATACTATAATGGGCCCCATTTTTCTCCTCCGAATCGCTCCCGTACCCCAGCTGTTTCAGGAATTCATTGTGGCCATTGTGGCCATTGTCAACCTTGACTCTGCACCCCGCCCCCCACCAGGTGCCGTGGGTTAATGCCCCATTTTCCATGACCCTCGCTAGCGAAGGTGACCCCCTCGCTTTAACGACCATATTTGGGAGTACAATTCTCCCAGAATCCCAAGGGAGGCGACAGGAGCCAGCAATCTCGTGCCAATTGTTCCTTTATTCTGAGAGGCACCAAAAAAAGACAGTGCTCCATGTACAAATGTCTCTAAATTCCGTCGACGTGGGCGACCTCTATCTGCTGAGGATTAACACACTGACGGCAGGATCTCATGTAGATGCGGATAGCTTTGTACACAGGGGCCATAATCCCTTACGGCCAGGATCACCGCTAAAAGGGGGCGGAGACAGCACTAAGCCGCTGAGACCTGTCACAAGGCGACTCCTTCCCACCTGCCCCCCCTCCCCGTCTGCCCATCCTCCAGCTGGGGGGGGGGGGGCAGTGGCGAGTGCTGTCAGGTGTGGAGGTGACGTCCGGCCTCCCCGTGCGCCGAGGCCACCGTGATGGAGCCGGCAGGCAGCTGTCACAGCTGACATCCTGGGCCACGGGCCAGGCGTGACGCCACTCACAATGTGACCCGAGAAGAAGGCGGAAAAATAACCCCAGTGCCGGGTATCATTTAGCGACCGAGGAGAGGCAGGCCTTTACGAATCCCCCCTCTGTAACTGCACTGCGTCTCCGCTCTGTGCTGGCAGACACGTGTCGAGACGGGCGGCAAACGTCGTTAATTAGTCTGACGATCCGCGCGGGTGGCGCAGTGAAAGTGCAGACGTGCCTGACGGGTTATTTTGTTTAAGAATTAATGTGCAGCATTAACTGTGTTTAAAGGAACGCAGAACCACAGCAGATACCTCCCGCCTCACTATCTGGACGGTGCCATTTATGCTGCGATCGCACTTATGGGGCTGAAGCTACTGCACTAAGAATCAATCAGCACATCGCTGACAGACGCATTTCTGCAACAGTGTCTGGCTGCTACTGACTCACGCTGCCATGACTTACCGTCGAGGTGCTGAACGGCACAATGCCCGAAAAATCGGTCCGTCAACGTAATCTCTAAATGCCACGTTTCTGGGGACTTCTGTAGATTACATCTCAACCCGACCGATCAAGACCGTCTATTTGGCCTTCTCCTGTACGTTTTACCAGCTAATTCTTGCTCGTATCTGGACTTCTGGCCCAAAGATAAATCTGACGATATGAAGGCCACCGGCGTCAGGGAGGCCTAAGGAAACCTCACTGTACTTCCCAAACAGGATTTCGTCGGAAAAATGCACGTTAAAGGAGCACTTCCACACCATCCGTCCTGGGGTCCCTGAGGACCAGGTTGGGAAACCCTTATCTAAGATACTCAAACGCAGATTATTATTATTATTGCCTATTCTAAGTATAGAGGGAACTACAACTACTGTGCAAAGACAGGGCAATAATCGAGCCAAATTTCCAAACGTTCCTACAGAATCGTGGCTATTTCTGCAGCCTTGGTATATTTTTGGAAGCAGAATATTAGTGGATAACAGAAAGGGATCCCACGACTCGTCACCTCGGTACGGGCTGTCAGCAGCCGAGGCCTTCGGCTTTTTGCTACCTCCTCCGCGTGCCAATGTGACACGTGCTGCGGCCAGTGGGCGCAGAGGCCCGTCATTAAGGGGGGGGAGGGGGGGGGGGGGTCGGTACCTGGTCTCCAGGCTCT
>JAODKL010000038.1:8483213-8493900 GCA_026780765.1 Petrocephalus schoutedeni
GGACACCATCTATGGTCCTCAGCCAGGGACACCATCTATGGTCCTCAGGGGACACCATCTATGGTCCTCAGCCAGGGCCACTATCTATGGTCCTCAGCCAGGGCCACTATCTATGGTCCTCAGGGGACACCCGCTGCACTAATGGCACAGAACCCATCCGTAAGTGCTACTTGTTTGATGTACTGCGAAGCTTTAGGCAACAACTGCAAACAAATGGACCGGGGCGAATCGAAGGAGAGCAAAGCCTATTTTTGGAGATTCATTAACCGCGATGCAAAAAATAGACGGAATGCTGGTTAATAGCTGAGTCTTCAAGAAAAAACAGGCTTCAGGCACAACAGATTGAGTGCAAGGCGCTCCTTCCAAAAAAAACGTATAAAACGCATAACATGTCCAAACAAAAACAAGCCGGACATGAAATATAAACCTAAATAGCATCTCTGTGACAGGGACTGTTTAGACTCTCTGTGGAGTCGATGGAAAGTCAAGGGCTTTGTTAGCCAAAGCGCTCAGGATTCCAATAAAATATGTTCTTACAAATAGCTCAGAACTAGTTAGTTTCTACCCAAACAACCCAGGCAACCCGGCATTATACACTTTCTTACCACATTTTTTAAATACCTTAAAAATAATAAAACTCATGACCCTGAAAGAAGCAGACATTTATGTAATATTTATACTGCTAGGTATCAGCAATAGCACATTCTTTGCCATTATAGAACAGAGTTCATAATGTGCCATATAATGTTAGCCTTATACCAAATATATATTATTAATGACTTTTATTATAGGCCACGCCCGTGTGCCGCGTGTGTGCCGCGCGTGTGCTGCGTGTGTGTGCTGCGCGCCTAGGCCGCGCCCGTTTGTCGCGCGTGTGCCGCGCGTGTGTGCTGCGCGCCTAGGCCGCGCCCGTGTGCCGCGCGTGTGTCGCGCGTGTGCTGCGTGTGTGTGCTGCGCGCCTAGGCCGCGCCCGTGTGTCACGCGTGTGCCGTGCGTGTGTGCTGCGCGCCTAGGCCGCGCCCGTTTGTCGCGCCGTACCTGCAGCGTGCTGCCGGGGAAGCTGGCGATGGCCGGGTAGTCGGTGATCTGCAGGTCGTGCACGTGTCCGTTGAGCACGGCGGCGGAGAGATGCACCCGGCGGCTGTGGCGGGGCGAGCCGGCGTCGCTGTAGTCATCGTGCAGGAAGCGCCGCACCAGCGCCGTCTTGCCGACGCCCTGCGCCCCCAGCACGGCGATCCTGAAGGGAGCGGGCGTGCCCCCCCGGGCCCCCCCTCGGCCTCTGGCGCCCGCGCCGCCCTCCCTGCTCTCGCAAACCACAGGCCAATGCATTCAGGGCGCCGTGCCAACGCCACATAGTCACGGCGGGAGCGCGGGCGGGGGCTGCGGGCGCGGCACAGTCCCATGCACAGGTGGGCAGCCCTGGGGAGGGGGACAGCGGCGTCAGCCCCCTAGGCCAGGCCCGGCCAGACGCACCTCTGCGCCTCGGATCCCTACCCGAGTCTTGGGCTCAGCGGGAGGAATCCTCAGGCGATCTGCCGCAGTGCCACGGAGCCGCCCGGGATCGGCCGCGGAGGCGCGACGGCACGCCGCGGGTTTCAGGAGAGCATCCTGCGGAAGGCAGGCGGAGTAAAGAAGGGCGGCGCTCAGCATGAGTGCACAACGGGATGGGACAGGATATTACCACTCAACCTAAACAAAATATCTGGATAATTAACAGCAATCTGCCATCGCAGGATAGCAGTGCCCATTCCGCTGGTATCCAGTAAAGTCCAGCTATGACAACGTGCCTTTGCACAAGCGGCTGGGGGGTGTAGCTGCTCTTGATCTGGTTCCTGCCAGTGGAGACCCACGCCGGGCTGGATGCCAGTCCCCACGGAGCTCCCCCTGGCAGCAAAGATGCGCTCTAGTGTTTGGATGCAAAGACAAATGCAAGAACAGACATGTTCTCAAATAAGCCTTAGAGCTGCCAGGGCCTAATGATCAATGATGTCTGATGGGGTTTTTTTTTTTTAAGATCTCCATGTCCAGCCTCCCATGGTGGATCGCTGCTCCAGCCCTGATAATGCTGCTTCACTGGTCCTGATGAGAGGGATGCTTGAGGGGATAATGCATTACTGCTATTGGGTATATTCTAGTTTTAAACAGCATTAAAACACTCAAAATCCACACATGCTTCCCCTTAGTGAACATGGAGGGAATATGGGGTGGGGCAATTCGATTTAAAATAACAGAAACATACAGAAACGGCACAATGTAGTTACTCTGGGAAAACATCAGTATAGAATGCCTATGTATACTCATTGCTTGTATAATGGCTATGTGTACTCATTACAGGAGATGGGCTACGCGTACCAGTACTCTTAAACCAGGTCAGCGAAGCTTAAGTGGAGCGAATAAGATATTAATAGAGGATTTAGTTGAATCCTAAAAAAGATGAAGATTATGTCATCTTAAACAGCAGTCCCGCGTTGGTGAATACTCAAGAAAAGTGCAACATCACGGAACAAGTATTAAGGACATTAAGGCAGCAGTGCATTTCCCATTAAGTGATATATCGGTTCTTTCTTCTAGGTATATACTGCAATAGAATGAAATCAGATCAAACAAACTTAGGCAGCCGGCGAGAGCCGCTTACGGCGCCGAGCGCGGCTGTGCGCGGACTTTCCCCAAGTTGACAGCCACCTTTCCCCATGAGGTTCTCGGCTTTCCGGCGTCACCCTCTCCTTCCACGATTAACTATCATTTACATACTACGGCGTACTTATAGTATACGCTGCAACATTTTAACACCCAAGAACTTTATCTGCGGGTATGAGGGCTATGATGCGGATGTTCTCAGCTTCCGACAGATAAACCGCGACTGCGGCTTCACGCTTAATCGCAATGCACGCAGAACGTAATATATACTAAGAAAACAAGCCCATAAGACTATGATTATCTTACCTCGGTCGGCTTAAGCCCGGGCGCTCTATTCGGCGCGGCGATCGCGGTTCCCACGCCTTGCTGGGCACCTACGGGGCGGACGGGCGGCTCAGGCGTCTGCGGCGAGGCGCAGCCCGCAGGGAGCAGCACAGGGTCGCTGCGCACGTCAGACGGCGGCGGACAGAACGCGTCTCACCCATCGCCCGGATATACGGCGACCTTGACGCGCCGTCGCCGGGACCGCTGACTGACTTAGTGAGACAAATAACTTTTAACCTCTATTCAGGAATAAATAATGAATAAATACGGGCTCGGCAAATGGCCCCGCTCAGTAGCGAACTGCAGAAACGGAGTACGTGTATAAAGTCGCATAGGTGTGTAGATTACCCCCCTTTCCCATCTAAATCATGCATTTAGATTATACAACCAGAACGTGGCGACGTAGCTCGTTTAAAGTTCCCGAGACTAGCAAAAGTATTAAGGTATATGCAAAAAAATTAGGTTATTTAAAATAAGGCTATACTTTTGCGGTTTTGAGGCGCATGGTTTTTATTTAGATATAAACGGGATTTGCAAAAACATCAAGACGCAAGCGGAGCTTTACCCAGGCGGACAGGCGCACATACGCACAATCATATCCGTTTCACACGATCATCTCCGTGAGCAATTTAGAGACACAAATTAGTGTAAGCGTGTGAGTTCGGTAGCCCGCATCACACGGGGCGGAGGCGGCATTCGGATCCCCGTCTCCGGAGGTGGGCGGACGCGGGGCTGCCTGAGAGCCACCCAGCCGCCCGTCACGTTTCCCCCTCGGAGCAATTACGGGAAATTGCAATGGGACACTGATCAAAGGTTCTCCGTAAATTAGCATCGACCCAGCGTGCCATCTTACTAGCACTTCTGAATTCTGTCAGACAATAGCATCGCCACAAATACTACTTATAAATGACAATCGCTAGTGCATAAAAGGAAATATCTGTATGGGGGGATATGCAATTAATTATCACCCATTTACACAGTGAGAAATGAACATCCTTTGTTTTAGCCGCGGGCATCATCCGGCCTCGTAGGAAGTGTATCAGTTTCATCTGGGCTGCCGCTGCTCGCTCTATACTCAGCAGCGCACAATGAGCAGCGTGTGTAAACGCCGCTGCCAGCGGGCAGCGCAGCCGCCGTCTCTTAGCAACAGCATCCGTGCTCCACTGTTGCTTGGCAACCGCTTGTTTCATACCTGTCAAATGCATGTCAGATAAGCATTCCGTTACCCGGGGTGTCTTTGTGCAACAAGTTATCTCTTAGTCCTCAGGGCAGTCTTTGTATGGGTCCAGGTGGAACTGCTCAGATGTATAAGAAAATGATTGGCTGTAACTATTACAAACGGACACGTGACTGTTCAGTTTAGCAGGAATCAAACACGCGGAAGGGAACCATTTTACTTTCATTCCACCAGCATGGATGGATGGATGGATGGATGGATGGATAGACGAATAATGTATGAATAATTGTTTTATCCAAAAGTTAATAATAATATTTTTTTTTAATCGCGTTGTCTATTCCAAAAAGTTATACTGACTCTTCTAATTGTCTGTGTGTAGTCGCTTATACTTAGACTGAGACTTTAGCAATTCACTCACAGCGTAGTTAATTGCAAGAACCGGGCAGAGCTGTCTGTCTGTGCCTGCGGTTGGACTTGTACAAAAAATCCCAGAGGGAATGTAGCTGTCCTGTCATCTAAGACAGACTTCAGTTTGACTGGGCTGCTTTTGTGAAATTGGACTTTTGGAGCAGCGGATTTCAATAAGACGGAACAAGCTCTAAATCAAAGTTGCGGGCGCACTGATATAAAAACTGTGCACACACACAAATGCAGTAATAGAGATACACTGATTAAGACAGATTTAATTCAGACTTGCTTACCTCAGAATCTCATACTGTGTGAAAATATGAGAGATGGGGAGAGTGGATCAAAAATGTTCCTGCTAGTCCGCTTACTCGTGGAGATAGGGGTGCTCACTCCCACCCAGACAAGGTCAATCACACTGATGAGAGACGTCAGTGGGAAGTCAGATATCAGTGGCTCCACCGCTTAGCTCAGTGGCAGAGACTGAGGAAGACATGGAAAACGGGCTCAATTCACAATATTAGTCAAAATGACTTGTGTGGCGAAAGGAAAGCAGTTTTTCCACCTTTGTGGAATCTGGCAGCAAAACACCTGCAGGATCCTCCCACAAAAAATGTTAGTCAGAAAGGGAAACTGGACACTTGGTGTGAATCCGTGACTGTGCACCACGCAGTCAGACATGGTGATGGCAATGCCATGCTACAGACGCTCCCCTTACCAGACGCTCGAAAGCTTGTCATGGATCAGCGAGCCATTTCATCCCCAGAAGCCCGAAACCCACGGCACAAGAACCTTTTGGCGGCTTGAAAACAGAAATTGCATAATCAAGCGCAATCTTCAGTCGGAGAAAATCTGTCTATAAAGATTGGAAAAATGACGCCGAGCTACGGCAAATTCGGCTGATAAAGTGATCACATTCCAGCTTTTTTTTAATGTACTGCACTGTTAATTTTTTATTTTATCAATATGGGAAGTTTGAAAATTTTGGAATATCATCATAGGTTTAAAAATTCAAAAGCATAATATTTCCAATTACATCAATTAATGGGTCTCATTACGATTGCATGAAGCAGTATGTTACCCACATAATGTCCTACTAAACATGTACAATAAACTCAGTCTAACTGCTGGCAATATTCATGTCTGGATTTACTCTGGATTCCATAATTAGTTTGCACCATGAGTGGCACTGAGATCTTACACTGGGAACCCAGGCACAAGCTGAAAATAGCCCAGTCAGTGGGGCGTTATGATAATTCCTCCCTGAGGTCCAATGGTAATGTGGGCAATATGGTCCAGGAGAGGAACTTTGCAGAGGAACATATGTGGAAACTAAACCCCCTGTCCAACATCTGACCAAAGTGTTCCACTCTTCAGCAGAACATCTCTTCTGTCTGAACAGTGTGATTTCATCGCTTAGAAATGATTGGTGGTTTCAGGGGACGGTGGTTAGCCGTGACGACCTCTTGGATCGAGTCTCCGCCCCTGACCAACATGTGTGGAATTTGCATGTTCTCCTCGTGGCATCACGGGGTTCTGCACTCTCTTCCCTGGTTTCCCCTCATGGTCCAAAAACATGCATAAGTGAACCGGAGTTGCAAAATTGCCCATAGGAGTGAATGGTGTGTGCTGTGCGGTGGGCTGTAACCTCATCCTGGATTATTCCCTGGCTTGTGCCCATACCTTCCAGGGCAGGGTCTGGACCCCACCGACCCTGATCAGAGCCGATGGATAAGGAGCACAGTGCTGTTATCCCCTGTGGGCCAACTGCAGTGAACTAAACTTTGCCAGAAACCTCTGGTGATTACAACAGCTAATTGAAAAATAGAAAAACTCATCTACTCTTCCAAAGCAGAAGCGTACCCTGGTAAACAAACCTCTAATTACCATAGTGTCATATGGATTTAAATCCCTCTTCCAGGTTTAGATATCTGATGTATGGAAGAATATTATATTTTTTAAAGCTACTGGAAGAGGAAGCAGCAGCTCTTGGAAGTACTTTGCTGGTTTGATTCTCATTGCATGCTGATCAAGTTCTCCTGTCAGGGCTTGTTATACTGACGTGTCAGAGATGATGCGATTTAAACGGAAAGGAACACACGCAGGGATCTTCCATGAGGACAGTTTATTGAAAATGGCAAAAGGGGAAAAAAACAAAAAAAAAATGAAAAAAGGTTACATCGGTTTGGGGAGAGAGAGGTGGAAGAGGTAAATGTGGCAAGATAAGACAGAATTCAGAGGAGGCAAATGGCCATTGACCAAATGAACTGGTAGGAATGGGTGCCATAGTGGTCGATTAAGGAAATTTAAGAAGACTCGGCCCTCCGTTTTGAAAATGGTCAATTTCAGGCTCAGAATCAGAAACCCAGAGAAGCTGGAAAATCCTACAGCAAGTCTGGCAACCTCATAAAATAATCTCACATCAATCTGGCGTATAGTTCCTTTCTGGTCTTAGTCACCACTCCCATTTTTATATAACATTTAATATATTGTGGGGCCAGAGTCTGTTTTCAGAAGTGGTACTTCCCTTTCGGCAGAGACCGCGGCTCGCAACACAGACGTCAAAGCCTCCCAGAAGCGATGGGCACGGATTACATGCAGGATCACAGGCACGTCATGGATGGCAACAGCTCGCAAAACACAGAAATCACAAAAACATTTGTACCTTTGTGTTTGAGATCCATACGACTACGCACCTAAAGAGTGAGCACAGACACGATTAAGCATCACTACCATATGTTCAGCAAGCATAGGTACTCTTAATATTTCTAATATGAAATTTTATGTGTACGTACTACATAGTTATTAAAATTCACCGTCACATTTGAGGCCTTGGTACACGCTACTATATCATGCTACTTTTGAGGCGAAACTGATGGGAAACTGACTGTTCATCCAGTACAGCTATCCTATATATATATCCAAGTTTACCAGCAGAATATCACTATACAGAATGGAAGCAACATGGCAGCTGTAACCACCACCTCTCACTGCATTAGTACAGCAGGCAAACAACCATTTAGCGATTAACACCAAATGCCAGTGTGAGCGTTGAGCATAGCTAGCAACATTTACATATCGGCAAAATATTTAAGCTTGTATCCCAAACACGTTTTTTGGGGGGGGGGGGAGTTATAATACAACTGTTCAAAAACACTTAGCACAACAATATTTTTATATTGGTCTTATTGTAAAACAAAGATATAACCCTACGGAGAGTCTTCATCGCCTCAGTTCTACACGATAAGCTTCCACCGGTTTGTATACGTGTGAAATTTAGAGTTTAGCCTTACGATAAACTGCCCAATGGCCGCAACGCTGCCTCAACATCTACAGGAGAGTCGGAAAAGCTCCGGCTTATCAGTTACGCTTCCCGAGGTTCACTAAAGCTAATAGGCAGACACTTCCTCTCTTTTAAAAGGAAAACATTAACAATGGTAATACAAAATATATGTCCATAAAACATGAAGCATGGCACAGGCTTAAGTAAACACATGGTGATGTCGATAAAGTGGTAATGCATTGGGAGAAACATGGAAAAAATAATAATGATAATAAATGCAGGACTAAGAGGCCGCCAAAACCGAATGTGTAACATCGGACCCCCAGCTCTCAGGCATTACTGGCAGTTTAGAGTGGTGCGCTGTGTCAGGTCATGTGTTGAGTGGCATTAGAGGAGCCACGTTGACAGACAATGGTGTTTCATAAACTGCCCCGGCCAAGACGCTACTGTTCCCGAGGGCCAGTTCCTTATAAATGCATTCATGCTTAGCCGGGCATGGCGGACAAGTGAAGCAGAGACCAGACACGGGTGGGGGGAAAAGTGCTTCAAAAGAAACGAGATCGAGTACGAATGCGGGAGAGGAGGTTTCTAAAGGGGATGATGGTCAGACACTCACACCGACATTACGATATTAGCCGTGGATGGAACACTAGCACCCTCGCTGACCTAGACAAGGACTGAGTAAGTTAAAGAGAACGTTAAAAAAGAAAAAAAAAAAAAAAAACCAAACATCAAAAAGGTACAGATTTGTTCTCGTGCCGCAGAAGAGCGGGAGGTGGACCGCGGTGCGAGGAGGAGGAGATGGACGATTTAGTTCTTTAGGACGCCATCATACACCTGGTAGACATACTGAGAGACCTCGGGAGCTCGGCACTTCAAGGAGAGCTGAGGAGAGAGAGGGAGAGGGACGTGACATAGCGTATGGCAGGAGTTTGGCAGGACTTAGCAGAGCCTGCACCGAGTTCTGCCTTCAAAGCGGGATTAACCCTTTTCCCGTGATCATTTCCCCATGTGAAATTTGCCTACCCTTTAATGATGCTCTGGGGTCAGATTGACCCCAAACACGGGATAGGGGTTAAACGCCAAATTCATAACCCCTCACCTGTTTTCATGGAAGCGCAGTGAAAAAAGAAGCAATTAAGCTAATGGCCGTTTCATTCCTTGTGCATTGTACACTGACCTCGATGTGGGTCTCTTTACAGACATTCTGGGTTTTCTTTCAAAGAAATACTAGGCAATTTGTATTCAATTCACACTTTGCCCTCACGGTAACTCGCCACTTCTTTAAAAAGTCATTCCTAAGATATTTTTAGACTCAACCTACAGCCATTCACTGGCCACCATTAATTAGAATAGGGGATGAAGTTGCGATTCAGGAGAATTTAATAGCTAAAGCAGCAGGCTGTCTTGGGCACAGGCTGGCCGCTCACTCACACAGTCTTTGTCCATATGTCCCCTGGGGTGTGTGAAACGTCAATCTGCTGAAACATACAAACGCCACCACCAAACCGATAGGCCGTTTGCTGCAGGTTATGCTGCGAAATCTTACCCACCCTGTCAAGCCACTGCTCTGTGGCTGCTTTCTGAAAGCTTAGCGTCTTTACAAAAATATCAGGCATCTATCCGAGGGATGACCAGCTTGTGTACAGCAGTGTAGTAAAGGGTGTAAAGTAAAGGGTGTAAAGCAAAGGGTGTAAAGCAAAGGGTGTAAAGCAAAGGGTGTAAAGTAAAGGGTTACGCATTTTTGGTTGAACCTGTAAGAGGCTCTCTCTCTCAACTTTCCCATGATGCCTCTGTCTGCCATGACACGACAATCTGATTTTCCTTCAGACGCTCAACCAAGACGGTCAGAGCAAGAGAGACAGGTATGGCAGACAGAGGTCCAGATCAGACCCAGCTTATGGACACCAAAGAACGTCAGAACCATCATCTGCAAGATTCCTCTCAGTATGAATACAAGGTTGCCCTTAGTTTTTCTTCTTTTTATTTAGATGCGCATTTCCTCGGGGGCCCCGGGACGGTCCATGGAAGCAATCCTTCCAGCTGCCAGGTGATTCACTACATCCCTGAGGACCGGGGAGGCTGGCAAACACGGGCTCACAGCTACTCACCAACCACTTGTGTGTACACGGTGAGAAAGCAAGTTAGTTCAATACATATGAAAGTACGAAAATATCAACAATGCTGGGAGCAGGTATCACACATCACACCAGTGGTGCAGGGTGATCACCTCTGAAAGACAGCAGCACAAGCATATTGTAGTTTTTATTACACTTAAAGCAGCTACTGAGACATCAGTTACCTATAAAAGAACTAAGTCATAAACCTGTCAAATCACCTAGAAACGCAGGAATATAGTGGCGATTATTTTTAGGTCCTCACAAAACACTCCCTTGAAGGTTACTCTTCCGTTCAAACTCCTGTGAGCTCCGCTTTCCTTCTGGGCTTCTAGTGCACCAGACGGCTATGGAAGCAGAACCGAAGCTGGACAACCATGACGCTATAAAGGCTGCCGTCGACTCGCGGTACCGGAGGCAGGTGTTGCTGGTGCTCCATCAAACACACAACAGAGAGGAACGGCTGCTGGTGTTTTTGCGCCCATCTTAAATCAAAATATTGTGTTCTATAAGACATCAGACCTGGACCAGCCACAGGGAGAGGCCTGAGAATGAGCCACCCGGAGCCCAGGATAGAGGGGCGGAGGGCGGGACAGAGGGGCGGAGCGCGGGACGGAGGGGCGGAGGAGGGCGGGGCAGAGGGGGCGGATGGAGGGTGGGACAGAGGGGCGGAGGGCGAGACGGAGGGGCCGAGCGCGGGACGGAGGGGCCGAGCGCGGGACAGAGGGGCCGAGAGCGGGAGGG
>JAODKL010000038.1:8497872-8510427 GCA_026780765.1 Petrocephalus schoutedeni
ACACACACACACACACACACACACACACACACACACACACACACACACACACACACACACACACACACACAGACACAATCAATTAACAGCAGGCAAATCCAAATAATAAAGTCCTACTCATTAATTTGCCATCCTTCACATCTACATGCGCGCTATTTAAACTTCAGTTGCTCTATTGATCAAACCAGCGACACCCTGTGAGAGCTGGAAGGTTAACGAGGTTTAGGGAGTTAGACAGTCCTTCGCATAAAAAGTGGAGGCTGGGGGACGTAACTCACTGCAGCAGTAAAAACAAAAGAAAGACTTCCTGTCAAAGCTGTCCTTGGTCCTTCGGGGGGGGGGGGGGGGAAGCGATTCCACAAAGGAGTATTTAAGGCGCCCTTTATTTGTTTAGACACCAAATAGACCTGCAAGCAAAAATGCAGTGGGATGGGCATCTAGAAATGGCCCCTAGTCTGTACTTCTGTGTGTGCCCAGTGATTGGGCTAGCATCCCATCCAGCTTGGCCCCTGTCAAGTGCAGTGGGACCTGCGAGCAGAAATGCAGTGGGATGCAGTGGAGTGCAGTGGGACCTGCGAGCAGAAATGCAGTGGGATGCAGTGGGACCTGCGAGCAAAAATGCAGTGGGGTGCAGTGGGACCTGCGAGCAGAAATGCAGTGGGATGGGCATTTATAAATGGCTCCTAGTCTGTTCTTCTGTGTGTGCCCAGTGACTGGACTGGCATCCCATCCAGCTGGACCCCTGTCCGGTGCAGTAGGACCTGCGAGCTACACGTGCCTCCTCTGTGTACAGATGCGCCCAGCTTGGCAGGAGCCAGCCCAGGTGCACGAAGGACCATTGCACACATGTCCCTGGCCCTGGGGCTGCCCCTCACTGCCGTACAGTCCACCCAGAGTCCACCCAGAGCATGCACTGCAGTGAGGCTCCAGGCCCACTTACATTCACTAACCCAAATCGACAGCCATCAAGTCCCAGGCAGTGACACACTGACGACACATTGTTCAGGCTGGGCCCTCGAAAAAGGTTTCAACTTTAAAGGGTCACTATATCTCAGTATATTAATCGTTAATAATCCTTAGTAGTGCATAAACACTCGATTCATCTGGAGAAACTGCATTTATAAATGGCCCCTGGTCTGTACTTCTGTGTGTGCCCAGTGATTGGACTGGCATCCCATCCAGCATGGCCCCCGTATCCCATGTCCCCCTTGTCCCAGGCTAATGACAGTACATAAACTCTCTTCACCAGCCTTCAGCAAACACCCCCCGGCGCTCCTCCAGCTTACCCGCATTCAGGTGACAGTCCTTGATCTGGTACTGCAGCTCGTTCTCGTTGGGTATGTCTTTCCAGGTGGCCAAGAAGACCTGGCGCTCTGTGAAGGGGTCGGCGTACAGTCATGCCGCAGTGGTGGGCGCGCTCTGAAATACTCAGCGATGGCCCCGGAGCTTTGCGAAATCCCGGTCCAGGAAATCCACACATGCTTACTGAATCTTACTAGGCTTAACTGGGCTATCAGTTGACTTACAATTTACAGGACTAATCCCTACTCTGCTTGAGCAAGATTTTTTTCTTAAAGTATAATATATTGATGGTGCACTTGTATCATTTAACTTAACAGATTCTTTTTAAACTTCCCCATTGCTTAAACCTTGGTAGCACAGCAAAATAAAGGATTTCCTAATCAATAATCAAGGTAAATTAACACATTGCGTGTGGTGATTTTTATTTCATCCAACACAATGTCAGACATAAGAAATGCACCAAACCCAATAATCAATAATTAAATTCCTCCCCGCCAAACAATTTATTTTTCCAAACACACATGACTTGGTGGCTTCACCCTAAGCTGGCAGACTCACCCATTTTACCGTCCTCCACGAAGAATATGTTGAGTGGAATGAGGCAGCTGAAGTAGAAGACGTCAATGCTGTTCTTGACAGCCACCTGCCAGACAAACAGAAGAGTGTTGCTGCACGGGAGCCTGAGCCGGCCGGGCTGCCTCGCACGCACTGCTCACGTCAGGCGGTACAGCGGCCCACGGGCACGACGGAGGCGATCTGCGAACTTTGGACATCCTGGCCCCACGCGGAGCGGAAAAGGAGCTTTGGAAAATAGCTTTCCGCTGAAGTTACCATTCAAGGACGGCATTAGCACAAAGACACGCATACAGCCCCTGGGGGACTGAAAGGAAGAATGAAAGTAGCCATAGCAGCCTGCAGAGGGGAAGGGGTATCTACAGGGTACTGCATCTGAAGACCCAGGTCTTACCCCACCCCTGCCGAGGGGAAGGGGTATCTACAGGGTACTGCCTCTGAAGACCCAGGTCTTACCTCACCCCTGCCGAGGGGAAGGGGTATCTACGGGGTACTGCATCTGAAGTCCCTAGTCTTACCTCACCCCTGCAGAGGGGAAGGGGTATCTACAGGGTACTGCATCTGAAGACCCTGGTCAAACACCAACCCTGTAGTTTGACACCCGGAATTTTTCAGTAACGAGCTGATCCTATACATTTGTCAGCGCATTCAGACACCCCAGACAGGCCGGTCTATTGGCACAGGATCTTAGTGTGCTGCGCTGTGTGCTGTTAAGGGTTCTGTGACAAGTCTCAGACAGCCAGTGTAGCCTGGGACTGGATAGGACAGCCAGCCGATCAACAAGGAGCCAAAAAGGGAACTTCTGTTACTTTGTGGCACTTTTACAGTAAATATTTCCTGATGTGGTTTTTGCACAATATTGGAAAACTAAAGGATCATGGCGAGTGACCGAGATCAAAGACGCTTGGAATAATGTTGCCAAAGTAAGAGGGTAAGAAGGTTGAAAGGCTGAAACTTAGGGCTCATCACTCCTAAGTTTCAAAACTCTGCATTCGTTTAAGGCTTCTCTGAATGTTTGAAATGATATCTTAATTTTAGGAGGTGGGGAAAAAGAAAAAAAAAAACACCTCTGACTGTGGCGATGGCGTCCGGCCGGAAAGTGACGTGAGCATCAGCCTTGAGGAGGCATCTGGACGCCGATCACACCTTAGAAGAGCCTCGTCAATCAGAGCCTGGGCTCGACATGACGAGGAGGCTGTGATGTTTTATCAGCGGTGGGCAGGAGCCATCGCTGGCTGTTTTGGGCAGCTCAGACGGATCTCGGCGCAGGGAGTGCCATAAATCATGCTGGACGGTCGAATGAATGAGGGCGAGCGAGTCCTTCATAGTGTGCCAGGAGTCAGTCTGGAGTCAGGAGTCACGACTGTCATGGTACACAGAACAATAAGGCCAGACTCCCTGTTATATAAATCCATAGGAAAAACACAAACATCACCTCCTGCTTCGAGATCCTCTAGCAGCAGATCCCAGGGGTGTGAAGCTCGCTTAAAGGTCACGTTCGCAGCCTCGAGGCTGGGCGAGTAGAGCGCTGGTCTCAGCGTGGGCCCGCTCTGCCGTCTGTTCCACTCCCGTAAACAAACTCCGTAGGGCTCCTGTATATTTCCACAGGTCAACCAGATTGCCCTCCCCCCCCCGCATCCTCCAGCCCTCGTAGCTCAGGTGGAGCTGGATGGGGGGTGCAATCTGGGAGGAGCCACTGGGCATAATGGATTAGCGTTCTGGCGTTAGGTACAACACGCCCTACGGGCTGCGGCGCTCGGGCGCGTTAGCACGCGGCTAGGTCCAGGTCAGTGGCCCAACGCGCAGCCACGACGTTGCCGCGTGAATGTAGCGAGACTGCCAGGGAGGGTCAGGCACCGGGGCTTTGCGGTGAGCCGGGCGGCATCGCCGTGCGATGAGCCGCAGTGGCTGTCTGACCGACCAGCTTCAACGCTGCTGAGACACGCACAAGAGGCCAAAACGGTGCCAACGGGGACCGGTCGCGGCCAGCCGTGCCGCGCACACCCGTGTGACAGCCAGCCACCCACGGCCCGAAGGCCGAAACCCGGCTTGGTGTCTTCCGGGCTTAAGGGCTTCACGCGCTGCTTTAAATACCCCAGCTCCCATCCATTTTTGCTCCATCCCATCCTCCAGGTGAGGACCGGGCTGGGAAACAGTGGTTTAGAGCTTTTCACCAACCCCCTGTAAATACGTGTGAAAGTAAGACGATACAATACATATCAAAGTACCAAATTACCAGCAATGCTCGGGGCAAATGTCACCTGATCTCCATACCGGGAGCTGGGAGGGAGCAAAAAGTGGACCACCTGGGGGTCCCCGAGGACTGGATGGAGTATCACTGGCACGGATAATCACAAAACACACTGCGCCTTGTGGGTTCCCCTCCAGAATCCGGCGACCGGGAGCAGACACGGCGGGCCGGACGGCACGCGGCTCACCTGGAGGTTGTTGAGCGGATCCATCTTCATGACGGGGCCGATGGTGTTGAGCGGCAGGGAGATGTCGATGCTCTGGCTGGGCATCAGCGGGGTGTGGATGGGTAGGGGCGTGGTGGGGATCATGCCAAAGCTGCAGAGACACGGGGGCCAGATTTCAACAGGGCGCCACCAAGACCTGCTGAGGGATCTAAAGGGTGGGGGCTTGGAGCTCACACAGGCGTGACGCGGGAGGGGGATCCTGGGACGCGGTGACATGTCAGTTAATGCATCCCAATCAGTGTAGACGCATCTCTTTCAGGTTCATGTTAACTGCTTGACTGCTGGAGGCAGCTGGTATTTTGGGTAAATATACATAGGAGGCTTGTCTATAGTCATGTCCTCGGGCTATTTGAGATTTTGAAATAAATTAGATTAAAAATCTTTTTTTGCTGGAAATTGAAAAGGGGCTTTTATTAAAACACACACATACATACACCCACTCTCATGTGCTCTGGGGGGTGTTTCCACAAAGCAGGATTTCTCAGCTGGGTTACCTTAAGCTAGCAGTGATTATCGAGAGTTTAGGTAAGGAGTTAACCTGGCTAACAGAGAAATCTTACTTATCACCCCCTGATCTTTGTTTCAGTCTCTTAGCATAGTAGATGCAAAAAAAAAAAACCTAATACCTGCCAATCCAATGTGATTTATATAGGTGCTTTGGTGTGCAGTTAAATTCCCTCATAAATATTCAGCTGAATAATGGTTAATAATGATCTTGGTTGTTCAGTGCAGTGTTAAGTGTTAATTATTCAGAATACTTCCATGCCAACTGTGATTTATTTAAGGCACAGAGCAAAACAACGAGCATAATAAATGCATTAATTAATTAATGAACAATGGATATATAAGTAAGTATGAGCTCAAAGAATTCCAAGGACCTTGGGAACCACCAACCTAAATCACACACAGGCAGACAGACAAGACAAAGACAGACAGTCGCACAGACAGACAGACAGACAGACAGACAGAGACGCAGAGACACACACACAGGCACACACAGACAGACAGACAGACAGTCGCACAGACAGACAGACAGACAGACGCAGAGACACACACACACGCACACACAGACAGACAGACAGACCGACAGTTGCACAGACAGACAGACAGAGACGCAGAGACACACACACACACACAGGCACACACAGACAGACAGACAGACAGTCACACAGGCACACACAGACAGAGACAGACAGACAGACAGAGACGCAGAGACACACACACAGACAGACAGACAGAGAGAGAGAGAGAGAGACACACACAGACAGACAGACAGACAGACAGACAGAGAGAGAGACACACAGACAGACAGACAGACAGAGACAGACAGACAGACAGACAGACAGACAGAGACAGACAGACAGACAGACAGACACACTGCCCTCATGTGGCCCCGTCTCACCTGTTCTTGTTGAACTGGATGGCAAAGTCGGTCATGTGCTGCAGGGCCTTGTTGGTGAAGCTCATGTCCATGTACATGTGACCCTGCCTGCGGGAGAAGGTCCCCGCGATCTCCAAGCCTTTGGCTTTAACCGCTGGCAGCCACACCTGCGGAAGCACGCGGCCGAGAGTGATCAATGCGCACGCACACGCGCACACACACACACACACACTTACACTCCCCCCACCCTGGCCGCCCAATGGCATTAACTTAACTTAAGCCTTTATTTCCACCATGAGCCAAAAACCATCATTTCCCAAAAGACCGTGGGGACAAGCCTTACACTGCCCAGACTATGCGAGCCCCCCCGTCGCGGAAGCAGGCAGATTCCAAAGCACTACAGAGCCCACAGTGCCTCTCTGGCCCCTAAGCAGGATAGAATAGCAGGATGGAAGAGGTGCCCGGTATCTACCAGTGACCCTGGGTCTTTCTCACAGCCCTTGACTGCGACAGCAGGTGACACGCTTACCGTTTTCGGGGCCACGTAGCCCCCGGTAGTGATGGCCATGCCCGTGGAGAGCTCGAACAGGTCATTGAGTCCGCTGCTGAGCGTGGCCGGGGTGGGCGAGGGTGCAAACGTGTTGGGCACGGAGGACGGGATGAAGTTCTGTCCCACCTGAGGCACAGGACACGCAAACACAGTAAGGGACCGTCCTGCTAAAAAGCCACTGCATTCCATTCCAAACCACACATCTCAATCGAATTCTCAGAAGGTTAAGATTAATACAGTCCATCTATGAGGCCGTATGATTACAGGCAATAACCTTAACCACAAATATCTTACAGCTATTTCCTGAGAACACAAATATATTTTCCTGTTATTTCAGTAGTATATTTTAGTACTGGATTCATCATACAAAAGTGTGGAATTTCATCTTTTCATCTTTAAGACAAGCAAAGCACATTTATTCAAGAGAAGAGGTTTCGGACTTACGGCCGGGCTCCCTCCGACACCACCTCCCAGGTCTCCCCCGAGCTAGAATCAGGAGGAGAAGGGATATCCAGGATTCACATCTGTACGCATGTATATGCACACACACAGACACTGGGTACACGGGGGAGCTGAGGAATCCCAGTCCAGGAAAAACAGCCCCACCCTCCCGCTGTGAAAAGGAAACGCGCTCCACCCATCGCAGTCCCTGAGACTAGAGGCTGACTGATCGATCGGCCAAAAAAAAAAAAAAAAATGCCATAAGACAAGAACCAAAACAAACAAATGAAAACAAACAAACAAAACCGGCCGATTTTGGAGTATTTTACGGCAATCGCCATCGCCCTATTACTAAAGCCATGCGGCCGATGTAGTGATGGCTGTGCGTGGCTGGGTGACCGACACTGACTCACTGTCAGCACCTGCAGTAGTGATCATGCGTGACCACAAAGCCGGAACGATCTCAGTTTTGAAACATACCGTTTTGCTACTTTGGTCATAAACTGTATCATGCAAATGCCAAAGACAATTACAGTCATTGTTTTTATTTCCCATGCCCTTGTTTAAAGTGCGAGTAATATTTAAATTATCACTTTCGCTTTTAATGTCACAGAAATATTTCAAGTAAAGCAGTTGTGCTGCTGCTGTGTTGTCGTTTGTCAAACCGCTACCCAGCTCACAAAAGTTCTGCGTCAAACGGAGGGACCCCGGGCGGACGGCAGGCGAAAGGCAGCTTCGGTGAGGATGGAGGGGGAGCAGACGGACGCGGCGGGATGGGGGGGGCTGCCGCTGGAGCAGGCCCCCCCCGACAGGCCCGTCCCAGGCGCTCCACCCGCTATTAATGGCCGACAGTCAGTACCTCACGGGACGCCAGGTGCTCCGCCAGACGGGACCTCAAAAGGACTGATTGCGGAGTCCGTTCAATTCCAGAGCGAGATTTTATGGCAAATTAATCCAAACCTTAACAGCGTTTAGGTGGCTTTAAATTAGATTAACTCTAGGCCGGTCAAAAGAGGCGTGACATGAATTAATTGAGAGCGTCTTCACCCCAGAACATACAGCAGCGATTACAAGGGGCCTGCCGTAGGGCCGAGGCAGGGAGACGACTTCAGAGGCGTCAGACGCTGGTCTGGGACTGTCGCTCTTTTGATGAAATGAGATGTATACTTTCACGTCACGCTGCCAATGACGTCAAAGGAAACAGAGTGACCTTCTGAAACCAGTGAAGTAACACAGGCCGCCCTGCAGGGGGGGGGAGCAAACGGCCGCCCCCAGACGTAACAAAAGTCATCCATTATACTTTCAATCAAAGCTGGTAGGCAGGGCAGGTCGTGTCAAACGCTGCAGACCTGGGCGGCGCGTCAGGGCAAAGCCACCGGTCTCCATGAAGCCCGAAATTCAAAAACAGGCGTGGGGCCCTCAGCTCGCCTCTCTAGAGCCGCCAGACATCACCACCTCAGCGGTTAATAAGTGCTTTTCATAAAAAACGGTCTGACAACTATATTCTACGAATCATTCAGAGGAAGCCCTGCAGGCCGCCGATAAATCCATCGTTTCCCCATGACACATTAACTGCGACAGTGATTTATTTAAGCAGATGCCACGATTTCCTTACAGAAATGAAAGCCTGTCATCAGGATAATGGGAGCTAGTGGGTTATCCAGCACAGCGCCCCCCTGTGGCCTCAACACGGACACGCGTGTGGGAACCGCCAAGCCGGGCCGAGGGCTGGGGGGAGCTGAAGGAGCTGCCCCCCGCCCCCAAAATATATGCTTCTCAAAGCACAATGACAATGTGCCTTATCCAGAGCATCGACAGCCACAAAACTCTGGTGGGTGGAGCTATACGCCCATCAAGACTCCGCCTCCCTGTTTTCCATACTTGTGATGACAGAAGAGATCATTGCCATTAAACACATACAGTCACTGCATCGGTAATGAGTCAAATAACTCCACCAGCCCTAAAATCACCCCACACCAACACCCCCCACCATTTTCCTTCAGGCTAGACGTTTCTACACTCAACCTAAATAAAAGGAGCACAAACGGTGCCCCAAAGCAGGCAGACCGCAAATGATGGAGGATGCTTCCATCAGACACTAATACCGGCCCCATCCGAGGGACAGATGCCTATATTACCACAGTATACATTTTGACGGCCACTTTCATTTCCTTAAAAGGTCATTTCAAGAACGCAGAATTCTTCTTTTATCCAGAACACATAGTGTCCTTTCAGAAAGGCAATAAATGTTTAATTTCTTTCATTATTCTACAGGTTTTCATAAAGGCTGAAGGCGACGGCACGCAGGTGAGTGGGGGTGGGCTGAGGACCAGTAAGGTCTCTGCTCTCTGTCCCCACGGGCGCGGCGATTACGCGGGACAGGAGGACGGGGCCCACGGGACGAGCCGCCCCCACTGACCCTGCCAGCTGCCCCCAGGAAAACATGCATGCCGCCCTCATAACCCTGAATGCGACTGTCAGTCACTCGCATTTTTTACTGATGGGCTGTCAGCATTTTGACATCTAATAAAAAATAAATAAATAAAAAAAAACAGGTGCACACTGTTCTGAATAAATATTTAGCACACTGATGTGGGAGAGATGCCAATCCCCTACGCCTGAAAGCCACCCCCAGCCCTCGCCCCAAATGCTGAGCCGGAAGGGCTGAAGGGGGCTGAAGGTCTCCATTAGAACACCCCCCGCCGCGCTGTTCATCCGCCACGGTGGCCCTGAACGGAACTGCCAGGTCACATTAAGCACTGGGAGCAGCCGTTCACCTTCCAGGCAGGATGCGAAGGCAAGCCTGAGGACATGGCAGGCACTAAGGCGGGGCACTAAGGCAGGGCACTAATGCAGCCCGCGGCTCCCTGCTCCCCGTGGGAGCTCTGTCGCATACAGAAATCCTGCATTCTGTGCTTCTTTCACTTTTTCCAAGGTAAGAAAAAAAGACCAAGGCCTGGATTGTTTATTCCCGCCCTCCCCCCCCCAACATGAAACCAGTTGGGAGTCGGCCACGGGAAGGACGGCGGATCTTTAGCTACGGTTTCGATCAGTTTCCAGGGAAGGTCCACAAAGCTGCCTTTACTTAGAAGCAAAGAGTGCGGGGGCAGAGTCCGGGGGCGGCGCACTGGGCCGACGCTCTTGAGCGTTTGACACGTCGCTAGCCACAGGTCCAGGCTGTCCGCCTTGTCGACACAGAAGCCATTGTGGCAGAGAGTGAGAGAACCTTCCTGGTCCTTAGGAAGAAAGGCTCAGCGTGAGAAGGGTCCGTGACGGCGGACCGGCGTCACTCTAGGAGGCCCCCCCCCCCCCCGACAGCTCGCGTCAGACGAACATCAAGGCCGAGTTATGAGGAGGGGGCACCTGAAGGGCAGTGCAGATGTGGGCATGGGGGCTGGACCAGCTGGCCAGCCAAATTACCTACAAGGAGACGGGTGGGAGCTGACAGGACAACAGAATCAAAAGGGTTTGAAGTTTGAAATGATTCATAACAAGAAAAATAGTGAGAAATATATTATCCGTGTCACAGCATCTTTGCTACTGGGCTGCCAGCCGCAGCAGAGATGGCCCCCCCCCCGATCAGAGACGGACGAGCAGCCATCTCTCTCACTACAACTGGCCAGAGGAGTGGCATATAATTTTTACGTGGCAGTGCTGTTGAAGCCAGGCTGAATAAGACAAGAATTTTAATGAAGTGCAAATGAAAATATAGCTGAAGCACCTTGGACTCTGATAGACCACGCCTGTAACAGCGAGTAAAGGCACCCATCACTCACGTACAGAATCATGGGGGGGGTCCTTCTGTCCTGCGAGAGCCGAGGGCAGTAAGAAAGTGGTAACACCGAGCACAGAGCCTCAAACGAGACCCCTCTTTCTGGGGTAACAAACCCACCAATCGATGCTCCGAAAAGCCAACGATTACCCTTTACAGCACAAATACGTCATACTACCCCAACATCAGCAGCAGCTCGGCTCTGCTCCGTAAAAACAGCGATCGATACGGGCCTGTGCCTGCCAGGTCCCCCCACACGCACAGTACCAGTGGCACCCCATTTTATGGCATGTGCCATCTGGCAAAACAAACATGGCCACCGCCTCTGTAGATGGGTTGATGACGTCTAGGCTGGGCTGCACACTTACTCTTCAAATACAGCACAGCAAAAAGTCAGCTTGGTTCAGACATAGCTCAGCCCTCACGACCTCAGACAGGCCAAAAGTATGATAAATATATTTCATAAATACAAAAACATAAATATGGTGCATGCACTTAATTTATACCTAGCTTGCTCACAGTGTTGCATAAACACTAGGATGAACCTAGTTCCTTAATCAGTTGGACAAACTGCCATCTTACGAGGTGCTCAGCCCCTCTCTCTGTACGCTTAACACAGCACCAGGTTAAAGCCAGGTCAGTGTCTGCGGAGCGCCAGCTTACCAGGCTGTCCAGACCTCCTCCCAACAGGTCCACAGCCCCCATCTGCATGGAGGACACCTGGGGCACATTGACAGGAGGTCCCAGGTCCAGGTTGAGCAGATCGCCCAGGAGGTCGCCTTGGGAGGGGATGACCTGGGGCTGGTCCATGGGGGCCACGGGGCCGGAGCTGATCGGGCTCTCGCCAGTGTCAATGCTGAGGGAACACAAGGCCAGAATGAGCGGTGTTTCCCAGTCCGGTCCTCGGGGACCCGCAGGCGGCCCACGTTTTCGCTAGACTGTGAACTGCCTGGCAGGGAGGGAGCAAAGAACGCGGACCGTCTGTGGGACTGGTCAGGGAAACACTGCCCTAAGGGAGAACAGACAACAGTTTTTAGAAATATCCATGTAATTACATGCATCACAAGCAGGACTTCCCCCAAGACACTAACACTAGGCAAACAAGGATGCAAATGGCAAAACAAACTCCACTGACGGGGGTTAATTAATTAGACCTTAACGGTCCCACAAACGAGCCTCACTAACAAAATAAGCTTCTTCGTGGCCCATTAAATTTCAAGGCTGGCAAACAGTCACATCCACAAAATGCCGTGGCCCTGAAAGACCTTATGAATAAAGATCAATACAATTATCAAGCAGCTGCAAAAATTCCTCGCCTCTTGTGTAAATGATGTGATGAAATCGTGGTTGAAGATGTTAACCAGACTCCCCGTTGTAACGTGATCTCGCGCCGACACCCTACGCGCCCTCATGCTAACAGAACGGCAGACGTGTCATGTGCCGGTTGCCCTGGAAACCAGGTGCTCCCCCGGGGCAGTCAGCCTCCCGTGGACCTCACCTGCCGTGCTGGATGGGCAGGTGTTTGCGGTGGATGCCGTGGCTGCCCTCGACGAAGGCGTTGGGGGGCTTGTGGTAGACGGAGGCCAGCGAGCCGATGTGACAGATCAGCTCATCCAGCAGGGTGGGCTCAATCAGGTCCGTTTCCTCCGAGATGAGGGGCTTCTCCGACAGGACCACCTCCTTGGCCGTCACCGGGTCGGTGGACAGGAGGCGCCAGTAGATGTAACCCCTGTCACGCAGGTCCGGGTTGTCAGAGTCCTACATGGAGGAAGGGAGCAGAAAAAAGCCTCATATCAAACCCACAACGCTCCCATGGACCCGGACGTAGCTAATCAGCAGTTAGAGCTACAGCCATGACGGCGCACATAAATCTGCCACATCCTGCTATATAAATCATCACGAGACGCAGAAAAGACATTCCTGCATGGCCCTAAGCCCCACCCACACGTGCTTCCTGCATGGCCCTAAGCCCCACCCACACCTGCTTCCTGCATGGCCCTAAGCCCCACCCACACCTGCTTCCTGCATGGCCCTAAGCCCCACCCACACCTGCTTCCTG
>JAODKL010000038.1:8566121-8578086 GCA_026780765.1 Petrocephalus schoutedeni
GACATCAAAGTACGTTTCCGTTTCAATACTCGTAGCAAGTGTATTTTTGTCATGACAAGGGGAAAATCCACTCTGAAATAAAGATGCACTTTACAAAGCAGAGCTGAAGAATCGTGACATTTTAATCCGGCTTCATTCAGTACTTATATAAATGGTTGGATGATGCCTGGGCAGGTGGATGGACATAGTAACATGCGGGCAAATATAAGGCCTGTTAGTTAATTTTCCGAAAAGCCCACATTTTCAGTAATATGAAGGTTTCCTGGCTTTTGCAGTAGACAGCTGCAGTTACAAAACAAAGGAATAAGGTAGATATTACAGCTTTGCGTTTAAGGAAAAGAAAAATAGGAGAAGCGTTTCTTAAAAAGGAAAAACTGCTGAATTTCCTGATTCCAATTGTTGCATCATAATCATATATTTACTTTTTCTTGGTTTACGAATGCTGTGATATTACGACATGCTGTACCGGCATGGTGCTCATAGACTTACTGACAGAAAGCTAATATGCAGATTATTTGTGTCCAGGTAAACTTAAGTAAAGCCATAATGTGCCAGTGTAGACGTCATTTTAGGCCTATTTAACGTTCAAACCAGTAAGAATCTTTCCAGTTAGATCCGCGCAGCCTAAACGTGTTTGCTCCACACCTTCATCTCCATCCATCTGTTGCAGCACCGAAATGGTTCGACAGCCACAAAAGCACGGAGACGCGGCAGGGCACCCTGGCCGAGTACTGCCAAGCCCTGATAAACCTGCCGGCCAAGATCGCACGCTGCCGGCTGCTGTGCGGCTTCTTTCGCGTCAGAGCTGAGGACGAGGTCCCGCCGTCCGCGAACCCGTGAGGATCCGCTCGCCATCAAATATATATATATATACAAATAGATATATATATATATATATACACACACACATATATACAGTGCATGAAGTGGGAAAGCAGATCGGATCAGTTTCAGTAAGTACCGGAACGCAGAAAAAAGTGGCGGAACCCAAAAGACGAAAATACAGAAGTTCCGGAACTGCGTTCCGCTGCGTTCCGGCCCACTTCAAGCACTGCATATATATACAACAATTACCCAACTTAACTGGCTATTCCCGTGTTACTCTGTTTAAAGACATTCGGGAAAAATAACATAATGTCACCTGGAATTGTATTTCTTTTAGGATCAAAAGAAATGAAACATACCTGATGCAACGGGACAGGTCAAGATCCAACTCATCTGGTAGCGTCCAGTCAGAGTCCTGTCTATTCAGATCACGAGCAGTTCGGTATAAATATAAAAAAAACTTAAATATCCCTTGCAGAGATTACTGGGCCCATTATCTTGGAGACATACCGGGCAATAGCAGATTACAAAAAGAGCTCCAAGTATGAGCTCAGCCTGGCTGTTGGAGACCTGCTGGACATCGTGGAGAAGAACCCCAATGGTGAGGATTCAAAAACTGCCTGAAATGCACTTTTTGTGACATTAAGGTTTTGGAGGTAATGGTTCTATTTTCTCAAGCCATAATGGGATGGTAAATTAATAGAAAGTAAATAAGGTTGTTGCAAAACAGATATTGTGCAGTCGCTGTACAGTATATATAACATGTTTTGTCAGCCTTTGTGGGCTTGTTTGTCACATCATTGTTTGGCTCAGATTCTGTTATTTCTTCAGCCTTCTAATTACATTACTGTAACTTACACCCAGCCCAATTATTAAATAATAAGGCAGAATAAAAATGACTCAAAGGGTGTTTCTTCCTAAGTTATTACATGTCCTATAGAAACGCAACGGATATTTTGTGCCCTACCTGACAAAGGTCAGGGAGAGTTTATATTTTTGCTTGAAAATAGCAATCTTGGAAGGTCAAAAATCTCGATGTTGATTGTTCCTTAGATCAGAGACCTTCAGAAGTTTGTGTATCGGAAGTATCATCGAATCACCGTGCTGCCTGGTGATTAATAGCCTTTGCCTTGTCTCGTCTGTGGTCACGCACTTCAGCCAGCCTGTGCGTCTGCCCGCAGGGTGGTGGTTCTGTCAGTGCGAATCCCGGCATGGCTGGGTCCCCGCGTCCTACATGGAACCCCTGGAGGGCCCCGATGAGAAGGAGGAGCCAGATCCTGACTACGAGGGTCAGCCACAAGTGGCACTGGCAGTTTAACACAATGCGAGAGCCACACTGTAGCTCTTTTGTGCGTGGCACCTGTGAGCCCTGGAATGCATTCATTTACGCAGCATGTGCATCTCCGCAGGAGAGCTGTACGTAACCATCAGGGGCTATACTTCTACTCAAGGCGATGAGTTGACTCTTGAATCAGGAGAGATTATCGAGGTCATTCACAAGTTACTGGATGGCTGGTGGGTGGTCAGGTATGTCAGTTACAAGAACATATTTCTTTTTGCGGCACTGTGTGCTTCAGATCCGTGACACGTAAAAGACGATGGATTGTTTGTCGACTGAACTGTCATAACTCATTCTGACAGTTTTCCGAAGCTGCTTTCGGCTTGCTAGCCGTTCCATCTCACTTTCGGCGATGGTTTTCTTGCCATTGTGCCCACAGTGTGCTGAGTGATGCAATTAAGGTTTTGAAAATGGGGCAGTTGCGCTAAGTTCCTCATGGTGTTTCAAAACGGTGCACAGGCATGACACTGACTACGTGATTGTCGTGCATCTGTGACAGGAAAGGGGAGGAGACGGGACACTACCCCTCCATGTTCCTGCGCAGAAGTGGATTGAAGAAAGAGTCTGACACTGACACGAATGAAACTATGAGGAGCACACCACCACCCAGGAGGTAGTCACAAAGCCCATGCCTGTCATGCTACCATAGTGTAATACTTCACAGCTGAAATGTCGCCTTGGGTATGTTTAAAGAACAGAATTCAAACACAATGCTTCAGGGTATTTCTCAGGAATTACATGCTGGCTTAGGGTGGCAGTAATGTGACTGAGCTGTTTGAGATCAATACCAATCAATACCCCCCCCCCCCAAAACCCTGTCCAAGATAAATGGATGGATGGATGGATATGTCTTGTTTTATGTTGCACAGGCAATGTTTGTCTCCTACTTCACAGATCTACAATTCGCAATGCCCAAAGCATCCACACCAAAGGACGCAACCGGATGAGCCAGGACGCCTACAGGAGGAACAGCCGCCGCTATCTGCAGCAGCGTGGCCCACGTTCCGCGCCAACAAAGGCAGCAGCCGGCAGCTTGCCCGTTTCGGAGATGATCAGTGAAAAGCCTGAAGGTAACCCGGGGCACCTTTTTTGGGGAGCGGGTGCTGCACATTTGGAGCGTGATTAAGCAATAAGGAAGCCTCTGATGATTTGGGTTCCTTCAGAGAGCGATCCGAGCCCTGTTCCAGAGCCGGAGGACCACATGCCGGCCATACCTCCCCGTCCCAGTCCAGAACTTATCCTGGAGCGCTGTACAGCAGGAACTTGCAAGAAGGTTGTCATCCTGAGCACCAGCTAAGAGGTCAATGCCTCACCTGCAGGCAGAATCACCAAAACGGACACTGCAGTGTTGCCTGTGAACTTTTACTTTTGTTGCTGTGTTTGCTTACTGGGTTAGAAGCAGTAATACTGCGTAAGCTATGGGTATTATTATTGCGTGCTCTCTGGCTGTTACTTAGAAGTATTAAATGCTATGAAATAGGTAGTATTTTATGTAAAATGTTATCTCAAAATTGAACTTATATATGTTACGTTTCCTGTGAAATGATATGAGTAGTCACTTATATCTCAAGCATTCTTTAGTGTTTTTCTTAACAGGACATGCTTGTATATATTAAAGTTGTAAATTAAATACATCTTGTATCATTTCATGTGTTGTACAAGTGAATTGTCTCCATGGAACATACAATCCATTTTAATATTAAATTCATGCAGTTCACGGATTCCTTTTCCTGTACAAAAATAACCATCTAAGTGAACCTACTAAATACATGAAAAGCAGTCTCACTGGACATAAAATACATTTTGTATATATTTTTACCTTAATTTAAAAAATTAACAAAATAATTATTACAGTTAGTATAAAATATTTTTTAAGTTTTTCGCTCAGTACACATGCATACATATATTTATTATATAACAGACGTCCAATACTTTGGAAGTACTACAATACACTACGTTTCCCAGAAAAACTATAATCGGAAATTACGTGATCATCCGCCCCACTTCCGGGATTGACGCAGAAGGTTAGAGGTCAGGGTTCACAGGGTAGTTTCATGGCGCCGTGCATTGTTAAACATGGTTGTGACTTTTTCCAGCTACTCAGTGCTTTGACATTGTAAATGTATTATTATAAGCAACAAGAAACCATGAAGGAGTTGAGCCATCTGTGAAGTTTGTTATTGCTGGATTTAGTGTATCATATAATTCTGAGCGCAATCTGCTTTGCTAGGTGAGTACTTCATAATACATGGATTTCAGTTACTTTGCGGTTATGCGTGAAAAAATGACATTGCTATGAATATTTGACTGCTATCTGTAAAAATACGCATGATTCGCTAACGTAACATTTCAGAAATCATGTATAGTCCTCGCAGCGGATAAACGTAATAGTTCACAGACGTCGTTATTATTATTATTATTATTATTATTATTAGTAGTAGTAGTAGTAGTAGTTTTCCCCTTGGATCCTCAGCCTCGGTCGTTTCAACTCGCAAAATAATAATATAATATACACGAATATCTATTTGTTTTTTCATTCACTCTTGCAGACTCTCTGTTCAATGGCCTTGGTCAGTCTACGAAAACTGGGTCTGCTTCGAGTTTGTGGATACGCGTCACGTAGCGTGGCGTCAAAAGTCCAAAGGAAGGAACCTGAATCGGGACCAATATTTCAGTATGTGGGACAACACCGAAAGCCCACAGAGAAAGTCTTCATCTGGGGATTCAGCTACACGGGCGCGCTTGGCATTCCTAGTTTTGTGATTCCGGACAGTGGGAGAAAAAAACCGCGGAAATGCCAGTTCACCCCGCATCGGCTCGACACCGCAGACCAGGTACTGGGGAAGCTTGTTGCTTGGTGGTGACATACTGCCTGATATTGAAGTCTATAGAATAGACTGACACAGAGCTTAACGCATCACAACCCAACATAGCATCTTGTGTCCTGTTTGCTCACAGATTTCATCAGCAGCCTGTGGTTATGGATTCACCCTGCTGTCCTCTAGAACTCGAGACATTACAAAATTGTGGGGAATGGGCCTCAATAAAGACTCGCAGTTGGGCTTCCAGTGTTCCCGCCGTGACCGGGGTCAGTGTCTCTTGCTTTTACTTTAACCGCCTATAGCTCCTCCAGTGTCAGTTACTTGTATGGAAACCTAAAGTTGAATTTGGCAGATTACCTGATTTGCAGTAAAGTCAATGCAGATGCAGTTCTTTGCCTCTCCTTGGTCTCCCAGAGAAAAGCTATGACTGTGTACTGGAGCCCTCCCCGGTGTATCTTCCCTTGGCAAGGCCGCAAGAGACACGGGTGGTCCAGGTGGCTTGTGGGCGTGCCCACTCCCTGATTCTCACAGACTCGGAGGGCGGTAAGCCATAAGGGCGGGAGAACATTTTTGATCTTAAAAATGAGTATTTCCATCCTCAAGTTGATGTGATTTGTGACAACAAATGTGTCTGTGATCTAATATAGTGATCAGATAATACTTGTGATGTTGTTTACAGTGTTCAGCCTTGGGAACAATGCATATGGACAGTGTGGGAGGACAATAGTAGAGAATGAAGTTTACAGGTACGCATTCCCAGATTCGTATTTGCTGCACAACGGGAACAGAAACCTGGACTGGTTAGCCATTCCCTGGTGCAGTTGGGGGTTACAGGCCCAGTGGCGAAATTGCTTTTTGGCTCTGAGATTTGTTTTGGCATAGGAGAAGGAACGTCCAGTTTAAAGATTCCATCAAACGACTTTAGTATATTGTGCATAATTTAACACAGGGAGTGTAACGGGGTAATCAAAGCTCAGTGAAGAGCTGCCGTCTGACATGTATGCTTCTCTCCCAGTGACAGCCATGTCATTCACAAGGTTGAAGGTTTTGACAGTCGGGTCACTCAGGTGAGTTGACGGTGCTCAGGCTCGCGGAGTGTGTGCGGACTGGAATTGTCAGACACTGTGGGAATGATTATGCTCATTAGTATAGTCATTTTCCCCAGTGCTTGAATAATATTATAGCATGAAACTGTGAATCAAAAATGTAATTCAGACATTCAGGAAAAATGTATTAAAGTGTGTATAATAGGGTTGTTTTTTCAAAACAGATTTTTTTTTTAAGATTCTAATTACCTAAACGCCTCAGTTAGAAATCTACAGGCACTCGTCATGCCTCTGAAGCTGCCTTTCACCTCTAGGTGGCGTGTGGGCAGGACCACAGCTTGTTCCTGACTGAGATGGGCAGAGTCTATGCTTGCGGATGGGGGGCAGATGGACAGACAGGTCAGCACCTGGACTGTGGTGTCTGCTGATGTTCACATGGGACAGAGGCATTTCCCAAACACCAAGGTGCCAGTGCTCAGTCAGCAGATTAGAAAGAAAGTGATCAGTTCCGTACTTCAGCATTTCCCCACATTGTTGCTTAATTTTATCCTCTGCCTTGGCTCGCAGTAGCCGACTAGAAATGGCCCCAGTACTTTTAGCTAGACATCTTTTGAGTAATTGTATCCTCGTTAGCAGAACATGATGCCTTTTGCATGTGTCAGCAGGACTAGGAAACTACGACGTGGCCTCCCGGCCTGTCCCTGTCGCGGGGGACCTGGCCGGGGTGAGGGTGCGCCAGGTGACGTCTTACGGGGACTGCAGCCTGGCCGTGTCGCAGGACGGGGAACTCTTTGGATGGGGAAACTCTGAGTACCAGCAGCTATCCGTCATTACTGAAGCAATGCAGGTACATCCCTGAGTGCCTGCAGCTGTCCGCATATGATTTTAATTCTTTTCCCTCTGTCTAATGAGTGACAGTTGAGTCGCTGGGCTCAGGAAACCCTTAACTCACCTGCAGATGGCACGGCGTGAGTGTTTACTTCTTTCTCTCCTCTTGTCAGATCAACTCTCCACAGCGCCTCCCTGTGGAGGAAGTGGGCAAGGTACAGCAGGCTGCCTGCGGGGGGACCCAGGTGGCTGTACTGAATGGTGAGTATTAAGGCCTGGGACCTGTATCATGAAGCAGAATCGTAATCTTTATTATTCACCAAGTACCAAGTCAACAAGGAATTTTGCTCGTTGCAGGTGTCAACATGTCAGTCCAATGAAAAATATAGAAAAACGTAGAGATGTACAAAATACAAGATAGAAGGTATTAAAACAAATTGACTATACACAAAAAAACTGCAAACAAAAGGATGTGCAATGTAACAGTGCAACAAGTTTACGAATTTCCCCAGGAGGGCAAACTTGCATATGTATACTGACTGCAGTAGTGGAACTGACAAGGGTTCTTACTCAGAAGGATTATGGCATGCCATGGGCTAGGCAGTACCAGTGTGCATTACAATGCCTGCAATAAAGTGGGCCTGCAGAAGGATTTCTGAAGGCTCCTTGTTTAGAAGGATTATGGCCCGAGGAAAGCGGCTCTGGCTGGTCCGAGTCTTTAGGGCTCTCTCTCGGTCTCCACGGAGATGGGAGATGCTGGGAGAGGGATTAGCCGGGGTGTGATGGGGTAACTGTGATTTCCCCCAGTTTGAATGGGCTTTTTCTTTGTTCCCTTCCATTTAACCCAGAGTACCTTAAATCTGACAAGTTATCTGGCTAAGAAATCCTGCTTCATGACACAGCCCCCGGGAGTAGTACTTGTTTTGCATTAGGTTTTTACTTTAGTTACGATTTTATTTGTCCATAGTTTAGTAAAACCAGAACGTTGCAGGTGCAGATTAAGACCACGGCTCTCTTTTGTTTGTGTTTAGAGTTTAGTTGGATGAATGAATGTCACATTTATACTTCAACCAGCACAGATTTGATAGAGCCACAGGGGGGACTTTTAGCCAGGACATCGGGTACCACCTTTACTCTTTCGAAAGATGCCCAGGAATCTAGTATGATCTCAGAGAGCCAGGACCTCGGTTTTACGTCTCATCCGAAGGACGGCACCATTTTTACAGCACAGTGTCCCCTTCACTGCACTGGGGCTTTGGGATCCGCACAGACTACAGTACAGGTTAAATCTGATGGCCACCACAACATCCCAGCTGGTCTCCTACCCCAGTACTGGCCAGGCCCAAACCTGCTTAGCTTCCGAAGGATTACCTGGTCAGCACTGCAGGTGGTGTGGCTGCTGACTGTCGATATTTCAGCCACGATAATGAAGAAGTTTCTGTCTTTCTTCAGACAAAGGGGAGGTGTTTGTTTGGGGCTACGGCATTCTGGGAAAAGGGCCAAACCTATCGGAGTCCAAGACGCCGGAAATGGTCCCGCCAACGCTGTTTGGGCGCTCGGAGTTTAACCCCTCGGTGCGAGTCTCTCAGATCCGATGCGGCCTCCATCACTTCGCGGCCATCACAGGTAAATCATCTCGTTCCGGGTCCCTGGCCTGTCTGAGCACCGGTGCCTCTCTTAAGAATGCAGTATGGTAACAGGTAATATTTTTGATTGCATTACCAAAAAAAAAAGATTTTGAACTTAATGAAACCCCGAGGCAACTATCGGAGCCCTGGGCTGTGAAATTGTGTGCAAGGAAAAAAAAAACTTCTAAGGCTCATTACTCATTTATGCTCTTCAGCTGGTGTTATTTGGAGAAACGTAATTGGTTTTGATGTTAGAAATCCATTGCTTGCTACAGGATGTTTTCATTTTTGTTAAACACCGAAAAGTACCTTTCCCAATGGTTACAAAGAGTCCTCTCTGCATTGGAAAAATTGTCACAAATGAGTAGGCTTCTGGGCTAGCCGTTACGGACGGCACCAGCGTGGCTGGCAGCAGCTGTGGAATCAGGCAGACGGGCGTCTGATGTCCAGTCTGCATGGAGGTATCTTTGTGCCTCTGGTCTCCAGATGACCCCGGGTGTGTGATATTGCAGAACCACATCCATATCTGCAGCGGCTTCTTCCTCGTTTAAAGCAATAAGGGACACCAGTTTGGCGTGAAACCGAGCTGAAAGTGAACGAACCACGGCGCATGTAGTGTGAGGCTGCTGGGGGACCTGAGGGCAATGTGCGTCGTTTCAGATAAAGGCGAGCTCTTTGTCTGGGGGAAGAACGTGAGAGGCTGCCTGGGAATCGGCAAGGCGGACGACCAGTTCTTTCCATGGCGGGTAAGAGCTGGATCCTACTAGACGAACGTCTTGATAAAGCGGAACTCTTAAAAGGCATGCCGTTCCGTTCCAGGTGACTGTGCCAGGTCATGTGCTGGACGTGGCCTGTGGGGTTGATCACATGGTGGCGCTGGTGAAGTCCCTGATTTGACGAGGCCTGGACATGAGACGGCACCCTTCCATTGGCTGGCGAGGCACCGTCTCAGGAGCTTCCTATTGGACTGACCTTTGACCTTTCCACTGAAGCCGTCCCCAGGACTGAGCATCTGAAGTTGCATAACGCCGTTTAAACATGTGAATTTTGAAAAATACCATAGAGGGACTTATTCTGAAATGATCACGGGGAGGTGGAATTGGTTGACCACCTAACCTTTTAAAAGCTCTCTGCTGAAGGGTAGGAGGGGAGTACTGTGGGGGTTGAGAATGAGGCCTCTCGCCGCTGATGAAGAGATACTGCATTCAGATTGACAGATTAAAGTACTTTATTTTTTTTTTGTATTTGCCACACTTGATGTACCAATTTGCTTGTAATTATTTCACAATTCTGATAATCTGAAAATGCAAAACAACTTTTTGTGATGAGAGGTTTCGAAGGAAGGGGAAAAAAAAAAAAAAAAAAAAAACCCACATGAAATACACTGGAACACAGGCCGCGACTCGGGTCAGCCAGCCAGGAACGGGCCACAGCATATAAACCTTCTTAAGGGATAGTCACTTTGATCATACATTCAAAACATAGCAGCTTTAGTTCATTAGTTCACAGCCCCCATACTGACGTACTACCTTGAAATGGATTGTAGGGTTAACACAATGTTCTGTGGTTGCAACATAAGGGGCTGGGGTAAAGAATTATAAAGTTGGCCAAGATCTAAATCAGATTCTTGACTTGCTACAAATTTTCCCCTCTTATTCAACCGTTAAATTCTAACATGGAAATTATGGGGGGCACTACACAGGAAACTTACAAGCTGGGAGTATTTAAGCCCCTTAAAACAATCCTAAACCCAGGTGATTCATTATGTTCAAAAAGTAGCTACAGGGGGCACCAAGTCACGTCACAGACTTGCCGTTCATTCCATCTGATGGGTGAATTTGCATAATGTCCACTGAACAGAAATGTCAAGCAGTCCAATCCTCAATAATGGGTTAATTTAGCAAAACTATGCGGGAATCGGCACCTTCAAATAAACCTCGTCACCTCGCGCAGTGCGACTGCAGGGACCACCAGATTCTAGCTCACTGTAAACTTAAGTCACATTATTCTGGGAAACGTGTAAAACGGGGGCCTTGAGTCCAGCTTTGGCTTAATAAAAGGGTCGACGTTTTAGAAGACCATCACGCACCTGTAGAGCAGGCATACATCGTATGTGCTCAGTGCTAAACACGGGCCAACCCCAACGTCAGCACCTGCTGCTGGTCTGCCTCCGCACTTGGCTGGAAAGGTGGGCGAGCCAACTGCTGCGGTCATCTACAAATTAAATGGGATCATCCTTGAAATTCAGCACTACCAAATATTAGCAATGGGCTACAATTGCAGGTAACCAATATGGAGGTAAAACCTAAAGTTCATGTCATGAATTTGTACTAATTTCCATTTTCAAATCAACTCATAGGAACATCCACCCTAATCCTGGGAACATTAACTCTTGATAATTTAGTGCAAGAAAAGGGGGGGGGGGGCTGGGGCCTTGACTTGACCCCCCCTACACGGTGTAGCTTCCAATAAGTGGCAAGACAGGCGCCAGATGTCAGTCCCTACCAAGAAGTTTATGAACTGCAATTATTTTAAATCTACAAGGAACACATGCTTCATTTGGAAAAGGTTACTTTCACATCATTTTGAGTTTTGGTGTCAGTAAAGTTACATAACATACCCAGAAAAACAAAACATCACAAGGTATGGAGGCATGGGGGGGGGGGGGGGCAGGATTCAAACCAACCACATGTGCTACTCCAAATTAAATCTCTGCGTTTACCTTTTTGACAAAGGGTAACAAAACCACGCATTTACTCCTCAGCCCTGCAGAGATGTGCTTAAATGTGTGGCAGAAAGTCACACATGGGAACGCCAAATGCTAAGCAAGCTGAACCATGTGGGAAGGATTGGAACCAAAATTAACCCCATCCTAAAGTAGAGTACCTCGTTGCTCTTAAAACACTGTGCAAAACAAATGTGGCAAGACGTGACAGGGGTGAGATTCCCAAAATCAAATGCACTTCAACCTCAAAACAAGTTTTTTTTTTTTTTAATTAATCCTTGGGATAAATGTCACCCATGAATCTAACACTGATATACATGGCTTCCTAAAACAAGTCTGTTTGGTGTAGACAAATACCACAGCCAATCTGAGAAAAGGAAAAAAAAAAAAAAAAAAAAAAAAAGAAAACATTCCTCGTCTCATGAGCTACCTTCCTGGACAGCAAATTTGACTTAGTCTTCGCATTAGCAGCTCCATGAGACCTTAAAGTGCAGACCAGAGGGGGGGGGTTAAGGCCAAACGGGGGACAACGTTGCATAATGTACCCAACGTTCCACATGATCTCAACCGATCTCAACTTATGTTGACTGACAATTTCCTCCAATACTGAAACAGCTAATCTGGCAAGAATCAAGGAGTGGTGTGGGGTTAATTTGTCTTGTAACAAATTCCTCGATATTAACCCCTATCCCGTGTTTGGGGTCAGTCTGACCCCAGAGCATCATTAAACGGTAGGCAAATTTCACATGGGG
>JAODKL010000038.1:8623295-8635014 GCA_026780765.1 Petrocephalus schoutedeni
CAAAACAGATTATGCACATTTAAAGCTGCCTCTGTAATGTAGGAAGCATTACATTGGGTAAATGTCTTAGACGGGAATCAGTGGCAATGCCACTGAAGTCTCTTTTGCTGACAGTTATTATACGTCGGGATCCAAAATTACATTATCCAGGTCCCTGGACAAATCCATTAAATTAAAGTGTAACTCATCTCAGACTTTTTAAATACAGGAACACTGTGTAACAGACGGGATTATGAAGTCACAAATATTATCGGATTACTCCCATTGTGGAAATGATGCCCACGCCCGTCTGGTGTTTGGACGGAAGGTGAGCGTGCTGGCATGCATCAGGGTGATACATAGGCAAGACGGAGGAGATGGGCACCAAAGTCACTAAGCTACTGGCCAGTCCAGCGCACAACCTATTCATTTGGGCTCATTAGCAGTGTTGCTAACTTTGGTCAGCTGGCTGGCGTGAGATTTTTTATTTGAGGCAAGTCAGTGCAGACACATTTACATGTATGTTATATTACCTTGCAAATAGTCTGTAGGGCTGTCAAAGTGCCCCAGCACTTTTGATGTGACTAGTGTTAGGTTTATAATGGAATAATAAGTACAGTATTTGCTGTAAGATTTCTTGCGTGAGCATGAGAGTCAGTGTGAGTGTCACGCCAGATGCGTGGTACAGGCAACCCTGTATTATGTTTGGCCTGGAATGGCAATAGTGTGTTAATTTTTTCCAAAAACGTCCTACACAGGTGATGCTTTATTACTTCTATACAGATTTTTGCAATTGAATGTATTCAAGCAAATTACATTAGCGAATTTGGGTTAAGATGAAGGTGTTGTCAGTTTTATAAAATAATGGAATAGATAATCAGCTGAAAGGTTCAAGGTGTACAAAGGGGAGGTGATATTTCATACATAATGTCCTAAGGTATCAGAATATTCCCACTGCATCCTCACCACCAAGCCTGCTGTCACTCCATTTTATAACAACCTGAATCAATCTGCAGTAATTGTTTCTTTGCTTCTGAAGGTCAACGCCAGTTATCCAAACATTTATTTTGGAGAAATCTCTCAATGATCTCTGATTTACCATCTAATCGGCTCGGGTGCCACACTCTGCAAATGCTGGAATGTGGCACTGAAAGATAAGGCCGTGGAAACAAAATCCCCGCTCAGCCAATTCATATTCTACTGGTTTTTGATGATTCGACATGTAATATTATAATATATTATATCCATAAAACAAAATATTCAAGAAAGGTAATTTCATTTCTTCATCTTTTATACACTCTCGATTTTTATCTTCAGCTTTGACAAATATACTACTTCAGCACAATAAAAACATAGTAAAACTATACTTTGTTAAAGTTTTCAAGTTCATTTAAATGATTTAACTGTCCACTGTGTTGCTATCAGTTTTGTTTACACCACCTTCTTACTTTTATTAGTACGTAACTATTTGTGTATGATATATTGTCATGAATATATATGACGTTAATTGAAAGAATTAAAAAATGGAGGCTAATACATATGCTCTTTATTAAAGGCATCAAACAGAGCCCCAGCAGGGTAATATCTCGGCCTGCCAATTTTCCCAACCTCCAGCCCCAACTTGGAAACCCTCATTCCCTTAATTTCCAACTAAAACCAATTTCATTTCAATTGCAGTTAACAAAGACGATGCTGAAATGAGCAAGGCAGACGGGACAATCTTTCTTCATTTTTCACTGCTAACTAGACAGGAAATGATGTTTCTCTAAGCATGATCACTGTAAGGGGTAGCCCGGCTATTCCCGCATGAATTTACGGGCGCTGGGGTGACTTTTTCCTTTTATATTTATTTTTATAATGCATGTATTTGCATAAATGATCAGAACTATTCTGAAGGCAATGCTAACAAAGGAGACTTCGGTATCCATGGCAACTGGAAGAGACAGCTGAAAGGTCCTGTGTTGACGCCTTGTGAATCATCAGGTGTTCCTTCCCCCATCAGCATGCCGCTCGCGCTCCTGCGCGCACCGGGGGGAGCGATACGGGCCACTTCACACTGACGCATTTGCTGCCCTTATTCTGTTTTGCCTGCAAATTGTGCCTGTAGGTTTCGTTCTCGCCTAATAACGCCCGGGATGGCCGGTGTTGTACTACGCATTCGCGGTGTTCGACACGATCGGACATTTAAGTGTACGCTCCGGCGCGTTCTTCATTGCCGTATTTGGACGTCAGATTAATATATGAGAAAGGAACGCCAATTTACAAATCAAGAATGGTACCTAAACAATTTGGTAATGCTGGAACGTATGAATAAAATCTCGGCATGAAATTTAAATTAAATTAAAATAAGAATCTATAAACAATGTGAAAGGTTATAATGCATTCATTATAAACATGGCTATTAATATTTTTAAAAAGGCATAACACATTATAACCATGTTTATTGCACATTTTGAATGCTTTGTGAAGCTGTCATCGATAATGTTCCACAGATATCTTCATAATGCGGTTCAAAGCATCTTAGTTCTTAATACTGACTGATATAATGCATCATGACAGTATCTACAGTGCATTACAGATGAGAGCCTCATTGGAGCTTCTGAAGTAATATAATCAACACCATAAAGCATTATAAATGACAGCCTAAAGTAAAGTGTTTCAAAGTTATTTCAAAGTTTAAAATTGTTAGTTTTCTCTATGAAGAAAGGCTTAGTTGGAGGCAGTGAGGCAGACGGTGCCTCGCTGCCTCAGTTGGGCTCAGACAGCAGCTAGTTGCCAGCCAGGTCTCGTCCATCTGCTTACACCCTAATACAAGCCAGTGATGTTGGTACCCCGGCCGTGCTCAGGTGGTAACAACCAGCAGCAGTGTAGTGGGTAACACGTTATTGCAGAAGTTATTTGCCATGAAGGGTCTCTGTCTTTTCCCAAATTAATGAATCCCCTGAGTTTAAAGATTACCATTATTGGGTTTTTCGTAAAAATCCCGAGGAGTATAAAACCAAGCTGAAGAGGACAAAGCTCCTGGACATTTGGGGGGGTATAACCGCCACGTTCCCTTTGGCCTGGTCTCACCGGAGACACGGCGTCTCCCAGCATCAGTCTGAGAAGCACCTGCTTCCCGCAGCTGGGTGTCACTGCTTGGTCTGGATGCAGATACGCATGGCCGCCAGTCAGACAGACAGCTATTTACCTGCCGCTGCCACCGGGGGCAGCGTGTAACGCAAAGTGCTTCTTCCAGGCACAATGGCATTCGGCTAATGAGCAGAAACGACATGTTTATATTGGGAGCTAAATAGGAGAAAAAGCAGACCTTTTACTAAGGGCAGGGAAATGAAGCGCCACGCGCTGGTTAATGACTTGAGATGTCATCTGCTATTATATTGATTCACACCAGCCAATTGCTGACAGCTCTCCGCAGCTCCTGCTTTCGGTGAGTCACAGAGCCTGTCTTATTCATCGCTGCTTTTTAATAAAGAGTCAAAGAGCAGCGCACAAGAAAAAACAGCTTAACTCTGACATTCACAATACCAAGACGCTTATCTGCTCTAATGTTTTTAACCTCGTAACCGCATAACCTCTGTGCTGTAATGAGGCTGAACGCCGGTACAAACAAAGGCTTCGGCATACGTCAGGAAAGACGGCGGCAAAGCCGAGCGACCGTCGGGTCCCACGAGACCGATTCCGAAGACCGACACCTTTCCAGTTCCAACTCAGGCCCTTCAGGTTATAAAAATCATTGGTGCTTAGAGTGTTCACACTATGCAGTCAGGCAGTCAAAACATCATTTAGTATAAATGGACTAGGCAGAATTTGAAAGACCATCAAATTCTATTAATTTTTAATAACATTCTTGGAGAAGAGAGTGCTGATTGCTTATTCTGTACAAAGACACACAGGGAGGGTGGACAGATACTTCCATCCATCTGTCCATCCATCCATCCATCCATCCATCATCCACAAAGACATGCAGAAAGGAAATGGCAATATCTCCATCCATCCATCCATCCATCCATCCATCCATTCACAAAGACATGCAGGGGTAATGACAATATCTCCATCCATCCCTCCTTCCATCCAACCACTCCTCCAGCACTAATTCCCAGTGTGTCCGGAGCCTATCCCCCATCGGTGGACCTGGCCTGGATTAACCATATAAGCATGAGGACCATGAGCAAAGGCCCCGTAGAGAGCAGCCCCCGCCATGGCCCACACCACCCCGGTCCCAAATGTCTTTTAACAAGCTAATGTGATTTAATATGCAATATATTTAAAATAATTGTATATTGTACTATTGTACTCTTAATATAGCGCTCACTGAGAAGCCCATGTAAAGTTTTCCCTACGTTAGATGCATTTCTGAATTTCTTGAGCCACCAATCAGATCTGATTCTCTCTGATGTGACGTCATGTGTGCCACTGCCCAGAGGCAGTTAATACTCTTAATCCGACTCAGGACACACACACACACACACACACACACAGACACACACACACACACGACGGGGCCTCGTCACAGCCAAAGGGGCTGCATGCGTCACCTGAGTGTCTTGCGGACCATATCCTCGTCGGTGATGCCGTAGTAAGTCAGCGTCTCGCTCCACACGGGGTTGAGGGTGTTACGCAGTGTCTTGGTGCGTAGCTTGTTGGCCTGTGGGTGAATGAGTCGCGGGTAAGTGACGGGGAGCGCGCCCCGCTCTTTTGGGGGTCTCTGTGTATGTAGTTCCGTGGATCTGTAAGCACCCTAAGGCAGACCCCTGGGATCAAACCCGGGATCAAAGTCAGAGCTAGCTTGTGATGATGGTTTTGATGTACTGTAACCGTACATCTGAAAATAAAGCTTTCATTTCTGAAACAATCACATTACTGCTGATACTGGAATACACTGAATTAGACTAAACCTTTTTAAATACACACAGCAAACCAAACAAATTTCAATTTATGTATTTAAGTAATGAATTGTTTTGCAACTGTTTTACACCAATGACATCTGGTGGAGCACAGCAGTTATTCCTGCTCTGTGTTACATTCTTCCGATATTTTTGCACAAAAAATATGATGACGATGTCTTTCTTTGCCATTACTCAGCAAGAGAAATTATTCAAAAATTCAATTCAATTCAATTCAGTTTATTTTTATATAGCGCCCTTCACAACAGAGTTGTCCCAGTACAATGAGGCATATGATTTTAACTAATATACAGTAATTCAGTATGCTGTCAGTGGACAGGGCAGTGTGTTTATTACTTAAGTGGTAGAAACATTTTAATCAAAAGTGGGCCAAGTCCTTGACCACACTCATGCATGATTTTTGATCTGAGAGTGATCCACAAGGAAAATTTGATTATTTGCTTAACAGGGGATATCCTGGTTAACATTATATTCGTTTTTATAGAATTTCAATTTCCCCATTTCTTTAATAAGCAATTACGACATTTAGGTCATGACAAAGGCATCCACTTGAAACTGACCTAATTGGTTAAAAAAGTGAGAGGGGACATTGTCCTAAAGATAACTGGTGCACAACAGATCATTGGGTACATCTCAGCATCTGTACAACAATTTATGTTAAAATCACTAATGCAATCAGAGTAACTCCTGAGACAACTTAAAACCTTTGGAATGAATTGACTTGATAAACTCATTTATTATGCATTCATGGAACATTTATAAGTATGACTGTATGCCTTATCCTAACATGCCTTTATACATTAATAACAATTATTATTTGATTGTTCCTTGAATGCATAAGAATTGCCTTATGAAGGCGAAGTTAATGTAAAGCATTTCCAAACTAACTAAAGTTTTACGGTCAGAGGGAATATCGCAAAGTTGAAATATATAAGCATTTACTGGCATTCTCTAAGCCAGTAAGTCCTCGGGGACCCACAGCCAGTTTGTTTTTGCTTCCTCCGCCCTCCTTGCCAGACAATCCACAATTTTGCTCCCTCCCAGTTCCCGGCAAAATATGTGGACTCTCTGTGGGTCCCCCAGGACTGGACTGGGAAAGACTGCTCTAAGCGAATAAGCCCTGACCATGATACAGATACAGAGGCACAGTAGGGGCATGGATTCTCTGGCAGATTCAGGGCACCCAGCACTTTACAGGGGCCCTTGAATATGTAAAATTTACCTGTGGGGGCCCCATCCCATGCACTTGGCAAGAGGCAGCCCGAGTGGGTGCCCAGCATTTCTAGCGACACCCCTGCAGATCAAATTTCTGGCTGGAATCTGGTGGAATCGTCGTTCTGCTCCGTTCCAAGGCCCATTGTCCCGAGGCCCACGTACCTTACTGGCTCCAGGGAGCAGATGCACCTTAACGTACGGATCCGACAGCCCATTATGGTCCATTGGTTTGAGTCCCTGTTGGGTAAAGAACATGGAAGAGATCATCTCAAACCATCTCATAGTCCCATTATCCACATAAAGTACTTAACAAACCCGGTATGTTTCCTTCTGAGAAAAGGGAATATGACCTATATGACAGAGTGCCCCATTCTGTCACCTTGGTGCTGCTGTGTTTTCAGTCAATACAACTGAAATCGATTTTCCAAATCTTCATACAAGTTAGATTCTCAAAAGTCTGGACACACCTGCTTTTATTGCATGTTTGTATTTTAGCTAAGAGAAACATTCAACATGTCAACATTTTCTCAAATTTTAGAATCCTCAAAACAGCCCCCTTTTGCTTCGATGACGGCATTGCAGACTCCTGGCATTCTTTCAGCCAGCTTCCAGATGTAGCCACCTGGAATGCTTCTCCAACAGTCCTGAAGGACCTTCCACAAGTTCTAGACACAAGTTGGCTACCTTGCTCTTACTAGTATTTTGTTAAAAAACAAATAATTTTCAATCGGTGAGTCCAGACTTTAGACTGGTGCTGTATTTCTCAATATATTCTTCAGGGTAACTTACTGATTATTATACATTAACAGGCTCATATGAACTTTCATTCAAGTAACCTGGAAGAAATTGACTGGTACATATTTATACTACAGTAACATAATGCAACAAATCATAAGGATTTACAATGAAGTTATTATTTGGATACAGGACATCAGGTTGGCAAATGAACAATCTGATTTAATAAAAACAAAAGCGTCATATATCTTTGTATGAATGGCAACAAGATTATGCAAAAGGGCAACAATGAAACACAAACAAAAACTGAATTTGTCAGGAGTGATTACCTCATGCACGCAAACCAGAAACACTGAAATCTTGAGTACCATGAGTACTGTGAGTTCTGTGAGTCGTGTGCTGGACATGTCAGCAGATGTTAATTAATACCGGTTGGGAGTTATTGATATTAAAACTGCGACTGGGCTCATACTTCCACTTTGCGGAAACAGTTAGGAAAATGAGAAAGACGTTCCGATAGAACAATCACGTAGAACAGTACTATTGTCAAACAAGGTAGCCAACTTGCACTGTACACATAGTTACCTCCATGATTTATATATTTATTCAACTAAAGGCAGACGGTACCAATATATCCATTTACTCAGCTGATATATAGATCTTCCCTCGTCTAAAATATCACAGGAACTCCATTAGCCCACAGCATCCGACAAACATCAGTACAGTATGTATGTTCTTCAACATGATGGAAGCTACACATAACCTATGACGCAAGATTACTCCTTCAGAAGTACCGTGCTTGTTACTGCTCACATAACATCACAGCCAGATCTCAGCTTGGATGCTTCATCGGATGCCTTCAGTCAGCACAAAGAGGTCCAACAAGCTGAATCATTCCCTTCTGTTGATGGTAAAATACTGTTCCTGTTAGTAATCCCATTGAGAATTTCACTGGCCTTGATAGACCTACATGGGTACCTCGCTGGATTCTTATATATAACGTGTACTCCATGGCCTTTATCTACCAAGAGACTAAGTCAGACATAGATATATATATATACCACAACTGATATATATATATATATATATATATATATATACACACACACACACATCTATACATATATACTGTATATACATACATGGTACTGTGAAGTCTAAGAAAATGATGTTCAAATGATCTTCATGTTGGTGTCAAACTATGATATTATGCCTGTCAAAGTGTCAGCTTCACCAAGTCAAAAAATCTCCTTGGTGCCTCGAGTGTTTGCAGCGGTCCAATCCAGCCAATACTCCCATGCAATTGTTGATTAGACCACTTGCACACCTTGTTTGGCTAATCAAAACCTCATTGACTTTTGAAAACTAATTTAATTAATTCAGTGACGATTGAGCTGGATGCGAAATGTAACGAATACACGGATCAGCTGGGACGCCGCTGAGGAGAGGTTAGGGAGCTGAAGCAGTGTTTATCTAGCCGTCCGGAAAGACATCCGGAAATTCCGGAGAGTCTTGTTAGTTTTTGTTGTGCTACTCTTAATGTTCAAATGCTCTAATGTCAAATTGTGTTTTCTATACTGAGCACATATACCCTTTAAACAATTCCTTTGACTGCCTAAGACTTTTGCACAGTACTGTAGTTTCGGTCACTGAGATTTTAGTCATTCACTGTCTGAAAAAAAAACTGTAAAATGTGTAATATTTTTTCATTGTACCCATGTCCTTTGAAGGGTATAAAAAACATGCTTTGCAGTGCCCCGCTATCCCTTGATACATGAAATATTTTCATTGCTCTACCTTCTCTTGAGAATTCGATTCAAATGTTAGAATCCCTTTCGTTCGGTTGAGAGAGTACGGCTGTACGGTACTGCATAATGATGTACAATGTACATTACTGTACTTAATTTTGGTAATGTCTTACTGTATGAAATGTATTACTAAATGTCTGTCAGAACACGAAAATCACACATATATATAGGGTCTGCAGATGGTTTGGTATTATCCACGGTTCCACGGTACCTGGTGTAGGTCATGGGATGTATCACCCATGGATACGGGGGAACTATTGAGCTCTCTCTCTATGTGTATATGTGTGTGTATATATATATATATATATATACACACACACACCACACATATATATATATATATAATGTATATATAATAAAAAACATTTTAAACCTTCAAGCTGCTACCATTACCACAAAACAGGACTGCCACCACGCAGGAAATGCACGTGATATTGCGCTGGTGCTCAGATACAGAATGCTGTTTCTCTCATTTCTTTCACGCCTCCCTTGTATATGTGGAAAAAATTTAGCTGGCAAATTACTTCTTCTGAGTGCCCGTCAGGAGAAAACCTAAAAGCTGTTTTTTTTTTTCCCCTCCCCGGAAAATAATCATCACTGCCTCTCTCCAAGGCCCCCAAACACCTCACCAGAAAGAAACAAAAAAAAAAAATCAGCCTCTCAGTGTCTGTGATCTGGAACTGCCAATTTTAACAGTCCAGGGTATGGTAAACCTTGCTATTTCCCCTGTGTGTATATATTCTCACACTTGCACTGTTTATTTATAACACCTTACATAAAACGAGGACCCCAAACAGGGCTTTTGAACTTTGTGTTTGTAGGTGGTACATGCCGTTCCAGCTATTATTACTTAGAGCCTCATATTACTGGGTGATACTGGGTGTTTTCCAGTTCAGAGAGTGAATAAATGTGCCTGGTGCATGGTTAGGGACATACGTCTGTCTTGCTGTCCCGCTGTGTCTGAACAGGAAGCAAAGGGTTCATTCCTGCAGAGCTGTGCCTGCTTAGGGTCATTATCTTGTTGAAAAACAAATGATTTTCAGGTAGTTTGTTCAGACTTACTGCACAGGAATACACTTACAGACAAAATCTAAGACAATTGAATGTCAATACAGATGATAAGGCCAGGAAAAGTACGAATGGCGATAATTGTTTTAAACAAGCTTTTTGCCCCAAATGCATCAAACTTAGGGCTTGTATGTGTGACCCATTACCCCTGCTCAACAAGTCCTGACACCAAAACCCACAAAGGCCTCTGTAAACCAGGAACCTAAGGTGCTGATCGATTTCAGACTACAAATACGTCCAATAAAGAAATTCAGAAAGTGATGTATCAGAGGGTCTGTGGCAGAGAAATCGACACCATCTGCAAGCAGTAAGGCTGCCGGTCTGGCCTGGCTGGCTAATCCTCTGAAATCCTTTCAACAGAGAATAACGACCAGAGGTTCCAGGGCGATGGTGAGCAGAAATCGGACCCCCTGCCGGGCCCCTCCGTGAGCAGAGAGGTGATCAGAACTGCTGAAGAAAGCCGGACAAGAGCAAAGCTAATCCATGAAATAATCAATGCATAAACAAAACAAGGTTAAAAGACGTTGGCGTTGTGGCGGTCCCACATGCTTATTAAACATAAGGATATGCCAAATTCTTACAGATTACTAATATTTTAGACATACTACTAATCTGCTTACTAAATTGTGGCCGAAAGTAAACGCGCGTACAGCACTGAAAAGCTGGCGGCCGGCCAAATGTTTCGCCCGTTATCTAAAGCCGTGCCGATTACTGCGCATGCGCCGTATAATCGCGAGTACATCGCGGTGCGATATCGCGCAGCCCTAGCTAATACCGATACCCTCTGGGAAGAGTAATGAATAATCCCACTCCTGTCGATCGAACGCCATCTCGGAATCCAGATCGGTGCCTTGGAGGAGGGGCACGGAGGTTTATACAATATTGACTAGATGTCTTGCATTAAAAAGCAATCGCCCACTGTGAGCTGTACTGGCTGGAGGCACAAAATTTAAGGGAAGAACCGCACAGAAGTGGACAACACAGGATGCAAGACAAGTATTTTATTCCCTCTGCAGAGAAAAGTTTAGATGTTGATAAGTAAAACTGGAGAATCGCCCTGAGCTTGGTTAGCAGTTTTCAAGTTTTTCAAAGTAGTTGTCTGTAAAGGAAGGTATTTTAAAAATGTTTTAAAATAAAGGTTCTGAATTGCGACCCAGCATAGGACAAGTGGGTATAGAGAATGGAAGGATGGATGGGTGGATGGATGGGTTTGAGTTGACCACCCTTCCGAAAACATACACATTCTCTTTGACTTATCTTAGAGGTAACTAGTAATGATGCCAGTCACACTCAATCCGCGGCTGACACCCTCCTGGAGGACAGGGGAGAGGGGGCCCTAGGCACCGCTTCCTGGGTGCGAGACTCCGATGCGACAGCTGGTGCAGCCCTGCCACGGGAAGTCTGTGCTGCCCAGTCTGGGGCTCTCTCGCTCGGCACTGTGGAACCTGAACGCTGGGAGACACCGATAAATTACGGGTCCTCCATCCTGCATCGCCCTATAGCTGCTCCCTTAAACAACTAAGAGCTGCCTGGTCCTCAAGGTCATTCTATATCTATAGTATCAAACCAGGAACCCCCACTCTAACTCACTGGGTAATGCTTTTCATTAACTGCATTCATGCGACATTCAGTGCACCTTCATAATGCATTCATAGAACATTCATAAGCAGCATGTTAGTAACAGAGTTAGTATACATTTAAAACATTATATGATAATAACAAACATTATAATTGTATAATAGTATACTGTGTGTTATTGATGTATATTAAAGCATGTAAAGATAATAAGGTATACTAACATGCAGCAAATGAATGTTGTATGAATGCATTATGAAGGTGCCCTGGATGCTCTATGGATGCATTATAAAGGCATTATGAAGGTACAGTTAATGTAATACATTGCCATTCATTGTTACAAGTCCAGCCACAGAATTCAGATACACTACAATGGAAAACCTCCTTTGTGGTTTCTGGGCCCTCGGTTTCACCAGTCAGTCTTCACTTTCA
>JAODKL010000038.1:8661494-8679710 GCA_026780765.1 Petrocephalus schoutedeni
CATAAAGGGATGGACATGGTCAGCAACAATACTCAGGTAGGCTGTGGCGTTGCAACAATGATCAATTAGTACTAAGGTAGAAGAATGGTAGCAATTTACTGATATTACTGGCTCAAGTGGCGGGAAGTTATTTGCTTCCCGTATTATGGCCAAACAGAAGAGGGAGGAAGGAATGGAAAGATTAGGAGCAGAGAGGAAGGGCAGGGGTGTGAATCACTAGACCAATGTTTCCCAATCCGGTCTCTGGGGATCCATAGACAGACCAAGTTTTTGCTTGTGGGAGGGAGCAAAAATGTGGTATGTGGCAGGGTGCTCAGAGGGAGCAAAAACATGGACCGATTGTGGCTCCCCAAGGACTGGATTAGGAGACACAGCACCAGACCGTGTTTCTTCAAAGAGAGTCGAGAATAAAGCCTGTAAAGCAGCATAATACTGAGACGATTCAGAAGATATCCACCGCCATGTTCTGGGTTTATGGCCAATATTGTTTGGTTTTCTGTTTTGTAGAGATATTTTGAGTTGTACCACTGGCTGAACACTGCTCTTGAGAAAGTATATTTCTACGGAGCAGACACAGCTGTAATAGCTGATAATCTATTTGGATATTCCTCTCTTGCAAAAGTTGGACTAAATTGAATCAGTACTGAAGGTCAAAAGCAAATCTGTCTGTTTCCACCAGACAGCAACCTTAAGCCTGCATTTCATCTGTATGGAAGACACCCCCCCCCCCACCTCCACCCCCAGTGTGTAAACAGAAAGCCAGCTGAGGTGTGTGAAATTTTCCGGCGTGAGGAAAGAGGTTATATCACATCAGCGTGCGTCACGCCGGACGAGCAGATTGGGCACAATGGAGAATAATGCTTCGGTCAATGAGGGGGGCCAGACCAGGACAGCCCACCAGCACAAAATGGATAGGGGTGCCACATGATGACAGTGCAGAGGAAAGCAGACCATAATATTGTCATTTGTCATCTTTGGTGGTGGTGGGGGGGGGGGGGTGATCAGTGTTCTTCACTTCTGTGTAACGGGCAAAGTTTTAATGCGGGTCTGGACATGTGACCAAGGACATGTAGGAAAAGCATCTCGAAACAGAATAACTTCACTCACTCCCGGACATGCAGGCTACACCGACGTCAAGCTACCCAACTCAATTTTGACCTGGAGGTCATTTTTACTCTTGCTAATTTTGACAGATACTAAGAATAATAAGAATTATTATGTGCGTTTCATCTGTGCTGTTGTAGTATTTGTTATGCGGCTGAGTGACAGTTACCATGAGGTACTCTGTACTGATCCAAATGATGAAGCCCGGCTATGAGACACCCACCGTCCAGACACCTCGAGCACACAGACGTGACTCAGTGCTGGTAGAGAGAGGACTGAAGACGGGGTGACAATGATGTCTGTATTCTTCATTAATGTCAACTAAGTCTAAAATCTTCTCCGTATTCAATGGCATCCATTCCAGTGATTTTAAAACTGTATCCTACCGGAGCAGGCACAGAATAGGGCTAGATTCCAGCCCGCGAGTTTCACGCCCGATTTCAGCCCATTTTTGTCGTCATTCTCGAGGAACTTTGATAAACGACGCCACAGTTCAAGTCTTATTGTCCTGATTAATTTATTACTGACATTTCAAGAAGATAACAAATCGCAAATAGCACGTTGAACCCTGTAAGCAGTGTGACTTTTTCAGCCCCATCTGGAACGTTTCTACCGTCCGCAGTTTGAGAGACTTCAGATGAGATGGGAAGGACAGCGAGCAGCATAGCGGAATGCGGACTTCTGCCTGGTGGAAGCGAGCGGAGGAGGAGATGTGTCTATACTGTAGCCCAACGGCAGGATCATCGTCTTCGATGCGGTGCAGTGATTTAGTCGTACATCTGCGGTGGGAATTGCGGGCCAGATTAGATGGGATTAAATTTAATGTCCAGCCTGTTCAAAAACACCGAGGTGCACGGAGGAAGCTTGGTAAGATCTGCCTAAAAACGTGAAATTGGTGACAAAACGAGAAGGGAAGCAACAGTATGGTTTAACTTTCTGATACTAGATTTTTAATATTTGACGTGTCGGTGACCTTTGAACCTTGGGGATTGTCTTTGCGATTTTCGGTTTATACGTGTTATATTTTGTGAAGCATTATTCTGAAAACGAATACATGAATACCTAAGGGTAATCATATGATTCAGATTATTTAATTCACCTCCGGTTTCGGAGACGACTTAAATAGTATCGCCTGTCACTGCTATGAGGGAAAAAGTTCAGCCGCAATTTCGTCTTCTGTAGGCATTTCCAACGGCGAGGAGAGGCCAATGAGTAGGAAAGGCCGCGGCTCAAAGGCCACCGCGATAAAGGTGGCGAGAAAGACCTCCGGGCCTCTGTTCTCCGGGATGCCATGGGACACACCTTAGAGGGACACCTTTCCTCACAAGATCAGTCACTCCTCACCGCAGAAAGGTACTTGATGCACGAGCCCCATGCGGGTTGGAAGGTGGGGGCTTGGCGACTGGGCTTCATGCTCGTCTCAGTGTGCGTGGCCTAGGCCCGCTAGGCGCTGTCGGGCACTCGGAGGTGGCTGACAGCTCCGCGCCGAGACACAGAGCAGGAGAAGCGGAGCTGCAATCAATAGACAGGCAGGCGGGGAGATAAAGGAAGCACATCTTGTGGAGAACCGTCCATTTAATCGAGTTAATCAGGCTGAACCAGAGCAGGCTTCAGCATAGACACTTTCATTCGATTTCAAACCATAAGAACTAGTTTCTAATTGGATAATCCATCCAAATTTGAGCCTAAGCATAGGGTAAGAACTCCTTATGCACCACTCATACTGCTTTTTGGACTCCAAGCCTTCCGGTCCGACGCGAAGTTCTGAGCCTGTGCTTTTTTTTTTATCTCCATCCCATCTCCCTTCTCAGCCACGACCCCTTAATGACCGTCACACAGCCGAAATCACGCCAAGCCAAAAAGCTGCAGGTTCGTTTTTGTTACCGTTCCTGGAGCCGACTTAGGCGCATATTGGATCGGTCGGACACCGATCGATGCTTCCAGCTAAACGATATGTCACTACTAAAGCGTAGGCGTGACGGCAGGGAGCTGTACCCCAAATGATGATGCAAACTACTGTCAGACCCTGGTTTAAATCTCATTCAACGCTGCCCAGGTCCACACCTTTCACTTCTTCTAAACCTCTGATATCCGCCTTTTAATACACGCTGAAATTATATCCAGGCAGGATCTCTGTCAAGACTGATGCAACGAGCGAGGTTTGCGTCTGACCGCCCGGTACAAAACGCAACACGCTGCAACCGGAGCACATGTGAATTTTTTTTCGTCAATTCAGGTGGGCAAGGAGGAAGCAATTAAAAGAAATGACAGCCCTGCCCAGAAATCCCGCGAGGAGCAACACCGCGGACTAATGAGGCAAATCTGTGAAGCGACTTTGCAAGCCATTTGCACAAAAGCACGGACCGCTGGCGGTGTAAACAACGCTGTATAAAAACCTGAAATTATAACATATTCTTTCACCTCCTTGTTTTGTGCTACACATGTGTTTAAGCGTATTTATTACTGGTGTTTTCGGAATGTTGCTGCTGGGATGGTTTCCAATGGTTACGCACAGAGATAAAAATGGAAAACCAAGGGGAGACTTAAAACCCGCAATTTTATACAGTTGTGTCCGGCAGTTCATTACCTCTTTCATTTGCTGCCCTGGCTGTAAAGCCTGAATCTCCCTTTATGCAACAGGGTCCCTGAGACCACAGAGGAATTGGTATCGCAAAGCTGCCATTGAGATGTGGTAGAAATGATGGATTTCGGAAATTGTACAAAGAAGCATTTAATACTACAAGTGAGGCAGGCTATTGTTTGGGGCCCCGAGTTGGGAGGGGGCCCCCAAGGCTAGCTGATTTAGTCGTACATTGCAATGAAAAATCAGCTTTATTTGTGTATTGTTTTTCACAAATGAAAAAAAAATGTTTATTAAATTCTCTTTGTTGGTGCAATTAATTTGGACTTCATGCTAGAATAATGGCAGAAAATGTCACCATGTTCAAGGAGGGAGAGGGCCCCTTGGAGAGCCTTTGCCTGGGGCCCCCAGAGTCCCTGTGCTGTGTTCCATCTTCCTCAGACGTCAGAGGCCGGAGCTGGGAATGATGTCGCACCCGAGTTCACCGCGTTCCAGTGCAGCAAGTCGGAAAACCAGTCAGCAGTACCAGGGACCAGTCTCAAACAGCAGGATGCCTTAGCCGGATAACTTGTCAGATTTAAGGTACCCCAGTTTAAATGGCCTTTATCTTAGTTCACTTACATTAAGCACAGACTACCTTATTTCCGATAAGTTATCATCTGGCTAAGCAAGAAGTCCTACTTTCTGAAACGGGTCCCAGTTCTGATCTGGTTCATTGTTAACCATATCAGTTGCTAACAATGCATTTTGCGGTATTTTGTGCATACAATCACCATGTCGACAGTGATTGGACAGTACAGTGTGTACTACTGATTTAATGAGCCAGAAATAACACGCAAACGCGAATAAACAGTATATAACTACAGCTTTCACGTCTGTTGATGCACAGAGCAGCCATCTTGAATTCTGAGGTCCTTGGGGACCCACACAAATTCCACGGTTTTTCTCTCTCCCAGCTTCCTGGTGTGAACCGCATAAAAGGCAGAGGCCAAATTTGAATTGACTATCATGGGAGCGTAAAATGGCACCCCTAGCATGCCACAGTGCTGCCGTAAAGTGAGACGGAAATGGCTCGACATGCCCACCAGAATACAGCGGAAACAAACTTCTCATTGTGCACCGCTTACAGTTTAACATAGAACGCCAAAGTGGTAGAGTATTAGTGTGAGTCACTGTTTCTTACACGGCCATGTATGAATGACATACTCATCTTATACCATTTCCAATTATTTACGGTACGTATCTCTCCCGGTCAAGAACAACACTCTAGCGAGGACAGAGACCTAGTTTTTTTAACAGTGTTTGCATCTGCTCTAAATCCTGGCTTCTTAATAACACTATTAGCCTTAATCAGCCCTGAAGCCTCCGGGGACATCAGTTTGCTGTGCTGCCTGCGAATATCTTTTTAGAAATACCAGTGCCCCCATCTTCAGCTTCTCCTTCTAATGAACACGACATATGGGGACAACTGGAACATTTTTAAGGATCATTGTGCACAGAAAGCCCCTATAATCACAGCAATGCGACCTTATATTCAGTCACTTGCCAAGCATAAACGGTAGTTTCAGTCGAGTGTTTTGTTATATTGTCATTTTTGGTAAAATAGTGGGATTAATGGGAAACTAGTCTTGCTGTGCATGTTATCTTCTATTAACAAGCAGGGCTTTCAAAAAACAAGTGCTACATTTCACCTGACATATATTTACTCTAGAGCAGGGTTTCCCACATACAGTCCATAATTTTGCTCCCTCCCAGCTACTCGCCAGACCATGCACATTTTTGCTCCCTGCCAGCTCCTTGCCAGACAGTGCACATTTTTGCTCCCTCCCAGCTCCTTGCCAGACAGTGCACATTTTTGCTACCTCCCAGCTCCTTACCCGAGGACAGGATTAGGAAACACCGGAGTCAAAAGCAGCAAACAGGCTGGGGAATAATAAACACTGCAATCTACGGCCATGACTGGAGGATTGCTGGTTCATATCCTGTGGTTGACAGAGTGATTTCCCTGTTGGGGCCTTGAGCAAGACCCTGAACCCCAATTTGCTCCAGGGACTAATTGCCCTCAACCATATGACCTTTCAAATGAAAGCATTAATGCTTAATAAATAACTGTAGACAAGATACTGACGATTCTCTAATGTTAACTCACAGTAATGTGTTGAAAAATGGATTAATTCCAACGAAGGATTTAAATTCATCAGGCTGGTGGCTTCAGAAATGCATCCCCTGCTGCCAGGCCTATCAGAGCCATGCTAGTGTTTTCTTGGATTCCAGCAGCGGAGTCATGCCACTATGACAGTCCCAGCCAGATGTCCCCTGCTTCCCCACGCACACCGCAGTGAGGCTCACAGCCGGATCGGCGCGAAAAAATAAGCACCATAAGTCAGGTAGATAATCTTGGGCAACGAAGCACTGAAATGATTATTAATAAAGACATTTAAATTTCTCAGCACATGTTGGGCACAGCATGGCTGGATGGATGCACACTCGCACCAGGCGGCAGCCATCTCTGACCGAAAACAGTGAGAAAGACAAAGGGGCGGCTCCAAGCACAATTCCACTCAGTTACCATGAAAAATCCAGTGTTACCCAACAAATGAATAAGACAGTGTTTTGCACATAAACACATGTGGGTCACACGTGGTCCAATTTTTACCGTACGCGATCTGTGTTCTTCCGATTTTTCAGTAAGGTTTCCTGCATTAATATACCATTGTGCCATTTTCCACTTCAACAATGACAGAGCTGATGCATTAGCTAATATAATGACATATTTTAGCAAAGGGTAGACATTTTCCCAGGTCAGTATTTAGGCGAGTGCCGTATCAAACCAAACTGGACTACATGTGTATCCAGCACAACTCACTTAAGGCACCATTTCAATACTCATTTTCAAAAGTTTGCATTAGGTCATGTAATGTAGAAATTAGATTGTGGCTAAATTTCAATAAAAGGGGCTTTTCGTTTTTAATCTCGAATAATCCAAATCCTCTCTACTAAAGTGTACAAAAAACCTCTTTCCTGCGAATAATAGCATTGGGAGTGGAGATCTCATAGTCAGAGAGCAGGCTGGATGGACAGGTATAAATGGGCAGTGCTAATGTACGGTGGCAGGTGTCCCTGGCAGGTTGCGCTCAGGATCAGAGGGGGAGAGTTCAGGTCCAGAAAGTACAAATTCAGACCAAGATTTTGTTTCAACCAACTGGCTGGGCATAAAAAGTAACTGTCACAGAGTACTCACCTGATTGGTAGGAACAAAATCGTGGTCTGGATTTGTAAATTCTGGATCTGAACTTTCCACCTCTGGTGCTAATGCACAACTACTGTATATAATGTCAGAAAATTCACTGAGATTACATAACAAGGAGGATACTTTAGTGGGAAATTTGGAATAAATGCATTATTTAGCTGGGTTGACTATGACTATCATTTTTTATCAACTGATTTTACTAGACGTTCCAGTTTGGTGGGCAGGCAAAACGAAACAGCCACTCATTCTGACCCTATGGTTTCCTCAGATATGACATCCAGTGCAGCTGGCATCCAGAGAGAGACTGGGGACTACATGACTCCTGGAGATTATGAGGCACAACCCAAAGAACTAGGTCACACGCTCCTTAAGCTGCAGTCCACTTAGAACTTCAGCAGAAGAAGGGATTTTAAAGGTTCTTTTTTTCTAATATGAATACATTTCCAAAAATTATTTGACACCGTTTCCAGACAACATGGGTCGTCTGTGAGTCGGAGCTAATTAACCTTTTGCCAAGATTTTTCTGAGATATCTCCATGACACTCTTAGAGAAGCCAGCCTTTGCTGATGGAGTTGCCCTCGAACCCTGACACAACTTGCCTCTTAGCCCAGAAATGTTAATTACTTTTCACCACAGTTTTGGAAAACTCTCAAGTAACCTCTTGCAATGCTATCTGCTCTTTCTTCTCGTCGGTGGTCAGGAGGCCCCCACTATCCACTCGCCACTATACCAGGGACGAAACAAACAGGCTTGTGCTTGTTAACTATTGCCTAAATAATTAGGCACCATTAACAGGCATCCTGCCTCCCCCGCAAATTAACGCCAGCCCCGTCACACCCGCGAACAACCCACGATGTCCCGGAAATCCGCGGTTCTGCGATTCAGTGAAGGTAAAATGAGCCAGCAAGTAGTTTTCCACTAAAACCTCTAGCCCCAGTCAGCACCCCCCCCCCCCCTCCCCACAGCCAGCACCATCCAGGCAGTATACCACGGTAAAAAAGCAACACTATTTTAGTATTCCCCAATAAAATTTGCTGAACAAAAATACCACAGTATACGGTATTACCGTAATGCTGCCCAGACCTCACCAGCACCCCCTCCCCGGTTGTCCCTTATCTGCCTCCCTGAAATCAATATGCCTAAGGTGGGATGTCTGCATTAACGCACTCCTAGCGGATAAGAGACTCAGATGAACCTGACTGGATGGGAGTTCCTGGAAGCGACGTACCACCAGAGGGGCACGACAGATATTAGGCAGCGCAGTGCCGGAGCTGCGATGAGGCTCTGGCCCGAAGCGCTCTTTCTCCAGTGATTCCTGACCTCAGCCCCATTAATGGAGAAGCTAAGCGTGTGCGATTAAGCACAGCAGATGCTGTTATTTAACTAGTGCTTTGGCAGCGTTTAGCCAGAACACCATAAATCTGCCTCACTTTGTACGTCACTTTGGACTAAGGCGACTGCTAAATAAAGTAAATGTAAAATGCAAAAAATAAAGCTTATGTGAAGCTCTGGGCCGTGGTCCAGTTGTAACAGTATTCCCGGACACTGCAGAATATCATGGCCCAATCCCCAAAACTGTCCATTTCTAACTCGGCTGACAGTGATCGAAACACTCTGGGTCTTCCGCAACATGGCCGCCGTTCTTTGCCATCTCTCAAATTAGATTTCCCTCCATCACCTGCATCATGTGACAGGGGTGATTTTTCATGAGTGGGCTATGGTGCAAGCGGAGGCAACAGGTTGATGGCAGCAAAGAGGGGATTGCTGAGCTTTAGCCACAGAGGGAGCGGGAAGTGAACGACTGAGCAGTCAGGGCTGGATGCTGTGGGATACCCGGCGTTTAGCTGGCCGTTTGGGGGATGTTAATGGAATCAGTGACTCATCGCTGCCGCGCAAGTGATCCGGATTTCAGAGTTAGTGCAACAGAGTGGCCAGTTAACCCTATGCGAGTGGAAAATGCTGAGGTACGGTTACCTGCTCTTTTCATTCGCAAACGTAAACAAGTGTCCTCCTGACAAGCGGCGGGGTAAACAGATTAATGAGCGAACAGCCGGGCCGAACGCGCTATTCCGAAAGCCGCGACGTTTGCCCACTGCAGTCCCATTTCCGTAATATTCCACACTTTGCGATCTCATCAGTCTCGGAGGCATATCACTGATTCATTAGAAACCCCGTAAATCCCACCCGGATCTGGTAATAATGCAAGGATTTGTAGTCAGTATAGACTGACGTCAGTTGGCTTTTTCCAGAATGACATTTATGAGTCTGCGCTCACACAGCCAGCAGTAGATGCCAAACAGACATCTCTGATATATGTATTTACTCTCACATTTCAACAGCTAGTGACTGACATGAGTCTCAGCTGAATTATGCTGCGCAGTAGACTTGAGTTTGTATGAGGGGGTGTTGAACTTTATTTATTAGTTATGTCGAATGCTTCCCTGCTTCTCGAGGCTAATATCAGTTCCCTGTTGTCAGCTGAACGTCTCGGCGACCTAGATGCTCTGGGCGACAAAAATAGCGATTGGACTCAGTTTCCGGAAAACGTGTCGCTCAGATCGCTCAGAAAAGTGTGTGTCTGGTTTTATTTACGCAGGTTTTATAAAAAAATGCCACTGTAAAGAGTAAAGTGCAGTGCTTCCATATGCTGCTTTTTGTCAAGCATCCTCTGGCAAAAATGTTTCGGCAAGAATGGCCTCAAAATATGTAACTGTGTGGAAAGGTCATCCATGTGGTTAGGGTGATACGGTGTAATATCATCAACACAAACACACTAGCAAATTACAGCGTTCAGCTCCTAAAGACATATTTTCATGCGTTGAAATGTATTTCAGATGCTGCCCTATGTTACTTACACCCCTCGTCATGTAATTAATTATCCAGCTTGCTTAGATTTCCTTGCCCCCTGCAATAAATTCTCACTTAATGACCATAAAATATCATATACAAAGAAAATAATCAAATGATCTCAGTTCTCCTGTTCACCAAAAACAGTTAAACAAGCACTGACTCCAGTGACTCCAGATTTCCTGACCAAAGCTGCACAAAACATATAAGGAGGAATGTCATCGTACATGAGCAAATGGTCGGGAGATGATTTTATTTAAAGGAGCTTAGCCAGGGGGTGTGCCAGTTTCCCCTACAATTCAAAAATGTGCTGAGGTTAATTGGAGTTGCCAACTTGCTCGTAGGTGTGTGTGCGTGTGAGTGAGTGAATGGTGTTTGAGCGTGCCCTGTGATGAGCTGGCGTCCTGGGCTGATCCCTACTTTTCACCCATAGCCTCTGGGACAGGCTCCGCCCCCCCCCCAGTGAAGTAGCAATCTCTGAGTGACATTACACATTTTCATTCAACTCCACCATGAGATTTATTTTTTCCCACTCTGTTTTGAATCAATAAAATTACTTTGACAATTAGCTATATTCAATCATACTTTTACAGCTCGCATCACTGCTAATGCCTTTCATTCATGCATCTTCGATTATCACTACACCTCCGATCTATAAACAGAAATCCTATATTCTTATATTTTATGCATCTAATCCAATATAATCTCTTGGGCAGGGTCCCGGCCTGGCCTGGGGGGTGGCCGAAGCGACTCTGGGCCACACGGACGGGCAAAAAATAAAAAGGAAAAAATATTATCCAAAAATAAACTCTTCTTCATGTTTATGGTAAAAAGCTGTCAGTTGAGAGAAAGCAGGCAAGCATATAAATCAAACACAAACACGCAGGCTTGGAGCTCCGCCCGCCCGTGCCATTAGCTCTTCCAAAATTTGTGTTGTGGTTATTTTAGAATAGTTTTTTTTCCTTTTGTGTTGATATTCATTACAGCGGAATGAAAATTACTAACATCCAGATTTCTGCCATGTGCATAATTATTACAGCACGGCCAAAAGTTATTTACCAGCAATTCATTCCAAGGTCCAAACCTCAACCTTCTTTCTCTGTAACGAAAACAATAAGTGCCCATGTTGTACTGCAAGTATTAAAACATGGCTCTGGGGAAAAAAAAATGGCGAAAACTGTGAATGTGTTACACCGACAAAGTGAGATTCTGTCAATATTATGCCTGGCAATAAGCCTAGCTTAGCCCACAACTGCACCCAGACACTTGTGACATGTGACTTCCTGAATACGGCGCGCACGTCGATGGCATTTCCCCCACTCTCCTTTAGAATCGGTACCAGGTAGCCTGCTTTCCGCAGAAACCGAAAAGGATCAATAGCTGTCTGTACTCTAAAGGGCACGAGGTAAAGCGTGGCGTGTGCGTGCATTAGTCACACGGAGCGACCGCAGAGAGCGGCGCTCACTAACACCGCATTCAAGCCAGCGATTCCAGAACACTATCATCCTCCCTCCCAAGTGTCCTGATTTACAAGAATGCAGCGCCTGCCATCTTCCCGCAAACGTACCCATGAGTATCACATTTTCCGTCTGTGGGATACGCGATACGTTTCTGCATCTGCGTACATGTGCTTGTATGGATGTTGACATTCATATTGATGTAACTGTCCTGCTGTCAACCTCTCATGTTGAAAACAAACACAGATCCATGTACACAAAGGCAAACAGAGTGGGCATACATAGGCTGGATTTTATGCTAGAGGGTTATAGCACGTATATGTAAGAATTTGGGGTAACATATTACTTGAGGGGGCACAAATACCTTAGATTCTCAGTTACTACTCAAGAACAAATCATCAACTAATATAGGTCCTGCATGAAATACATCATGAACCGTTATGACTAATTAAAGATGGACGAACATGGGATCAGTACATAATCGACACTTAGTTTCTGGTTAATTAACATTATTTGTGCCCCCTCAAGTAATAATTTTATTGTAAAATTCAATCAGTTTTACACACATTGTCATTTAAACAAATACGCTAAATCTGAATTCCATCACCGTTAAGTCAGATGTAAAGACATGAATATGTACATATTCTCAATTTAGCAACCAGATTCAAATGATACATCCAGTGCAAAAAAACAGAGATGGACTTTCTGAGGACTTAAGGATTATAAATCGACTTCTAAGCAAATGCACATTATATGTTCAGGTGACGTGCTAAATTTGGAAGAGACATCCTTGCCACACCCTTTTAACAGCATGACAATATGTTACAGTATAACGTTATACGCATTTCAGTCTTCCAGGCATATTCTAAGGTATTCTGCTAATTGGTCTTCTTACAGCATTTCACATCAGTAACTCCACTTCATAGAAACCATGTGCAGCATTGCTTGTGGACTGTAAATCCATGGCACTGGACCCATGCTATGGCATTGATATGGGACAAATTCTTCCCATTCATCCTGTTCTAGTGACAGCATGTACGTTAGCAGCGGATACAGGCCGACTGCTGGTTTGTCTACTCAGATCAACTGAGTCAATCAACTGCCCCACTTGTGAAATACCTTACAAGCCAAAAGAGTGGAATGAAGCCAAAACTGAATACAAGGTCTTTATTTTGAAATAAGAAATATACAAATGTTGAAAACGTTTAAATATTAACATATTTATTTAAAATAAATTCTACAATAGAATACTCCCTACCGCTAATTGCTAATCTCACTCCATAGATGTAGAATCTGGCTATTAATGTTGAAAGGGATGATTTCTATGACCAACTGATGCATTTCAACAGCTTTCTCTAATTTGCATCTTTAACTGCAATTTTCATGAACAAATAGGTTATATGTAGCCAAATAAGTTATCTGGAACTGTTATATCAAAATAGGGCTTATGAATTTTGCCTAAGGTCCAGAAAAAGTAGGATGCTCTGTATTCAGTCTCTGATTGACAAATGTTAGATTGGAAGTTGGTTAATAGGACCCTATGATGCAGTTGTGAAAGATCCAGTCATGACTGGTTATTTCCCTCAGTAATAGAGGGTCAGAAGAGTGAAGCATTGCACAGTGACAAATTATGGGAAAGGTGTCTTTTGGGAAGCAAAGGTGCAGCAAACTGTAACAACAAAACAGATTTCATCAGAATTTCTCTGAAAAATATCACTGGCGAGTCGCTTACAATGCATGATTCATGTCTGGTTTTCCTGACAGGGAACAGCCAATCCACATTAACAAGCATGCATACAATTGGCCGTGCACGAGTCCAGTTATCATGCGTGAATGGCAGAAGCATGTGTGATGGAAGTAATGCTGTTTGGTGGCTCTTTCTGCATATTAAAAAAACATTAATAAACCACTGAAAAGCAAACAGTGTTCAGAAATGCTCTGATTGCCCTACGAGGGGAGACACAGCGGGGGATGTCGCTTTCTTCCTCAATTAAAATCTAAGTTGAGAGAAATAGAGCAGAAAATGTTACTCTGGGAGTTTTTTAATCATCAGCATGCAAATGCGTCACCACTGTAATGACAAACCGGACGGCCGGATCGAGTGGCTTTGGAAGCGGCGTCGCTGCTGCCTAACAGGTGAGTGTTTTTCTTAGCAGGTCTCTCGCGGGGCCAGTTACTGCACTTTCAACTCTGTTTCACCGGCGAGGACTGAAATCCTCTGTGGTGAAGCACATTAGCCCCACCTTAGTGGCGGGGAGACGTTCTAGGCGCAGTGGGGTGCCTTCACGGCCCTTCAACGGCACCTCTGCATAATTTCTTTTGACTTCACCTTGAGATCCCAAGACAAAGTGTCAGGAAACCTTAAAGGTGTCGTGTCGTTTGATGCTTCACAGTATTGCACCTCGTATTACAAGCATAAGACACACTCCACCATCCCCGTCAAAAAATAACAATCTTAATCTTGCTTCGTGATACGAACTGTTCTAGGGCTCCATGATATCACATCACGATATTCCATCGCGATATGCCAAATTTCCAGTAACATTGTGATATTTATAAAACAGAAAGGGAGATGAAATTACCTGAAATAAACTATAGCCGAATAGAACCTTTCATTACCTACCAACAGAGTGTGTGAAATAAGCTGGTAGTGTTGCTGTGACTTGCGTCAAGAGACACAAATCAGTGCCAACAAACGCGATGATTATTGCACAGGCGCGGGATACATTGTGTAGCTCTCGACTCTAACATCTGATCTTCATCCCTTCATCCAACACTGTTATGGTCCGTATATCGTGTTATATACTTCAGCAGTATTCAATATAAAATATTTAATGTTTAACAATGTCCATTCATCCATCTGTTCATCCATCTCTCCATCTTAAAAGCGCTGTCCTTGGCGAGTGTTCACAGTACAGGTATTTTACATTTGGGACATTTACAAAAAAACACTGAATACAACAAACAATTCCGCAATTTAATGTAATTCATGTACACAATTCATCTAATGACTCCAGCTACCATGACAGCAGAATTTCATCTTTATGCTCGGTAACGCTCCGCGGCACGCGGCACGTGGCTGAACGGCGTTAGCATCTGCTGGTGCGCGAGTGGCCCGACGGCCAAATGGCGTTAGCATCTGCTAGCACCGCGAGTGGCCCGGCGGCCGAACGGTGTTAGCATCCGCTAGTGCGCGAGTGGCCCGACGGGCAAACGGCGTTAGCATCTGCTGGCACCGCGAGTGGCCCGACGGGCAAACGGCGTTAGCATCTGCTGGCACCGCGAGTGGCCCGACGGCCGAACGGCGTTAGCATCCGCTGGCAGCGCGAGTGGCCCGAAGTCCGAACGGCGTTAGCATCCGCTGGGGCGCGAGTGGCCCGAAGTCCGAACGGCATTAGCATCCGCTGGTGCGCGAGTGGCCCGACGGCCGAACGGCATTAGCATCCGCTGGTGCGCGAGTGGCCCGACGGCCGAACGGCGTTAGCATCTGCTGGTGCGCGAGTGGCCCGACGGCCGAACGGCGTTAGCATCCGCTGGTGCGCGAGTGGCCCGACGGCCGAACGGCGTTAGCATCCGCTGGGGCGCGAGTGGCCCGACGGCCGAACGGCGTTAGCATCCGCTGGTGCGCGAGTGGCCCGACGGCCGAACGGCGTTAGCATCCGCTGGTGCGCGAGTGGCCCGACGGCCCGATGGCCGAACGGAGTTAGCATCTGCTGGGGCGCGAGTGGCCCGACGGCCGAACGGCGTTAGCATCCACTGGTGCGCGAGTGGCCCGACGGGCAAACGGCGTTAGCATCCGCTGGTGCGTGTGTGGGGCGGATATATGGGGCAAACACTGGCCTCTCGTGCCAAACAGACGCACGCAGGCTTTGACGGCCCTTTAAGGAGGGCTAGCGATTTTGGGGACTGGCCCGGTTTGTTTGCAAAGGTAGCTGGCGGCGACGGCTTATCGGTGAGCGCGTGCGGGGTGGGGCCGTCTGTGGCGGCCGGCACTGCTTAGCTGGCCTGTCCCCCGCCCCCGCTGGCTTTCCGCCGCGTTCCATCTCTCCTCTCCTGAAGTCCCCCGCCCCTAAGGGCAGCTCCCTGGCCGCCACGTGGCCTCTCCTCTAATTGCCAGCTCCGACGAAAGATGCCGGATCGTGACTAATTGTTTTCTCGCTGTCTGCCGACGCCTGGCTCCGCGGCCGACGGCGGCGGCTGGTGAGAGACGGCGCTTCCCAGCGCCGAGCCCGACGGGGCTCACGATCAGCCTCACCCCCCCGTCACGCGCTGACATGCTACACGCTGACATTTTACCTTCTGCGACAATTAGCCAAAAACATCCAGACCTCAGCCTCTCCCATAACGTCCTGATGCCAATGCACAGGAATGTCCGCTCACTCTCATCAAGCGGCTGAATGATTATGCTTTGCACTGTAGGCACTGCGATATTTTGAGCAATCAAAATGATAATAGGACAACGCAATAAAGACAAACCACAAGGGCTATAACAATAGAGAAGAATCTCTCTGCAAACCATCTCTTTATGAGCACTGGATTGCTAGATCCCCAGTTAGATTAAGGCAGGTGATTTGTTTCTCTTTCCTTAAAAGGGGGCATTCTGGCTAATGCAGGGTAATCAATAAACATCTGTGGTGGTCCCTGGCAGCTTGCTCTCAGGATCAGAGATAGAAATTTCTGGTCCATAAAGTACAAATCCAGACCAAGATTTTGTTTCAACCAATCAGCTGAGTATAAAGAGGCACAATCACTCAGGCAGAGTATTCAACTCGTTGGCTGAAACAAAATCGTGGTCTGGATTTGTACAAGTACTTCCTGGACCTGAACTTTCCAGCTCTTCTTAGGATTAAAATCCGAATTTGGGGCCCCTCGCAGTTTGATGTGGGTTGCACCTCCCAGATTAACCCCGCTGTCTGACAGGTGCCGGGTAAATAACCGCAGGGAGTCTTAATTCACAACCTGGAGTAGTTTTCCCGCGGACCCCGCTATACGGCAGAGTGAAATCAGCCCTTGCTGACTGTCGCGGGGGCGAACAGCACCGGCCTCGAGTTAATGGGTCACTTCTGCTTCCCGAGGAGTAACACAGACAGTCTGTCTGAGAACAGGAAACAGAAGAGGCCAAAACAGAGCAGCAAGAGGGAACATGACAGGGAAGCTGCAGTTTCAGGGGCACTGGTGGCCTAATGCTTAGGGAAGGGAAGGGAAGGCTGCTGGTTCGATTCCCCGACCACGGAAGGTATCCCCCCAGGCACTGCTCCCTGGGCGCTGAGTTAGCTGCCCGTTGCTATGTCACATATGGGGTAAATCCAGAGGACACATTTCGTTCTGGTGTGTCAACAATGACAATTAATCACTTTTGATCAGCGACAGTATAATACTACTACGCTTCATAAGCATGCACCGGAACAGACAAAACCATAAGATATTTTACAAAGGTAATTAATAGTAAAAAATTCTAATAATTGCTCTAGTATCTGCATTAAACATAATAAAGTTTGGATTCTGTTTTGTTCAGAGCCTGGCTGACCAGATAATTTTCAAGGATTGAAATGAACTTGGAAGATATATTATGGATAAACATTAGATGAAAGGACGTTACGACTTTGCATTAGTGCTTAAATGCACGGTTATGATGAATGCGAAAGCGGAGCGATAGGGACGCGCGTTACGGCGGGCGCGCTCCCCGCAGGCATGACGGATGAGCATGGCCGCTCTCATTCGCGAGATTAAACCTCTCAGATGTGCAAAGCAACACGGCGCCCGGGTCGGGTCTGAGAATCGCGTGCAGCCGGAAATCTGATTCACAGCCTGCTTGATATTCAAAGGCATGAACTGAAAACAAAAAAAAAAGAAAAAAGGAAAAAAGCACGCCAGACGACGGCGCGTGGAGCGGACAAGCGCCAGCGTGCGCCTTTCCGAGCGTGAAATTACGATACAGCGGGACGGAGTAGCGGCTGTGACCTTGTGACCTCGTCGCCTCCCTGTGCCGGTCCCGAGCGAGCGACGCGCGGCGCGGGGTTTGGGGAAGGAGAGGCAGAATCGCAACAGTTGGTTGGGAAGAGACGCACAAACAGCAGAGAGGGAGCGATGGGGGGGTGATGCTTTTAGCGGCTGCGGGCTGGGGGCCGGGGGTCACTTACTGGAGTCATCCGAGTCGTAGCCCTCCACATCTGGCTCCTCGTCCTTCTTGGTGGGCGGGGGGGCCGTGGCCCCTGAGGCATGGTCCTGGTCCTCCTCATCGCGGGCTTGCTCTTGGGGGGGGGCCGCGGATGGCTGGCTGCCAGAGGAGAGCAGGGATCCCGCTCGGCTGAGCACGGGGGCCGCTGCGGGGGGGAAACCCCGCGGGTAGCGGGGGAAATAGTCAGATATCTGCTTGATGGGCTGTATGGGGCCAGGACAGACATCGATGGCCATGTGCTCCTGGATGCTGATGGTGGTCTTCTCGCCTTTGCGGAGTGTCATGCATGCGGCCCTTCGGTGACACAGACAACCGCCAAGTCAGGAAAGACTACAACGAAAAAAAAAATAAAATAAAAACAATGAAGAGGAAAAGTTTAAAAAAGAAGAAACGCCAGATTGGGGAAAAAAAAAAAAAAGTTGTGTTTTCCTTGAGCGCAAACCTTAATAAAAAAAGAGGATGTCCCCTTGATAGTGTCTCCTACTAGTGCTGGACCTCAGACACCCCCCCGCAAGGAAGAGACACCGGGCTACATGGAGAGACGCTACGCTGCGACCATGCCTGTCTGCCTCACGGTAACTGGCTGCTCCGAGAGCTCGGCTCCACACTCTGCTGGCGAGTGCGTGCGTGTGAGGGTGGGGAGAGAGAGAGAGGGAGGGAGGGGATTAGGAGCAGGGGGGGAGGGGCCAAGTGATGTCACTGCTTAGCAACCGAGCGGTAAACAGGAACCGCCGGCGCGGGTGCATAATTGTACTATTAGTCTCCTCCATCTGTCAGCGGGAGGATCTCCCGTCACTG
>JAODKL010000038.1:8681838-8698726 GCA_026780765.1 Petrocephalus schoutedeni
CGAATGTGTGACAGATCCATCCATTCTCTGAATCAGCCTGCCCTATTCAGGGTCACAGGGGTCCGGAGGGGGTCCTGGAGGCTACGGGTGCAGGGCAGGGAACAACCCGGGATGGGGTGCCAACCCATAGCAGGGCACACTCACACACCATTCACACCTACTGACCCTCTGACAGCTCCTGTTCACCTTAGCCTGGTTCTGGCTAAACCAGGCCAACACCTCACCACCAGGTGACCTTTTTGAAAAGTGCGGGGGGTACTAGGAGAGGGAGGTGGGAAACTTCCCTTTGTAAAGTTTGCAAAATAGTCATAATTAACTTCCAGCATTTTTTTACATTCCCTTTACATCAACTGTATGTACTTCATACCACGACTTTTAGTTTAATTTAACGCACACACACACCACACACACACGCACGCACGCACGCACACACACACACACACACCACACACACGCACGCACGCATATACGCACACACACACACACACACCACACACGCACGCACGCACACACACACGCACACACACACACGCACACACACACACACGCACACACACACACGCTCTGTGCCTTCAGTCCCACAGTATAAAACTGCTGTTGTCGATTTTCTCTTTGTTCACTCTCGTTGGCTCGCAAATGCATTGTGAGTAGAGACCTGTTTAATTTTCCCTGGGATGTGCACGACTCAGAAGTTTATAGAGTCAAGGCAGAACAAAGGAAATTTCTGTTGAGTCAAGAACTACTGTAGCTGTAATTTGCCGTAGCTGGAAGAAAAAGGGAAATTCCAATGAAAAAGGGTGCCAGAAAATCATTATTTAATTAAATCAATATTCTTCAGGGTTCCTGCATTCCCTGGAACTACATGTGAGGGCATATTGATGTTAGCGGTAAATAATACATTAAGACAAGAATGGAAGCCGGGTTCATGGTTTGGTACAACGCTGCTGAACTGCAGTTCAATATAAAAGTAATGTTTTATGAAACTTCTGATCTTTTCTGAATGCAAAGATGAATGCATACTGCAGAAAAAAATCTCTAATGGGAATAACTGTTGGAACTTTTTTTTCAGTTTGCTTTCAAGTCTGAATTGGATTAATAAAGTTTATATATTCCAGCCACAGCGATTCTGCCATGGGTGATTTGCCTTTACGTATTTAGCTTTTATCAAGCAGCCTCAAATGCACACCGGTGGTCTAAGAACAGTTTAATATCTCATACTCGTTATCGTCGGTTTAATTTTTGCCTAAACCGAAAAAGTCACCTAATAAGCACGGCACCGTCCCACACAAACACACCAAACTGAAAAAGCCGTTTCTGTGCTTGCTTTGAGAAATGACAATTATATGAGGCTCACTCATGTTTCCCATCTAATTTTACATCGTGGTTCAGCTGATTACAGACAATAAAAGCGTACAGGAAGTAATGTAAAGTTTGAGTGTCCATCCACCTTCTAAATCCACCATTCGCGCCTTTCCAGATCATATACACGTTTTCAATAAACAGGAGAAGAAACAATTTTGCCTCGTAATACCAGTTTCTGACAGTCGCAGCGTTTGCGAGCAGATGCACCGGTGAAGGCGGTTTTCCGTTTTCGGGGCTTACGCGGCCCTGACGGGGGACACACCGACGCGGCACGGCGGGGGAAGCCGGGGAAGTCAGAGGCGTGACGGTAAGAACGGAAATAAAACAAAGGTAAGAAAGGAAAGTTACGCGGGAGCCGGGAGGTGCCTCTCTCTCAGAGACATCTTACAGGCAGCCAGGATGGAAGTACAGCAGCTTCAGGCCTGGAGGAGGCCCAGGTAGAGGAAGCCTGTAGAAACACCGGCCTCTTCCTCCCACGATGGCCACCCCCGGACTGTAGCCACACAGGCTGATAATCACTTAACTCTGTTTAATTGTTAATTACAATTAGCTAGTTTCATTTATACAGATGTACTTATTTAAAATAAGTATGTGCTTACAGTGCTTACAGTTTTACTGGCTTTTATAAGAAGTCGACTGGCATTATTTAGAAAGACCCACAAGAAGTGAGATATTTTAGATCGCCGGGTGCCACGGATCCTGCTCGATCCCTAGAGGACTCAGACCCAATCTGTCCAGATAATTCCACACCAGTAATGTTAATAAAACACCATAACTTTCAAATTAACAAGGAGGACATATAATTATCTTCAGTCTATATGTACATGAATCACTATGAATTAATGCCGGCGACTATATGCCAGGGTACTTATTAAATTCAAAGCTCACTAAAAATCTGTAACGTCATAAAAACCCACAATCTACATTTAGCTCCAAAATATTTCTCACATAAATGTGATCCTTTCCAATTATTCTAACATTATATTTACTCCCTTTTAAGAGGTCTTCATTTTTAGACATATCAAGCAAAATTAACTAGTCAATCGGATTCCCTTAATTTTCATTAGAGAATTTATGTATATAATAAATCCCGATAAGAGATGAGCTTTAGCAATAACATTAGACCACAGAAAGACAGCCAATCAGAGGTGCACAGCAGTGTGGTTACCAGGTTACGGTTCTTGATTGATGAGCAGAGTAACTGCTATTGACCAGTGAAGGACAGGCACCTGTCTGGCTAAAGCCCGCCTCCTCCCCTTCCGTCCCCAGAGGAGCTGTCTGGAAGCTTTGCCTGACCTCATGGCAGATTATGGCGTGTCCCTGGCAGCACGCCGCGGACACTCTCGATCAGACCAGCTTAGACCGGAAGCTTCTTATTACGAGGCCACGTGGGCAGAGGGCCGGCCGAACGGAACATAAGGTAATCAGAGGCTGCAGAGAGCGGGATTACAGCAGACCAAGGTCTTAGGCAATGCCACTCTGCAAGGAAACAGGTGACCGTGCGTGCGAGGGTGCGTGCCTGTGAAATTCTGACGCTGAATTCCTCACCAAAGCCAGACTGATAAAAATACTTAAGAGGAATATGTCCAACTTGAAAAGGAACTAGCCCAGGAGACCTTCCTCCACATGCTTTGCCAAAAAAAAAGAAAAATAACGCTGAAGACATTTACACAATAATATATTACAAATATTAAATTAGATACAATATGGTCAAGCATAAAAATCCCAACCAGATTGGAGAATCCCTGTGACACTCTTCACCCATGACTGCATGGCCAAATCCAGAAGCAACCGCACCATGACGTTTGCTGACGGAATCACAGTAATTACCCTGGTCATCAATGATATTGAATCCACAGGAGCGATGGGGCAGATCTGGTGTTGTGGTGCCACAGCGCCTGCCACACCTCGGATTCCTCGTTCTCGCTAAGAATCGCCACCTTATCGCCGCGGAGGGCTTGGCGTGCCTCCGTGATCCTAGCAGCTATGCTGTCCAGGGCAGTCGCCCTCGGCAGGGACCCCCCAGGCAAACTGGTCCCGGGGCAACAGCCAGACGAAGCGTGATTCAGAAAACCCCCACGATGATGGGGGGGGGGTCATGGGCCAGAACCAGTGGTCAGAGAGTAAGAAAAAGAGTAAGAAATTAGTCCTCTGCATTTAACCCATATGTGATCACAACAGTGGGCAGCTAATTCAGCACCCCGGGAGCAGAGCTTGGGGGTGGTGCCTTTTTAGGGTAGGGAATCAAACCAGCAACCTTCTGATTACCACCTGCGGTCCAGAGGCCCTGTGACCCAGGCCTGGATGAGCTGCAGAAAATGGAAAGACTGACAGATTTGTATCCTTTCTAACACCTGACTTCTACAAAGCGCTGTAACAGTCTTTCTTTTCCACCGCACTGGTTTTATAAAACCCATCTCCACTCGCAAGGTCCCTTTTTTTTCTTTCCAGCCCGATACCAAGTGGTTATATCTGCCATCCCAGCATGCACAGGTCTTCCTTAATCTCCCTCAATAACAAACAGCATATATCAGTATACAGTCTCAGGGGAATGCTCCATTATAACCTGCAGCCCTACAACATCAACAGAACATCTCTCCGATTTCCCAGGTCGGCACCCAATGCACTGGGTTCAAAAACACACTTGATAGCGTTGGATAATATTTAAGGCAGGTATGTCCTGGTCTTCTTCAGTGATGGCAAACAGAATAAACACAGGAAACATTAAGCAGGAGAGAAACATCTGAGTTTAATTAACCTAATTCTCCTTTCGTTTCCCGCTCGTTTTCCATAAAATGCCCCGCTTCGGCTGCCAGCGAATTAAATTTCAAACAAATTTGTTTGCAAAGGAGAAGCATTTACCTCCGCGCACAGTGTAGACGTAAACAGGCCAAGATTAAACTGAAAGAGCTGAACCAGTTATTACTGTGATTTTATTAATTATCTTACGACCTGGGGGAACAGACGTGTGTTTGTAAGAAATAGGCTTCTGACTAGCTTTACCGCCGAAATCCATCCAGAAAGGCCAGAAGTCAGACTAACCTGGAGTCATGGCCGCTTAAATGGTGTCGAGGGATGATTCCCGGGCCAAACGAGCAACGGGACATGACAAAAACTATTACGGAGCTGCGAGTGGCGAGCGAACCATGGAACTCTCTCTGAATATTAATGGGCTGAGGAATGGCAGTGAGGACAAGCCGGCACTCCAGCAGGATGGAACCCTGCGGGCTGGAGGACCCTGGGCGCGACTGAGGATTCATTAGTGCTGGACCACCTGTACAGGTGAGAGCAGGGCTGGCAGCTATCACGTTTTGAACTAACACTCAATGGTATTTGCCCTATATCTTGGTGCCTGACAATCGACCCCACCTCCATGCTCAGCAATTTTGATGGTCTGGGACCCTGGGGGGGGGGCCTGGGTGATGTTCAGATTGAAAGTACCCACCCTACGAGAGAGTAAGGGACAGCGTTGATGCAGTTTATCAGCGACGACTGGTGCTTGTGCAAGGTGGTTGCCATTTACCTCGTCTCTGGCTCGTGGGGATAATTAACTGTATGCCTGTTCTGGGACTAGGGTGGAGAGAGCAGACTGGGAGATGGAGTCAGGGAGGGCAAGTATGCCTGTTCTGGGACTAGGGTGGGGAGAGCAGACCGGGCGATGGAGTCAGGGAGGGCAAGTATGCCTGTTCTGGGACTAGGGTGGGGAGAGCAGAGCGGGAGATGGAGTCAGGGAGGGCAAGTATGCCTGTTCTGGCACTAGGGTGGAGAGAGCAGACTGGGTGATGGAGTCAGGGAGGGCAAGTATGCCTGTTCTGGGACTAGGGTGGAGAGAGCAGAGCGGGTGATGGAGTCAGGGAGGGCAAGTATGCTTCAGCTTCCTTTAAAACTTCTACAAGCTGACGGGCTTCACAGCCACTTACGGGAAACAGGCCACGTTGTGTATCACAGCCTCATTTATCACCTCCTGTTTGTCCGTAATCATGTATATGCAGGACAAACATGCGGATCGAAATAATGACCTTCAGCGCCAATGCACACCAGGTTTACGTCAGCCAAGGATTCCGTTTATTTGCATTACTGACACTATCTTCCTCAATTCTGCAGGCCGACTCGGCCATCCAATTTAAACGTAAGAGGAAATATTATTACAAGACAGGACCCTGGTCATTTTCAAAGGAGTTGTGGCGAAATGAATGAGGACTGGTGTGAAAGGTAACCCAGGACCATCAGACCACAACGAGATTCTCGCTCTGCGTCTCGGTAACGCTGCCAAGGGGTTCGATGCTTTGCTCAATATCATTTGTCATTTCTGCTGTTTCATTCATTCACAAGTGTTGTGCTAGTAATGGAAATAAACTAAGACCACAATACGCCTTAGTACAGCTGATTTTTACTGAGCCCGAAATGGCCGATGTGAAAAAGGTCCAAGTATCTCTGAGAAAGACATTATCCGATCGTATGTGCCTCACGCATTTTCATTGGCTGTTCTATTGATCAGGACCTTCACATATGCAAGATCTATGCGGAAGGAATCTAGATAAGAAAAAAAGCAGGGCTTGAAGTGTCTAAGCCTAACATACTGAGTGATTTCTGACCATTATATGTGTTAGTACACCATAGTCTCAGCTAAAATACTGTAGAGACATTTTAGACTGTAATATAGTCCTATGGTCTTAATATATAGTAATCTGCCCACTAATCCCAGACTATTTACCTGCTCCTAATCTGATGGATGTGGGACCTTAAAATAATATCATCTATGACCAAATGTGTGTGTTGCAATGGAACCATTTTTAAATTATAGCTACAACAATACTAGTAAAACATTCATTAAAACATATTCATGTTAAAATAACGTGAAAGGAAATACGGAGGTAGGAAAGAATGTAACAGTAAATAGCACATGGTACAAAAGAGATACACTGGTATTATCAGTATATAATGTGTGTTCAGCTGTTTTGGAACCCACAAGCCGTGCAGAGCTGTACCTATGTGCTATAGTAACCATGTGCCTTCAAAGGGCTTTTATTCTCTGGCGAGTGTTTTACGAGCCTGGGTCCCGCGACGGCAGCCAAAAACTGGCACGGCCCTGGGGCGGCGATGGGCGCCATGGCAACGGCGGCAAGTGTTCCGCGGCGCTGCCTGTTAATGCACCTGCTGCACGGCAGTCCCCCGGCAGCTGGGTGGCGCTGTTCCGGCGCGACACGACTATACCGCGCCACACCACAACAAACAAACAAGGAACAAACAAAGAACCCACAGTAAGCACTCTGCTGACCGTCTAAATGTCTTGGTCCCATGTGCACTGAAGAACACGAATAAGTCATGAATAAGTCATGAATAAGCCTGGGAGGACATAGGTAAATCCTGAAAGAAATAATTGCTGTTATGTTGCCATCAGTCAACACTGGATAGCTATATTGAACATCTAATTTCACTGTATCACATTTTAAAAGTGGGCTGTTATTAACCTGCTTAATGCTTTTACTAGAATACCTAATGACAGTGACTCAACTGTTATTGCAGCATGTAAGTATTCTGAAATACCTTTATTGTTTTGCTGTTTGGATGGACGGAACTCTTGACAAGGTACCATTTCCCGGGATGGCCCACGCAAGGCCTGCATCTTAATTCGCTGCGATCATATTCCAATGAAAAGTCAGGCCTCTGTTCATTTTCATAACTGCTCTCAGGACCAGTGTTCCCCAACGTGGACTGTCCGGTTTTCCCCGAGAACTGGGTTGGGAAACGCTGCTCAGGACAATGTAAGTGAGGAAGTGTGTCATTCATTTGCCTTTATATACAAAGTGCTGCCCTTACCATCTTGCATTCCATGAGGCACACATGAGGCACCACCTTGCAGCACCCAGAGAGCTGGGGGTTAAGGGCCTTGCTCAAGGTCTCATGGACGTGTGACTATTCTGATGAGGCCGTGGCTCGAGCCAGCAACCTACTGATCACGTTAGCCGGCTGCGCCACACACATATGTGCAACACAACAGGTCAAACAAATTGAATTCTCTAAATTCGCAAAACAGCTTAATGCGGCCAGTTCTGTTCTGTGCAGAAGAAGGAAAGACTGCAGTTACGTTAATTCACACAATTATCCGTTCCTTATATCGACAGCCTGGGTAGCGGGTCTTGACTTCACAATCACACATAAAACCATTTCTTTTAGCTTAGCAAGTGATGTAAAATTAAGATAACATTATACATTATAAAATAGCACTCTAAATATTTAGTTATTTAGTTTGCAGAGCACGGAGCAGGAATATACCCGGGGAGGTGTCATTCCATTACAGGGTACATACATGCACAGACTATTACACACTCTGGGCAGAATTCAGAGCCATAACCACTGGGGTGTGGTTATGAAGAGTTGAAGATGTCTGATCGCAGGGATTCATTTCTCATTTCTTGTGGACTGGAAAAATATGGACTTTCTGGCAGGGAGCTGGGAGGGAGCAAAAATGTCGGCTCTCTGGAGGAGAGCTGGGAGGGAGCAAAAATGTGGACCGACTGTGGGTCCCAGAGGACCGGACTGGGAGATGCTGCTGTAACACATTAAATAAAAAGCATGATGTTCTTTCTGGAGGGCCCACATTTCCAATCTCAGCCAACTTTCTCTATAAGCTGCCAATTACACCTCTGCTTCACACCGTTACTATTCCCCGTCTACCGTGTGCGTCCCCTCCATGTGTCACCCAGGAGTAATTACCAAGGTTTTTAACACATCTCTTGAAATCAAGTATGTAGTGTTGTAAACAATGCCATTCTAACCGACATATAGACTCACCCAAGCAAATCTGTATGATCGCAACTACTGTGATTCATAGTCGGCATCAACTGGCTCAACGCAGAGACCAAACAAACTATTAAAAGATATTCAGGTTAAGACACAGGAGGCTTCTAGAAGCCGTCATCCATTTCAGTGGGAGGTGTGTATAAAGCCCCACCACAGGATAAAGGAAGTCTGCAGTGACAAGATCCATCTTCAAACCGCTTATCCCAGAGCTCATGCTAAGCAGCAGGGGGTAGGAGGCAGGGGAACGACCCAGGAAGGGATGACAGGGCAGACACAAGCAGGAACTATGGGGGATTTAGGGGCACACATTTACCTGGCTGCATATCTTCAGGCTGCAGGAAGGAATCTGAAAACCACACACACACACACACACAGAGTAGTGGTAGAACATCAGCTGCCAACCCTGGAAGTATGAGGCTTCTAGTCCTCCTCAGAGCCACCGTGTCTTATGGACACTCAGCAACAGCAGATAGCAGGAAGCATCGGGTCAGAAGAGCAGTAATTAAATGTCCGACCACTACGGAACTTGTGAGGAATTACAGACACCTGTAATGAGAGCACTTGATATTAGGCGATTTCCATGCCGTTTCATGCATCTTAAATTGCTTCCGCGTCAAGCATTATTTAGACAAATTTAAGGCCACTTCAGTGATTTAGTGGGTTGAGGACACGTGACGCAGAATTCAGGCTTCACTGCCAGGTCAAAATTATACTGCGAAATGCGACTACAGCCATTGACTAGGAGCAGAATCAAATGAGATTTAAATGACGGCATTCGTACAGAATGGTGGCAATTAAAGCAGGGCAAGTCTGACGGGGAACCACAAAGCCCCTGTTTTTTTTATTTATACTTCATGAAGTCAGTTCATTGGCTGAAATGTCCGTCTTGGGGGCTGAACTGGGATATATTTCTCCGGATTTGTGAGGACTACACAGCTGCACATATCGACTCAGTCCGCAGTATTTGAAGAAGTTGGTATATAACAAATGCGGAAAAGAACATAATTCCACAATGTCCGGGCTTCCAGGAAAAGACATTTACGGATGCAGTGCCCAGTTATACAGTGATCTGTGTTAGTCACCCCCGAAATCCACTCCGGAATATTCTGTACCAGGAAGCTACAGAGCCACCCAAAACTGACAGCCACATAACATTTTACACTTAAGTATCAACAGCATGTACAAACCTGTACATATTATTCTGGTACCACGTGTCAATAAGGCTCCCTTTTGCAATTTATAAATGGTAGTAACTCTTTAATAAAAGAAAAATGTAATAGTTTATGACTGTCTATTAATGATCTACGAAGTGTTACAACCTAATTAATAACCGGATTATAAACCACTCATAAACCCTTTATAAGCGAAGTCTTATGGTTACGCGGTACCATTGTTCTCCATATTTTACATAGTGTAAGAATACCTGCTATTGTTTATTAGCTGTCGTAGAGTGAGGCATCGTAATTAAACAAAACAGATTCCACAGCTGAAAATTTGTGTGGGACGTATGAAGCAGAAAATATGACCCAGAATACCACAGCCTCTAACTCTTCCAGCCACCATTTCAGGGGCAGTGCAATTTTTGGTCCCCAGTGTCTCAAGGAAATATAACTCACATCAAGAATGTATAACCAGGCAATTTTCATACCGGCATGTATTACGGCTCCATTGATCGTACAATCGAAACTTTAGTGCATGTTTTATAAAATGTACACCCATAACTTGCCCTATCATGGTTATCCTGGAAAGGCATGGATTTTTTACAGCTCGCCTGCAAGTTTATTACTTAATAATTGCAAGCATGAATTTAAAGAAGGAAAAAATAATAAATAAATATGACGTCGCTAAGAAATATGTCCATTCAGTATGCAAATGAGATTGGCACAGCTTAGTCAATGTGCACATCACACTCTTTGTTTCATGACATTAATTCTCCTGAATGCTATATCAATTAATAGGCTCCACAGTACACTCTCATTCTCATGGGGAAGCACAAATGGTGAAGTTGTCCAACGGTTTTCCCTTTGCAGAACCAAAGCTTGCAAGCTGCAAACTCAATTCAGTTTCACATAAGAAGGGCACATCAGCAATTACTGGGTAGTTTAGCTGATTAACTGATTATTTCTACGTGGCATTGGAACATGGAAAATTCTAGGAGCGTCCTCCAGGTGGCAGGTGCATGAGCCTGGATTGTTCTAACTGTACAGGTCTTGAGATTCCCCAAAGATCCTCGTCTCCCTCCTACCAGAAACACAGAAATACTGCGTATAGGTGAGCCTGAAACATGCTGGGGTGTACAGGGACGATTCCGCGCACAAATTCTGTCTGCATGAATCAAGGCTGCAGCTTTGTCGGGTTGCCTAATCGTGTGCATCACTCAGTTTGAGCTGGAGATTGGGCCAGTGAGATAAAAAAAAAAAAAGTGGTCCGAATTCTGTGCTAGCGTACCGAAACATTTAAAAGCAGGAGACATTTTCTTCGTTACAAATCTACTAGTCGTACGTGCAAAAATTTTTGTTTCGCAGGAAATACTCCCTATACCAGGGGTCTCCAACTCCAGTCCTGGAGAACTACTACCCAGGAGGTTTTCTGTCCTACCTGGCTTCTGATGAGCCACACCTATACCCCAGAAAATCCCAGGAACGGGTGTGGCCCAGTATGATGGAAAACCTCCTGCGAAGTAGCTCACCAGAACCGGAGTTGGAGACCCCTGCCCTATACTAATATACCGTATATATTATAATTCAAGTACCTAATTATTTATTCTACAGGCGTCTCTAGTGACTTATGACATGGCAACGAAAGATTCATGGCGGTCATAAATTGACGTTGATACCAGCAGGACAATCTTTAACGTGAACTCCTTTGCTTTTAGGGGACAAGCCAGTTCATCTCATGCCTGGATATTATTCCATAGCCATGAATGTATAGATAGGCTCAGGTTCTATATTGGGAGCCAAGACAGTGATGTCTTTCCTTAACTGCACCCAACGCTACTTAAATAGATGTAGATTAGATTCAACACTACTTCTTCAGTCGTAACTGTACTGAAAGCAGTTGGTGTTCACCATGTATCATTAGTAATTATATAATCACCAAAGCTGTCAATCAAGGATTAATCAGTATGGATTTATGGTATAATTAGCAATTAGAATAATTTTTTCCCATGTATTATTCCAAGTGCTTTTCATTATATTCGCTTACACTCACATACACTTTTGGATGGTCTTACCAGGGGGCACCATGGTAACCTCTAGCCACATGGTACTGCGGGGGTCACAGCGGTCTACACACAGCCTAGATACTGGCCCCTAACTTATATTTCGCAATGGATGAAAATAAATTCTGTATACAGTCCAATGACCTTACAATGAGTTTCTGTTTTCTCGTGATGTGTACAATTAGTGAGTTGGCTTCGCCCATTTAGTGTTCACCTTTTCACACTACGAGCACATCTGTTGATTATATCCATCCATCCATCCACCCTTCCCCTTGTTCAGTCGTGCTAATCGTTATACACCATGAACCTGCACACCATTAAGTCATATGGTGCTTCTTTTTTAAGTCGGAATCATCCTCATTACAGACACGGAACATTCGTTTGATTATATCCAAATATACTTGCACTGTCCATTAAGAATTTCATTATAATTGGTGTACCTTATGCATGCCTTGTACACAACAATTCATCTTGAAATGCTATTTTGTATTAAACATATATCCTTTCATTAATTCTGTTACAATTTCCAGTGTCGAAACTGAGCTGTAGTCCTGCTCAGGACTGTGTGACATTCTGATTTAATGATTTTCCTTAGTACATTTGGATCATGTATTTTGATTTGTGTTACTGCCAACCATTTCAGTTTTTTTTTTTCTCAGATTCTGACATCTTTGAAGTTTGAAATTATATTGTTCAAACTTGGGTAGCAGTCTGACAACATTATTTACTGGTATGTTTCCCCAGGCATTATTCAAACCTTCGGGGCTTAAACACAGGATGCGGGGAAAAAGAAAAGGCTCTTTACGAGTTGTCAAAGAGCGAATGTTTGAGGCCTTCAAATGCTCCGCTCTTGCTACACTTGCACCCAGTTTATTTTTTTTAGCACAGTCTTGGTGAGGAGACCTTCTACAGCTGGATCTTTTCAGGAAGCTGTTATTTTCCTGTGTCCCTTTTACCTCCCTGCCTTCTTTGTCTTTCACTTCCAGGGAAGCCCTGCAGATGCGGCCTTCATGTTCGCCACCTCTGCTCAGTTGTGAGTTGGCAAGCTACCGACTCAACGCCAAGGTGAAGCCAATATGTCTTGCCCTTGTAAGCGATTAAGGTGGAGCTCAGGACCAGCCCAGACTGTTGCCTACAGTTCCTAGTTCATCCCTGCTTCCAGTCGTGGAGACTTTGGCAAGAGGCCGGACTCCCCGCAACATTCAGCCCTCTGTGGTCCCCAAGCAGTTGCTATGGAAACCATGACTTCAATGAGAACATGTCTGAGATATAACCTATAATAGTTACCATGTCAGTTCTCTGGAAACAGGAAGCTAAACTGTTTTCCAAAGTCCTTTGCGTCAGTTTAACTTTTATTTGATTTTAAAAAAAGAACTCCCACAGAAATTCAATGTTCAGAATTTGAATGCCATTAAAACTGTAAATGGACAGTTAAAGTCTGCTGAAGCTTTGAACAGACAGAGTCTTTAGATAAGGATGTAGGAAGAGTAACTGTGCTGGAAATGGTACAATTTCAGGGAGAGAATGTAAATCAGGGTAAAGGACTGTGGAGTAAAATGAATTAATAGCGGGGTCACATCGCTGCAGGGGGCTGGCTCGGCAGGGGGGTGGGGAATGGTCAGAAGGGGGGTGTAATCTTTGGCATAACGATATGAGCGTGCCGGGTTATGGGGCCAGCAGTCCCCCAGCAATCTTTGCTTAATTCTTTCACATTTTACACATAATGGGCTTCACTGGAGACTCTGGGACTTTTCATGCTTGGAGACGGGTTCCCCAAATGCCAAAAGTGTGATCATTTCACACTCTTTCTGTTAACCAATGCCAAACACTACACCTAAAAACACACTTTGCGCTAGTGTTTAGAGCCTTAACCTTGCACAAGGGTTAACCCTATACTGCGATAAAAGGGGGATGGGTGGGATTACGCTTCACCTCCACTTTCAGGACCTGCAACTGGCGAATTCCCTCTTCAGCCCTGACACACTTTCGCCTGTTTTGTCATATTGGCACTACGCATGGCGCATTGCCAATAACTAATGCAGAGAAGGAAAATGACACCAATAAACCTCTTTAAAGTTGCCCAGTCAGATTTACAGCCAATTGCAGGCAGCACAGGGCACAAGATGGGGACAGACCCTGGATGGGATGCCAGCCCATTGCAGGGAACACACACACACACACACACACACACACACACACACTGATACCAGTACACCTCACTGCTTGCTTTTGGACTGCAGGAGTTGGCTGAAAATATATGAGCAGCAGCACGCTTTTGACTTTCCATTCTTCCGGATTAAATATTTGTGCGCAGGGAACTGTACAACGGCAACATTTAACGATCATTAACAGGCGCGATCCGCGCAATTAAGCGCGATACCGCTCAGCAAATCGGCGGGCAAATGACCCGAGGCGACTTGAGGGGAAACGACATTTACATATGACTTATTAATAAGACTTACTGTATTAAAATGCCATTTATTTGCCATTGCCCATTTTCAACGTAATGTTTTATTTTGATAGTGCTAAGTACGATTTTCCAGTTCATTATATAACACCAGCGATTTCCCGCCTGCTAAACAATCGCTGCATCTTCTCTTTTGCTGGCTGTATTTTGAAATACAACAATGCCCCCTTTTAAAAAAACAGGCCTTATAAAGATACTTCAGTTACACAGGGTTGTATCTAATGATTAATTCATTCTTTCAAATTGTCTAATATATATGATAATTATGGGGTCTGATCTGTCTACGAGAATGCAAATGTCAAGATAACGGGTTTTAATAGAGATCCCATTTACCAAGTCTCTCGACTTGAAAACAGCCAACTAATGAGACCTGAAAATGGTAACGAGAAAACGACTGTAGGCCTAGAAATACGGAAAACGTCTGTGTAAATGAACGCGCCGAGGGAGGGGCGCGACGGCGTTTTCGGATCTTCCAGATTGTTATGTCGACATATTGACCACATATAGACGCTGTATAGCCACTGACAGTAGACTGTTGATTATCTCACCTATGCTGGAGCCAAAAGCAATTCCCCTAGTGGCTCCTGACCCGAAATAACCTCCCAGTCAGCAGAATAGCACACAATAGACAATATCCACTTATTTCTTTAGGTTTGCACCCCTATTTCTTCATGCAGCACACAGACACACACTTACACAGACAGACAGACAGACAAATTGATTGATAAATAGATAGAGAAATAGATAGATAGATGGACAGACAGGTAGGCAACACACAGACCAGTAATGCACTGCGGCTGATTCACCTTATTGTACAGTTGTACAGTTATTTCTGCAGTACAAAAAGACGAAACTGGAAATATGAACAAGAGAAGAATGCATGTAAGGCGAGCTCTGTGTGTGTGTGTGTGTGTGTGTGTGTGTATGTGTGTGTGTGTGTGTGTGTATGTGTGTGTGTGTGTATGTGTGTGTGTGTGTATGTGTATGTGTGTGTGTATGTGTGTGTATGTGTGTGTGTGTGTATGTGTGTGTGTGTGTGTGTGTGTGTGTGTGTGTGAGAGAGAGATTTACGCTCAGATTTAGCAGAAACATTTGCATGCGAATGCTGTGATGTAACGGCGTTTATGGCCTGGGCTCCAAAAGTTGCCTGGGCTCCTAAAGATGTTCTGCAGGTCTTTCAAATTACATATTAAAACACTGTGAACGGAGGCAACAGTGCAGGAAAATCATCCAATTACGTGATAAATGTGAGGCAGCAAACTGGAAAGATTTCATTATGTAACTGAACAATGCGCACAATCTATTCTGTGTCCATAGCGATGTTTCTTCCGGCACTCTGGTGCAAATCAAGATTTCTCGATTCATATGTTAATACGATGCCTGGATATAAGTGTATATAAGTCCATAGAGTTAAAGTCCAAAGAAGTGATGGCATGTGGAATGAGAAAGCGCTCACCTATAAAAACATTTGGAATTTCACCTTAATATAACACGGTAATGTATATTGCTGCCTTAGTCCCTTTGGGCTTCAGTAAAGGGGGGTGGAGTCGCGATCTATTTAAACTAAAAGGGAAGAGTCAGTCCTGATGACCGCATTACAGCTGCAAATGACGCAAGGAGAAGACAGCAGATAGCTGGAGACATCGCTTTCCACGAGCGGCGGCGAGGGGCTCCACGAAGGGCGGCGATGCCAGGGTCATCGCTTTCCACGAGCGGCGGCGAGGGGCTCCACGAAGGGCGGCGATGCCAGGGTCATCGCTTTCCACGAGCGGCGGCGAGGGGCTCCACGAAGGGCGGCGATGCCAGGGTCACAGCACTAGATGTGCGGAAGTGCTTTTATTCATTAGTAAAAAATTTTAAGAGAGAAAATGTCCTACTAGGAGCCCAGCGTGTGGTGATGTAAAAAGGTACAGACATCAGAGAGGGCCATGCATTACGGCTGAAAAGGAGCCCCCTAGCTTTCAGAGGGGACGCCGATATCCGCAGTAATTGAAATATATCTCATTTATGCAAATCATTCATCAAAAAAAAGGGAGGAGTTAAAGAAAAACACAACATGCCTGGAACAGCATTGCTCTTTTCAGGGCTGGCAGGGATTTCACAACGGCAGACATACTGTTAATACGAAGCCCAGACACACTTCTTACACACTGAACACAACAAGAGATCTTCCTTAACCCCTATCCCGCGTTTGGGGTCAATCTGACCCCAGAGCATCATTAAACGGCAAATTTCACATGGGGAAATTATCACGGGAAAAGGGTTAAGCAGGAAACTATGTATTTTATTATTTTTTCCAAATGGCTTATTGTATGGTTTGGTCAGGCCAAGCAGAATCAATCAATCAATCAATCAATCAATCAATCCATCCATCCATCCATCCATCCATCCATCCATCCATCCATCCATCCAATGTTTTGTACTGAGCAACATTATAGAGGGTCTAGACACTAGATACGGGTGCACTCAGAATGTAAAGCTAGTTATATGCAATGCTGTTAGCAACGACTGTTTCTGTAGAGCCTGTGCTAAGGTTCCAAGAGCACTATGGCAATTCCTGAACGAGTGATTATGGAAATGGAAGGATGGGTGGAGAGATACACAATTAAAGCCATCAATATGTCACAGGGAGTTTCCTTTGCTTGCATCTGATGGCCACATCTGTTTTTTGTATCAGAACTAAGAGCAGCCCGTGTAGTCAGCATGTTATGAATGCAGTAATTGGAGATAGTGAACTGCTGGGTAATTATGTGGAGGACGGGCCTTTGCGGCATGTGGTCGCTTGGCAAAAGGAACATATGTCTATCGGCCTGGAGATGAGCAGGCAGAGATATCGGTAACGACCTAAATGACCACAGAGATTCAACCCTGTACCATAAAACCTGAATGGGAATTTTTCTGTTTATCTTGAATTCAGGTTAAAGTCCACAAAAGGTGGCACTTCATTTTACAAAGCACCATTGCTAGGACCTGCATGTTTAAATAACAATAAGTTATATAATTAATAATTAAATAAGTTATATTTATTGAAAACT
>JAODKL010000038.1:8701952-8718399 GCA_026780765.1 Petrocephalus schoutedeni
CATTGCTAGGACCTGCATGTTTAAATAACAATAAGTTATATAATTAATAATTAAATAAGTTATATTTATTGAAAACTTAGAATAGAATTAAATACACATTTGGGTTAACTGCAGTCGAAAACCCCAGTAGCTATATTTTCATGTACATCAATGGTCTATTTGAGGCCTGATACGCAGAAGAGACTTTCATTCCATCTGTTAGTTTCTTGTAGTACGTTTTGAAAAGTAAACTAACAGGAAATGATCCAAGATAAAATTTCAAAAGAAGTGCACTGAGGCAAATACAATCTTTGATGTCTTCTGACACGTATATATAAAACAGCTATTTCTGGTGAAGTAAACAAAGTGATGTCTAGATTCAGATTTATCAATAATCAGAAGAGCAACAAAACATTCAATAGCTTTTTTTCAACAGATTTTGATCCATAAACCAAACTGGAAAGAGTTTACTGTTTCAAATAACTTTTAAATAAATATATGCTAGAACACAGTATTTGATAATGCTAAATTAATGTTTTGAAATGTGGTGTATTTGAAAATGATTCTATAAGCTGGTATTTGAGATTTTAGCATAAAAATCTACTGTTTGAATACATACTGATCCATCCATCCATTTTCTGAAACCACTTGTTATATTCAGGGTTGCGAGGACACGCTCAGTTTTCGTTCTTAATTTGAAATACACACTATCATAGCACTGATAGGATAAAAGTATATTGATTTGCTGTACTAGACTATTTACACATTTTACACTGGATCGCTCCAAACACAAATCTCACTCTTTACAATAACTCCAGACTGCATTTTGACAATCAAATATTCTGTGAAATATTTTACAGAGCATCAGCAAAAATAAGACTGAAACAAGTGAGAAAGTTCTGAACGAGGAGCTTACAAATGTGGATACGTGGCCTCTAAATGTACTGTGAAAGCAAACGTTGCTTCCCAGATTCAATCAAAAGTCCAAAGTTTTACTTAGAAATGAACACCTCAGCAGTAGCTATGCGGCCCGTTTCACAAAGAGGACAACGAGCTTCCAGTGCAGAACGACGGGTCACGGGAGATTTTAGCGAACTTTCACTGTTCACCCACTGAATGTTTTCGGAAAACTGGCATCCGGAACACGGCGTCTAATGAGCGCAAATGAGGAAAACGATCAACATGTCTACCAAGAGTACTGCAGCTCAGACCATGCGAACTGATCAGATTATAATAATATATCACGGGCTTTTTATGCGTTTTTACACAATTACAAGAGCAGAAACAATGTGACTGCTAAAACGGAGCTGTTTGGTAGAAACAGCGTGACAGATTGGTGACTAGTAAGTCCTCATGGTATTGCTGACGAGTGCAGAGTGATAAGTCTCACCCGGCGGGCAGCCGTGCTCAGGCGGAGAGTCTTTCGGTGTTGAGTTTGCAGGCCCATTTGTTCTCCCCGTTCCTTCATTTCCTTTGCATTCGAACAGGACGGTAAAAATCGAGTAGGGTTTCCGCACTGGTTACGAGGCTGAAAGCGCTAGGAACGTCTAAGTAACGGTAATTAGAAAAATATTTATAATTCCCTGAGCTCTGTACGTGTCGTCGTAAACATCTGCTGACCCCCAACACTATGTGCGACCTCAACAACGCGACCCTCCCCATCATGGAACCAGAAAGTGATAAGAGATAAGGCACACGGTGATTCATGACGATCCAAGCCACGCAGAGATGTGTGACCCAGCCAGGCGTGCTCGCATCGAGCTAATCGCCTTTGCCTTACACAGCCACTCTGGCTATCAACAAACGTTTACATACCTGCTGGGAGGCAACACGGAGCAGACAGACCCTGGACTGACCGAGAACATTCTGGTGACTCATCTGGCCAACTTGGGCTACCAGGGAACTGTGTGTGTGTGTTACTGGCCTGCAGGAGACGGCGACACCAGCCCTGTGGGCGGCGAGGCTGATTCACGCTGCCCAGCTGACTTTTCCCCCCATATAAACGCCACGCCAAACACCTTGGCGACAGGGAAGAGGAGACGGCGCAGATAAGTTGGAGTGCGGCAAATGAAAGGCAAACGTGCAGCTGTGCTTGTCGTGGTAAATCAGCTTCCACAACCAATCACCAGTAATTAGACGAATATGAAATTAAATAAATTCCTTACAATGACAGGGAAGCTCAATTTATGTTTAGTTTTTATCCTTAAAGGATTCAGATAACTAAAGCTTCTAAATAACTACATGTGAAGGTTTTGGCTACCATTTTCTGTGAATGCCATGGTTCAAAGAATCTATGAACATTCATAATGCACTCATAAAGCAATATTGACATGGCTATAAATATTTATAAATGTTTATTATGCATTATAAATGCTTTATGAAGCTTTCACATATAATGCACCGATAATGCACTTTTCATTTATAATGCACCTTCAAAATGCAGTACAAAAGCATCCTTAATGCTTATACCGACCATTATAATGCATTATGAAGGTATCTACAGTACAGAGTGCATTATAGATGAGAGCTTCACTGGAGCTTATGAAGTATTATAATCAACACTATAATGCCTTATGACTGTCAACAGAACATACTGTAAAGCTTAATTCTGATACAGACCATTATAATGCATTATGAAGGCATCTGTCATGTATTGTAGATAAGAGCTTCAAGTAAAATGTTAGTAAGAGTGCATTTAGACAGAGAGATATATATTTCCCAAGTGGGAAGGTTTGTCTGTGCAAAGACTGATATAGCCACATACCCACTGTCACTGTACATCAGAAGCCGTCATTTAGCTGAAGGCCTTTTTGTGAGCATAAGATGAAGAAGCTATGTCTCTGCTTACAGTCTCTGTTCCTTAAATGCAGCCCAGAGTGGGCAAGGTATCGGCTTAAGAGGCTGGCGAGCAGCTTATAAGGCTACATCACTCACTCGCTGTTACCGCGGAGATGCCCAGCGAAGAGCAAGGGCAGGATGACTCAAGCTGTCATGTAGGACTTTGGTGAGCTCGAATTCTGGGATGGCAGACATGAATGGATTTTCAGCCACACATGTTGTTATGGATCTTCAGGGTTGTTTCCGACAGTGCTCACGCGATCAGTACCCGCACAATCCCCCATAGGAGGCAGGAAGGGGAATAGTATCAGGGGCCCAGCCACTAGGGGGTGCCTAAGAGCTAGCACGGATAATGGTAGCATTGGTTTGGAGAAAGGGAGGGGGCCCATTCGGTAGAATATTTCAGGGGCCAAATCACGTCTTTCTACGGCCCTGCTCACAGTGTCATTATAACATATTCCACCACTCAGTGCTCCTCTTTCACTGGGTCCCTCTCACACAGCAACGCGGATACCATCGTCTCAGCATTTGGATGACTGGCCATCACCGTGACTTCAGGCTGAACATCTGCATCTCTTAGACATCTCACGTCAAGCCTCTCTGCATCCCCAGGGGCTGGAGGACCCCGTAAGTGCTGCAGACTGCTTTCACGTGACGGTGCCGTAAAGCACAGCTTCGTTGGTTAAAGAGCTGTAGGCGTGGCTTTAAGATCTGCCTGGCGGTTGATTAATGGGCAAAGCAGAATGCGTGCGCAGTCCCGCATGTGGCGTCCCAGGGAGCTGGCCGCATCAACCGGGTGAAAACATCTGCAGGCGTAGGGCATGGCCCTGCCATCAGGTAAAACAGCCACTGAATCAGAATTAGCCCCTCTCCAGCAGTGACTGACTCTGTTCCGTCCAGTCTGATGCCTGTATTATTTTTGCAAAACGGAAACACAGTATTACTTTAATTTCCAGGTAACGGCTCTCTTCCAACCTTCACTTTCAATGGAGTTTTCAAAGTCTTTCAAAGTCTTCTTTGTGTATTCATGTATCCAACAATGGAGAGAGGGGGGTTTATTTAATAAGGCGCCAGAACCTAAGACAGAGGCTGTTTTAATCTAACCGAAAACTCCATCAGCAAATCCTGGACAGTTTTGGCAAATGGAATTTACTCTGGGCTTTGATAAATTAATAAAATCATCACTGTGTCATTCATTGTGCCAAGAAGGATTTAATTGTCAAATTTTTATACTACAAAACATGCCGCCACACTGGAACCCAAGGTCTTTAAAAACTATACACTTAATTTATTAATTTTGCCAACAGACCTCCAAAATAACAAAGGGTGTGCAAAGTGTCAACCCGCAGCAAGGCACTTCAAACCTCCCAGTGGGAGACACTTGATGACTGCAGAATTTAACTGCACACCAAACAGCACTGACATGTACACCAGCATCCCCAGGTTAAGAACACTTATGAATAAAACAACAGGAAGAGATTGCCTTAAGAAACTACACTTACCACCGCGTCGTAAGTGCTGCAGACTGCCCAATTTAACTGGGATGGTGTGTTAATCCCCCAGTACCTCTATGATGGTTTAACATATCTGCTTAATTCAGAGCTTGCTGAAAGCCCTAAGCCTACTGACTATCACCACGCTCATATTTAATTAGGCCAATTTTCTTCTTTCTCTTATGCCATTGGAGATGATTTATAGAGGTTTGCATTATACAGACTTAATCCAGGAATGACAGCTTCACAGTTCCCAAAGCACGATGATCATTCCAAACTTGCTTAATCTGTCTCTGCGCTACAGTTTCAGTGGTGAACCCATCACCTTCTGATGCCTGAGTCCACCTCAATTCACAATGTAAAGGAAAAAAATATATATTTCTGTGTGAGTTTGGGTTTTATATAGTGTAAGCAACCTGCGATGGATAAGGTTTGAAGGGACGTTTGATTGCATCATCAAGGATGAGAAATACGGACCATGCGAAACACTTGGAGAAAATGCCGACAAAACGAGGAGGAATCCAGGCAATGTGAGGGGCTTGGAACCCAGCACCATGGGTCATGCTGCTGTTATCTTCACCTGTGACTTTGGTATACCTCTGAGGTAGCTCACTTACGTAAAACGTACACACCTCAGTACTCACAACCTGAGAAATGTCATGTCCCAAGTAATTACTGCAGTACAGAATACTGTAACTGTAGTGCAGAATACTGTAACTGTAGTACAGAATATTGTAACTGTAGTGCAGAAGGCCTAGTTGACGCAAAGATAAAAATGCACACTGTAAATGTTGTTCAAAGCTGCTGGAAAACTTTAACGGTTCATGCAAAATAAATGCTCAGTGGGGTTTGTGACTTATTTGGGCTCACATCAGCAAGCCAGCCTGAGAGGACAGTGGCTCTCCTGTTCAGACTCGAGACATCGCTGCATTTACTGCATTTACGCCCTGCTGGGCTTGTTCAGTGCTGAGGATCTGGGGCATCACGTAGAGGCTGAGGACCAGCATTATTGTTTTTGGGGACTGGCTGTGATTATAGTGCAAAAACTGCCCCAACAGTAGCCAATCTACACGTTTTATATGCTTACGCCCGTGGCAGTAGCTCTCAGGCAGCAGGGCCGGAGCGGCCCAGTGACTGGAGGATCCACACAGCTGGGCCGGTCCGCACGCTAGCACAGCACGTCAGATGTGACCCATCCTTGAGGGACGCATTAATTATGTTCCATTTCTTTCAACCTCATTAATGCAGCAGAAGCTTCTTGGACATCACACCAAGAAAGATCACATGACCTCTCTGCACGTCTTAAATGCAAAACAGTTTTGCACTCAGCATTGGTTATAAATCGCAACTGCAGTCCCAAGCATCAAAAGTTATACGCCATGATGGACATATAGATTCTCAATCTTCTTTCTGATTTAAGGCTACAAGCCTGTTTCCCCAAGACAGCCCGTCACCCAAAGGTGTAATCCAACTTCAAACAGTGACCTTCAGACTCACTCTCCTCAACTCCACTCACAGCTGCCACTCTTCAGGGAAGGTCTTCCACAAGGTCTTGGAGTGTCTATGGGAATTTCTGCCCATTCACCCAGAAGAGCATTTGTGGGGTCAGGCACTGGTGTTGGAAATGATGTTGGTTCTAGTTCATCCCAAAGGAGTCTGATGGGGTTGAAAATAAATAAACTGTAAGGAATGATATCATTCATAACTAAAAAGAAAAATTTGTGGTGGTCTCCAAAACCGGACCCGCTATAACCAAGGGGAAGACAAGGCCTCCGTGAAAGACATCAAGGAAGCAGCCAGCGGACTGAAATTCATAATTCACATTTGTCCTTGTCCTCAATGACATTTCCCAAAAAGGCGAAATAGCCCTTCGCCTGCTGATTTTATAATTAAAAATATAAATGTCAATTAATCAGATTCAGTCATCTCTCCTGAGAAGCTCATGCAAGTGAGGCAGACATGGTATTATAGCCACAGGGCAGAATTTAAGCATATTAGATTTATTGGTCGCACTGGCATGAATTATTGTACAGATAGTTGTAAATAGTGCTGATCATATTGTCCCAATATATTAAAGTGAAAAACCTTTTCTCAGAATATAATCGCATCCTCTCCATTCCCCTGAGTAGCCTGAGTAGCCGTCAGAGGTAATTCAGCATTTTTATGACAGAACAGAGCTTAAGCTAATTATACCATGTAACGGAATATTACAATAACGATATATTGCCACAGACCTCCCTGTATATTAACTCAAGCAAATGGTAATGGTCAGGTACTTCCTTTGTCCCTCAGTGACCTGACATTTTAATATTACTCCCCAATATTAAGAGGAGAAACTACAATATATCGGATAGATTTGCACTACTTTCCTAAATAAAGTGTAACTGTCTTAATAAACACCAACAAAAGTTTTGGACCTCAGCTGGCTGGGATCTGTTCCAGCCAATGTACTGTAACTAAGCTACAACTACGACGGCTGCCAGCTATGGTTCACTCATCAATTGCCGAGGTCTCCATCCACCTCCACGCTGCCTTCGCACCTCTGTCAACAAATCCCCACATTCAGAAATGCTGTCTGGCAAACTCACCCAATCCACTAACAGCGGGTTAAATGCAATGTACCTTTTCAGCCTGGCGTTCAGGTACGCCAGCGGTCAGCTGAGACAATTTGTAATCTGTTGCATTAACGGCGTCTGGTGCTGAGTTAAGGCTCGCTGCGTTCCCTCATACTTAGATGAGTTATTCCAGAGTATGATGAAAATGTCCTTCAGGTCTAACACAGAAGACAACACCACCAAAACACCACTGTAAATAATTGACAAATAATGTTGGTCATGCAGCTGACCTTGCCACTGTGAGGGAGAGCCCCCGAGTCACAAATTACATGCTCTATCCTCTTTCATCTGTCTGAGGGCTCTGAAAAAGAAATCCCCCCCCTCCCCCCCACAAACCGTTTCATCTTATTCCAAATATTTTGACATGGGGATATCTCATTTTCATTTCAACAATATTGCTAGTCCAATCATCAGTGATCTAATTTAGCAAATAATGGAGATTATGCTTTGCAATCATTTATAAAAATCAACAGGGATGCAATTTCCTTGCGCAGAAAAAAGTTAGTGCAGCCTTCCCTTAATGATCACATCAAATGCCTAAAATTGGATTCAGGTGCACCAAAGCAGGTGCTAACGATTATAGGATCATTAGAGAGTAACCATCTTATTTAAACCCCCCATAATGAGCCACTGTGATTACTGTACACTTTTTATTAATAATTATTCAGTTCAATTTATTGTGTATAGTGCCTTTCACAGCACAGTGAAATGTATTGTGTGGCAGTACATTATTAGTTTATGTATACTAAATTGTTCAAGTCATAAAGAAAGAAGTGGAAAACAAAACATTTGATAGCAGGTATTTGAGTGATTCTGTTCTCCCTGTTTAAGAGACTCTTTTAACCCCAGAAAATCAGTAGCTAACAGTAAGATATTGGCTGTTTCAAAGCAGTTTCAAAGCAGTTTCAAAGTTTCACAGCACTGTCATCTAAGCCGGTATTACTTTATTAATGTGTTCTTTCTTTTGCTCCCCCGTCTCCCACTCAGAGCATTGCGGTTTGGGTTTAATTTCTGACCTGGTGTCTGTTTAATGACTGCATTTCGGTGCTCAGTCACTGGCAGCTCCTGTGAAATATGAGTAATAATTACAGTGGAGAGGATTGTCTTTTGCTAATTGCTATGTCGGGGATGGACGTACGTACTTTTTCAGGCTACTAATAATTTGTATTCCATTCTTTGTTCGTCAGAAAGAATAGTCTGAGAGTGCGACAAGTAAGCCGTGGAAATGGGAAAGGCGCTATATCGCGCTGTAACTGCTCTGACTGTAGGTGCTCTGAGTGCGCGCAAATGGACTGGAAGAGATGCCAGGCGCCGCCCTGGTGTCCCGGAGGACCCGGGACGTGAGCCTTCCTAATCTCATTTGTACGCGCGGTTGTCACAGCAGAGACGCGCCAGGTGCCGGTGACCAGCGGCTCTCTGGGGTTAAGCGCCGTGACTGTGCTCTCTGAATGTGAAGGTATGTCTCTGAGATTAAGGGAGAGGCTGTCTGCGTTTTGGCTCCGGAGACCCGAGAGGGGGCTTCAGAGACCCCCGGTGCCTGAAGAACAGACCCTTGACACACAACTCGCGTTGTTTATGCTCTGTCACTGCTCCAGCCTTCTCCGGAGATTAATCCCCTGTCACTCTCTTTCATTAAAATAATTGTGTTAAATACGAGCAATTAGGTATATTGTGTTATCGTGATAAATCCCAGATTTGTCCTGCAGCCTGCACACTGCACACTGGGCACTGGATGAAAAAGTCGTAATAGAACAATGCGAAATATTAAATACAATACCAATAGTGCTAGAAGTCCCCTAAATGTAACGATATGAATTAGCGAAATATTACACTGAATTCTCTCCTGCCCCATCACCACCTTAGCTACCGCGAGGTGAGCATATCAGTGCAGAATGGCTGCCGGGCACTACACAGTGGGGGTGGTTAATGTGGCTCCCCACTGGCTCAGTAAAGTGCTTCAGGTGCCTTGAAAAGCACCATATAAATGTAACATTAATTCATTCATTGAGATGGGAAATATTAGAACATAACACCATATGTAATAATATTGATTGATGCGTGATGGGGATCAACCATCCATTTTCTATACCCACTTGTCCTTTGATGGGTTAGAGGGGGTCCAGAACCTATCCTACAAGCACAAGGCAGGGAACAACCCAGGATGGGGCACCCAGCCACTGCACCCCAAACACGCACACACCACTGACAACCTGGTAAGTCCAATTCCCCTCAGCATGTTGCTGGACTGTGGGGAGGAACCACAGTACCCAGAGGAAACTCCACCTCATGGAGCCACGGCGAAGACTCAAACCCTGGTCCCAGAGGTGAGAGGCAACAGTGCTAACCACTGCAGTGCCCTATGATGGAGAACGGATTAGATTAAATGGCTTTTACCCTCTGCCTAATGAATACCACACGTTGTACATCTTTTAAGAGTGAAAAGAAGTTAACTGCTCTGTCTTACTCTAGTACAGTATTTTAATCATGTATTCACATCATTGTCAAAAATATCAAAATAATATACCAAAGTCTGACACAGAGTATATCATGACAGCAAGGACAACTGTACTACCCAGAAGCAGAAGGTGATTGTTACCACGGTAAATGCACTTTTATTTGTGATCTATCTGCAAGTCAAATGTTTTTCAGAATCAAAAGTAACAACTGATAATATACTTCATACAAAGTTTTTTGAATGTTACTTAGTTATCGTACTGCATGGTAACTGTGGCACTACTACGGTTTACTTATAGCACTTCATGGTAGTGAAGCCATGTTAAAACCAGTCATAAACCATGGTTTTCATAGTTACCCAAAAAATCATGGTTATTCATAGAACCACAGTAAAACCATGGTTCATTTTCGTAAGGGGTTACATACTCACATTACAGGCAATCAGAAAAAGTCATGTCCTTTACAATTCTCTAACTAAATATTTTCTTAATGTAGGGCAACATTTGGGTAACATTGGTAAATTATTTCTTGGCTAATACATTCCTGTGAATGCAATGATGCATACAAATTAATACAGCAGCCAAGCCCATTATGCAGTCTAAAACAGGATATTGCTATATTGGGACTTGCATGTGTCATTTCTAGCAAATGGGACAATTACTGTAAGCAACTGCACTCTTATTACCCAGGATTCCTACAGTCTTTGTCTTACTACTGCCCAGCTGTTACCATGGCAATGGAGACCAGCTTCCACAGACATCGAACAGACCTTTAGAGGAAAACATGGCACAAAACGAATGGGTTTCTTTTATCAACACCTCTGTGAAAGGCATTTAATCTAATCACAGGCTGAAGGGTAAAAACCTGGCCCCTCAGCAGCTTCTCAATTTCAAATCCCACAGGCTAAATGGATTCTGACAATGTGAGAACAAGTCAGTCCTGCTACTTTATTTTGGAGTAAATATTTTAGGCTAAACCTCCCATCTGGGGTAGGTTCCCAGCTGAAGTGCAACTCTGACAAGGATGAGCCACTGGAAGATGCATAGATGGATGGATGGGTTTTAGTCTGAAATTTTATTTGCAAATACAGCAAATATCCCTACAAAAAAAAAACATGCCAAACAAACAAAATTTGTCAGCTGGGCTTTTATCATATATACGTCAACAACTCAATCTACCACATTGCAGTACATTTTGACAACAGTGCAGAGAATACATCAGTTCTTTTGTACCACACTGCTGGCTTTCATTGTGACCCTTGAGCGGGTTTCATTAAGTCACCCTTTTGTGGCGTCCGTCATTTCTGTGAAATCTCAAACTCCCCACTGAACAAAGCTAGGTCCATAAAGATATAGTTGGCTGAGTTTGTTTTATTGAATGCAGTTAGCAGAGCACACTACATGCAACTGCTTCGGAATATAATGGAAGCGATAAGCACTAAAGTGGTGGGGAAAAGAGCTCAGCAGCCACATCCATAGAAAGAGGATAATAGGGGTAAAAAGACGGGCTGTGGCGATAAAGTCTGACACGTTTATTAAACTTAAGGATACACTGGATTTATACAGAATACTAACTTTTGGCCATCACATTATGCCTCTCTTATTAATATTTTAGGCACACTACTTCTCTGCTTACCAAATTCTGGGTGTGAGTATATGCCTGTACAGTGGCAAAAGCCGGCATTACCTAAAACCCTGGGTATCGTGATTACATCATTATCATGATTCTTTTGGTCATAATAATCGTGTGTAAATATTGTGACAGCCCTAAGTAGAAGCGTGTGATTTTTGAAAACTTCCACTGGAGTACGTGAAAAATAAAACCAAATGCAAATTACCTTTCAAATACATACCTTAGTTTAATTAGAATGTGATTTTTTGTTTTTTGAAACACCATACAAACTGTCAGTAACTGGCTACTTTTAGTCAAATGACCTTTCATGCCAGAAAATGGCCTTTAGGTATCAAGGGCCCTATTTTGATGGTTTGAAGCACATGGTACAGAGCTTATGGCCAAAACCACTTTAGAACTTTTTAAAAAGTAATTTTACATGATCAAATTCAGTAATAATGGATGCTTAAAAGACTGTGGAATATGTGGAATATAAACGTAACAATGGAAGTGCAACAAGAAAAAGGTTATCTATATATATTTAATTTTTCATATTCAAATGTCAAATACAAGTTTAAAATAAATACAATGGGGGGAACCATTTAATCATTAAATTAAATTAAACCATTTAATTTGAAATACTGCCTTTGCTAATAAACCTCATTCCGATGATTAAATTACTTAAAAGAAAAAGAAGGTGTGACAATAAAACACTTAAGAATATTATATAAAATACTAGTACATTTACTGAAAATAAATACAGTGCAGGTCTCAAACTGGACTGGAAATTCTGTGCATTGTGTTTTAAAAACTAAAGCCCTATACAGCTAGTAACCGAGGTTACAGCATCACAGAACAGAGCTGTGCTTCAGAACGGTGCTGATAATCAGAGAAAGAAATCGGAGGCAAGTATGTTATTTTTGTTTAAATGTTACTTAAATTTGCCAATACGGTTCATATTTTTGTTACTAGTATGTAATATCTTTATACATAATTATTTAATGTCATAATAGTATTTAAAAATGCAATTTTTTACAGGACTGAAATGTTTTTTTTGGGTTGAAGTTTGATAATTACCAGTAACAGCTAAGCTTGTTGCACAAAATGAGATTTAGCCATTGGATATAAGTCAGACACGCAGTGTGATATAACACATTTGAAACCTGCGTTTGTTTTAGTTCCAACTGTCTCTCGTAACAGTGTGAGCTAAAACAGGATTCAGTTATGTCAATATGTTTGCCCCTTTTAAAAATATATAATAAAAATACAGCAAATGTAGGGTGCAAGCAAAAGGCAAAGTCATTTTAATTATACAAGATCGTCTGTAATTAACACAGCTGATTTTTTTTTCTTCATTAAGCTGAGGTGATGTTATTATGAACCCTATCTCATACTTTAATATTTATAACCATTCCTCCTAAAGTATGCACTGTGTAAAAATTCAACAGAAGAAACAAAATAACACAATCAATACAGTCGAGGTTAGTCACTCTAACTACCACAAATTACCTAGATGTTTTAGAAAAAGTAGCCCCTTTGTTACATATATTTCATTTTGGAAGATCTATTATTGAAAGAGATTTTAAAGCCAATGGGAGTAATTATTGTATGAGTATTTAGTGGAGCAAACGACTATGGAAAAATGTATACATAGTGAACATTCTAGAGTTCTCTGTTTGGTTTAGCCAATGAGCGCCCTGCAAAGAAACCTGCTTATAACAAAAGTCAGGGATGTAAAAATTACAGACATGCCGTTTATGATCGTCATAACCAGCATAGAGGGGCAGGAGGTGTTTTTACTGTGCTATGTGTAGGCAGTTCATTCCAAGGGCATTAATTGGTGGCGAAATGCCCCCCCGAGACCCTCTGTCGGGTGTTTACCACCAGGGACCATGACAAGCCAGTCCGTCATGTCTAACTGTGACATGCTTTTAGAGTACAGGTTCCAAACTACCCAGCCCACAACCCCCAGAATAAGTGCCATGAACTCGGGACCCACACTTTGCTGACCAGGGGGAGGAAATTAGCAACATTTATAACAATCAGCCAGTTGTGGTTAGTGTTAATCAAATTTTTTTCATGTTTTTGAAATTTTCTAATCATATTGTGGAAATTCTCTCGCCCACTTGGGAACCCATTTTAGATAATTATGAGCTTTGGTAAACAAAGGCACTGAGTGTCACACACACTGATTCCTCACTCAATGGCCCATTCACTAACAAATGCATCATGCTAGACCACTGCCATAAATAAATCACACTATAACAATGGCAGAAATTATGCACGTCACACTATGGGTGAAACGTTATGACGGTATGACAGTATCCCATAATAAAAGAACATGAAACACTTATTAGTACTGTTCTATATCACGGTTTAAATGATTATGTCACAACACATTAATAACTATGACACAATTATTGTATTATTATCACATGAAATAGCCATGGCATTTAATGTTTACAATTCACAGTAAAATTTCAATTTAATTCGTAAAACTGTGATAATTTTAAATTTTCAAGTGCAGGTGAAACAACTACCCACACCATTCCACACTATTCCACAACATTCCACAGCATTCCACACCATGCCATGGTATTCCACAGCATTCCACGCCATGCCACAGCATTCCACAACATCCCACACCATGCCACGGCATTCCACAACATCCCACACCATGCCATGATATTCCACAACATGCCACACCATGCCACAGCATTCCACAACATCCCACACCATGCCATGATATACCACAACATGCCACACCATGCCACGGCATTCCACAACATCCCACACCATGCCATGACGTGTTGGACTTAAAAAAAAAAAAGAAAACAGTTGGGGGATGGACAGAACCATGTCACAGGACCCGGTACTTTGACACACCTGTGAAAACCATATTTAAGCAAACATTCATATAAACCGTTTCACTAACGAACTAAATAAAATCAATATACATTTTTGTACTATTTATTTATTGCGAAACAGGAAGGGTTAAACTGTGATATATCGGAAACCATGATATCGAGATATATCTGGTTATCATGCCAAGAATTTTCCATATTGTTGCTGCCATACATCTCACCATAACAATAGAAGAAATAATTTTACAATGACAAAAAAAAAAAAACAATTTTCTTCGTAAATTCATGATCCGGCAATAAACACTCACAGCAATCCTGACCAGAATAAGTTGTTTTACGATGGATGGAGTGAGTGAAAAGCAAAAAGTTATTTTCGAAACTCTGATCATCTGAAAGCAAACGGGTCTTTCAAAGACAGAGATGGAAAAAGTGATAATCAGCCAGACAGCAGAAACAAGCTATTGAGCAATCAGCGGATGGGCTAAAGGACAGCGGGCTTCTCTGGCACGTTTGGAGAAAGTCGTAACTACAGCGGATGGGCTAAAGGACAGCGGGCTTCTCTGGCACGTTTGGAGAAAGTCGTAACTACAGCGGATGGGCTAAAGGACAGCGGGCTTCTCTGGCACGTTTGGAGAAAGTCGGCAGAAATATGATGGCGGTGTCTTTAATCCCCCGGCCTCTGTGTTAAAACGCCCAGCACGGCGTCGCCCAGGAAAACATCAATCCTTCCTCCTCGCTCTCAGCACTGCAGTCCTTAAGTTACACGTCCCTCCCTTGTTAGGAAGTTCACTTCAAACATCCTCATTTGTGGCTCAAGCCCCCCCCCCAAGTAATCCAAAATCCCAGTTCCACTGACAATTTATTTACCATTAAGACCATTAAATTAAAGTTGGACCACTCACTCACTGAAAAGCTGTGCTCCATTACCACATGAACATTGCTGGCCTTCTTACAGCAGTGAACAGATGTGTTACCAACCTACTTATGAAAGGATAATGATACCTGTCTATTTATATTCATATTAAATCGAGTGGGATCTGCTTCTCCATTCCAGTATCCTGCATTCAGTTATTGCTCCAAGTTGAACATGTGGTTCAGCTGACATGCATGGGCATCGATTTCTTACAGCCATGTGGTCCGGGGTGCAGCTAGAGATTCTGGGCCCCATGACAGCATATCCTTCTGGGCCCCCAACCCGGACCAGTCCAATTATGTTCCCAATTTTTATGCTCCCTGTCACTCAGGGACCCTTGGCATCGTCCTGCCTTACCCCACTTTACGGCGCCCCAGCATGTGATTAACACGTGGAGAAAATGGTCTTGTCACACTTCCTGTAAATTAACTAGTTTTGCCACTAGTCAAACTTGCTAAGATTAAACATTTCTACAATTTTTTTCTTGTCCACGTGTGATAAGGTCACAACAAGTCTGTCTGGTTTTCCCTAAACTATCTATGTGCCTATAAATGGAACCGATCAGTGATGCTACATAGATGCCCCCAGGCAACAAAGATACATGCTCATTGACCTGAAGTAGTGACTATAACAGAAAAAATACTTCCAGAATAAATAAAGCGAACTGTGAAATTCGTTAACCCCGGGATTACACACACGCTGTGTGAGATAAAAGGCATCATCTTTGCACCCATGACTAATAAGCCCGCGTCTCTGTAATTTCACTTCACTCATTGCCTGCTTACGTAAACACCTTCTTTCAGCGAGGCCGATAGGTCTCGCTGTCTCCATCTCACTTTACCGGAGCGATTCCGGAGGCCCAGAGATACAATCCCGCGTGGAAGATACTTTCGCCACATCGGCACCCAACACCTCACATCCTCTATAGTTTTTTTTAGGTCTCTGCTTTATCTCTGGGAGATGGGATGCTCGACCTGCCAGGGGCCCGCTATTCCAGTGACTCACTGGCGGCCGAAAAGAGTGGTGTTAACCCTTTTCCCGTGATAATTTCCCCATGTGAACTTTCCCTACCGTTTAATGATGCTCTGGGGTCAGACTGACCCCAAACACGGGATAGGGGTTAAAGCAGCCCAGTTGCCAGGAGGTGCTGAGTGCGGACGGGGCGCTCATGTCGCGTTTAACCGCTGGCTGCCAGCGTCTACGAGGAGAGAGTAGGTGCCCTTCAGAATTTGCGGGCCTCACCAAACTGTACTGTCAGATAGCATTTGCTATGCCGGGCTGCTCTGTATTGCGCCAATGTCGCGCCACACAAAGGCACTGCGCCCCCACTGTTTTGCAGCCCTGCTCATTACACATGAAAATCACATCTTCTTGACGATTTGCCGCCGAAAACGTTTACGCTCGATTTACCAGCGACGGGCTGACGTCCTGTCGAGGACGCACCCTCCCCAACACTGAGGATTTTGCCACAGTAGAAGCCGGGCAGCCCAGCCTTTCTCGATGCCGCGGTATGATCAAGCACGACACATGTGCTGCCCTCAGCTCCATGCTCAGCGAGAGCGCAGTCAATGGAAGCCTGTAGCCGGCCACAGGTTTCTGGGATACCGAGGAGTCGGAGAAAAAGCAATGAAGAACTGCAGCGCATTAACGATTCTGCAGGCCCGCTATCCGCAGCGTGAG
>JAODKL010000038.1:8786181-8804696 GCA_026780765.1 Petrocephalus schoutedeni
ACCCCCCAAAACCCCCCCCCCCCCCCCCCCCGAGCTTGGACTCCCCCCACAGGCTATCTGAGGGAGGACGTATCAGGTTCAAGGCATTTCTACTGGCCTACAAAGTTGCCAAGGGAACAGCCCCAGAAAATCATCACAATCTCATTAAACCCTCCAACCCCTGAAGCTGGTAACTGTTCCCATACATGGGGCTGCCAGCTCGTTCCCCATCCGGAAGGCTCAAAATCAAAACCAACCTTTCGAAACGTGGCCCCTCTGAGGTTAAAAAAGAAATAGGGGACTGCACTTCAGCTGTGAACTACACTGAATGCCATTCCACAGCGCTTTATGTTACAGCTTCTCTCAGTGTTGATGTACATACATGGTCAGCTGTTGATCTCGGTCACATTACAGGATGTTTGCATATAAAGTTTTAAAGAAGGAGCCCCGATAAAGTGAATGATTTAAGATTGCCACATTATGCTATGTTTGATACTCTCTCATCCATCCATCCATCCATCCATCCATCTGCTTATCCTGTACAGGGACACAGTGGATCTGCAGGCCAATCCAGGGGACAGGCCAGAGTCGATGTGCTGCACTCATACATTATAGCAGGGCTCTCCAACTCCGGTCCTGGTAAGCTAATACTCAGGAAAATCCCGGAAACTGCTGTGGCTCATCAAAAGCCAGGTAGGACAGAAAACCTCCAGGGTAGTAGCTCTCCAGGGCCGGAGTTGGAGAGCCCTGCATTATAGTGATATTTTTCTTTCCTTCATAGGTTGCTATGAAGCACAGGATTCACAATGTGCCCGAGTCAAAACTGCTCAGCAAAAAAGTCCACTGAACAAATAAATTCAAAAGTTTTTGTTACCACACCTACTGGTAATGCTGAGCAGGTGTTACGCAGAAGACAAGACTATAAGGAATATATATTAATGATCATTCTAGCCTATAAATTTCATTTTATGATTTGCATCATATCAATGTTGCTGTTATTTCGTACTATAAAAGCTGCTTAACAGAAGGGGTAAAATGTTAAGGTATAATATATGACAGTGTAAAAATATATGTACTTAAAAAATAATACGCTTTTGACTTACAAAATCTTGAAGAAAAAAAAGATAGCACAATATGACAAATATTTATGAAAATACAAAGTATATTAGTCGTGGTTAAAGTAACGGACAAAATAGCCTCAGCAAGGTTTTACCCATGTGTATCGGAGCACTTAAAGACGGGGAGATCTTTTTTGAAATATCCTGTAATAAAATGAAGATATGCCCAGTCGCAGACAGGCTTCTGTAGGCCCGGGCAGAAAATGCTCCCATCCAGTAGAGCTCAGCTGATCTAACGTCCAAGCAGCGGCACAGGGTTACTTCAGACCTGACACATGTTGCTTCCTGAGATGTCTTTCGCTGGCCAATCAATACATCCCCTGAAAAGATACCGTGCCGTCCATTCAGGGCGCGCTCGGCGGGCTGTAGCAGCACGGAAAACGCCTCTGTGTGCCCGCAGGAAGCGAGAGAGAAGAGTGTTTACCTTAGGAGCCGTCTGCCGCAAGACGGACGTGAGGGCCGCGCGATAATGGGGAGAGCTGAAGAACAGCGGAAAAGAGGGAAAACAAACCACTCGCTGGCGGCCGAAATTTCGGAGCCTGCAGCTCCCACACTGTCAGGGAAATGGATCACATGACATGGAGAACAATTACCCTTAAACATCCTGTTCCTCAGCAGCCAGCAATCATTGACTGGAAAGGAAAAGTTGTGGCCAGCGAAGCTGGAATCTGTAGCTGACCGCAGCGGTGCACAGGGTACACTAATGCAATCAGCACTGACCTTCTCCGCTCGCAGCTCGACTCTAATTCATTAAACGAAGGCAATCCTGTGCCAGCTGTCTGAAAAAAAAAATGCGTTCCCTGATGTGACCTATTTCAAGACAAATCAACAGGAATGCGATCATTCTCTCATAGACATTTTGTAAGACTAAAGATTACAAAGGATAGTACAGCAATCAATATGAAACAGAAAAAACAAGGACGCAATCAAGTAACAGGGTCAGGACAATACATTATCGAACAGCTTTATTAATTTTCTTCTTTCCAAAAAGGAACAGTGTCCTTTTAAATCATTAATCAATGTGAAGCCAATGGCTGTGTTCGCCTGGTCCCCCGGCACATCAGGAGGGATAGGCACAGAAAAGCACCACACCTCAGTCTGCAAAACACAGGCTCTCTGAGTACAGCATCCATAGCGACAGAAACTGCCAACCTCTGCCCAGATAAACAGGGCCGACCTCACGCTCCACACAATGCCGTCACCCCTCTGGCCGCCAGGCTGGGACGTTCCCAAGAATTACTCCTCACTTTGCTAAAACGTGGCATCACCCAAGGAAGGCGTGCCTCTGGTCATGGGCACCCCCTCCGCTACAGAACCAGCCGCGTGTGCGGTAAACGTGCATTTATTTTGGAAACCAGTGAGCCGTGATGCGTCAAACGCTACAGAACACACAATAAAAGCAGAGAACAACTTTTACAAATGCAGAATGAATGGGAAACACGGATATATTAACAGCAAATCATAAAGGCTTGTGAAAAATGCCAATTATATTTAGACTGCATTTGTTTCCTGGATTTCCTATCTGAAAAGTAAAAAGAAAAGCCTATTTTTATAGATTTTCATATAATTCAACAATAACACAGCACACATTCATAAAAGCATTATTAAATGTCTATAAAGAGCCTCACACTGTACATTCCCGACTGTCATGCCTACCTTAGTGCTGTATGACGTGTGAGCGGCGTTCCCCCTTACGCAGGTGAGCTGGGTCCCCTATACAGCTGTTATTGACACGCAAACGCGGTGAAAACTGCTGGGTGGTTGTTTAAAAAAAAAAAAGTGATCCCGATCCCCCCCTCCGCAGAGTGTCCTACGGAAAGAGCCCGTGGGTGAGTGCGGGGTCCGCTGCTGACTCGCCACTCCCTCCCCCCGGCTGGGAAAGCGCAGGGAAGGCGGCCCTTTCCCCTGAGCAAACAGGCACACGCCCCCCTCCCCCGGTCGCTACCTTTGGATAAGCCGGCGCCTGAGGTCATCGTCCCCCTCCCGAAACAGTCTAGGTGCATGCGAGAGGAAAGCGCCCAGCAAACACGCTTTACTGTCCGCTGCACCAGATGTCCCGTTTTACGCCCCCCTGCCTGTAATCAGGTGCCCGCGTACAGACATATTGTACCACGGCTACATTCACTTGTAAACACACCTGTTTTAAAGCCCCTGAGGCCAAACAAACACGTAAAACAATAAAATAACGCTTAGAGCGCACTTAGACCAGTTCATGGCAATGCATCCGCTATTAGGTATAATATTAGCTACCAATTTTAGTAAATAGCTGTCGTTTCAACTGTTTTTTTTCTTATCTGACCGAAGGAGTCAATGATCGCCATGCAGTTATTCAGCATTACCTTGACAAATGGGAATTTGTCAGATCACTTGAATGATATTGTCTGATATCTACATCCAGGCTTTTTTTTTCACTGGAATACTTGCCTGGCGTGTGTATATCTGTTGATCTAGAAATGAATCCATTGTGTCCTTCTCTACACAAGTTTCATAAATCCATTGCAAGATAAAAGCGGAAAATTATGGGAGTACAACTCCGTTATATAAACCAGCAGTAGTTATAATTAAAAAGAAAATGCATAAAAAGTTGAAGGGTATTCACACGATCACATGCAGAATTCATTTAAGCACGCTTGGTAAGTGACGTAAATATCAGCTTCGGTACCAGCGAGCTCGGTCAACATTATATAACTGCAACAGGCGCCTGCAGTATTACCTTGGATACATAAAGTGGGAGAGTTAGATAGCTGGTGGCTTTTTAATCCAAAATTGGGCTTATTTAGGAGGAGCGTAGGCCATGGGCCATTTCTTGCCTGAAGCTTTAACCACAGGCCGTTCTTTTCCTTCTTTCGGGTCTGTGATTTGTAGGGATACATTGTGGAGGAGATCGGGACCTTTATGCGGGCAGAGTCGCCAGCTCCGCGGCGTTTTGGGCTGCATACTGTACGGGGAAAAATAAATACACTGTCATGCATGCAAGCGGCTCCTAATCCTAAATAATACCGAATCGCTAATAACCGAAAGTCAGAGCCGGTGGCACACAGGAAGGACGTAGAGCCCGTACTGACCCGGTACTGAAGCTGCGATTATGAAGCCGGCGAGCGAAGCTGCCCCTTTTCCGACTGACGTCAAGGCGCAACTAATTGGCTATGACGTCATATAAAAAGCACACGCAGTGTTGAGGACTTTCGCTGACTGCATGAAAATAGTCTTTTAGGGACCTCAGGATGAACAGCAAAAAATATAAATAAAATCAAAATGCAAGTGCGCGCAGCGCGGAGAGGAGCGGCCGGCCTGCGCCGCTAAAGCAGCTAAAGCGGCTGTCGGCTCTGCAAATGCGCTCCAATAACTTGGTACTTTATATGTTTGATGCGACTTGCTGTGAGCGTTCTTGCAGCCAGACGCCGGAATTAAAACGCTTGCTTAAGGGCTTCGCGCATGCATACTCAGTTTTGAATGTGTGGGGCTTGTAGTGATGGTTTCGGGATGGCCTGTACTGTGGGGTGTCAGTACCTGCAGTGACGCCTGATAATATAATGTAATAGGCGATATAAGACGCAGTTTTCATAAATATTATGATTTAAAAAATGTTCAAGTTTGTAGTTTAACCCGACGCAGAAAAAAGCATGATATATAAACATAATGTGGATGTTTTGTTAAATTGTACGATATTTATTAACGCTATTTATTAATTTAGCCTTATAAGGTCTTACCTAATTCCTGCTATGCTGCATTAGAACAAACTATAGTTAGCCGAAGCAAAATGTCTGCAATAAGTCTGAAAGTTAACGTAAAAAAATAATAATTTTAAGGATTTTGGTAATGTTTGTTTTGAATCAAATGGGATAAGGCATTTAACAAACACTTTTAAAATGAATATAGTCAGACGGTTGAGAGTTCCCAATCTACAGGCCTGGTCGTCATTACACCTGTTCTGTAAAATCTGAGCCACCAGTGCATTTATTCAGGAACTAAGGAATCGGGGAATTCCGTGGAAATGTCACCTCACCTGGTTCTCAGATAAACCTGCAGAGGCAGCAGCAGAATTCATTATGGTCTGAGGCAGAATTAGCTACGCACAGGTGGTCAGGAACACAGGAGCCCCTCTCTCAGCTTTATTCCTCTCCCAGTCACCGGCTGAGTAATTTAAACCTGCTAATGGCTGTTTCCATGCAACAGTGGCTCTCTGCTCTCAGATCCTTGGCTTCATCTGAAAGGGGCTCGGGTGACACTTACACATTTGTTTTCCCAAAGTCAGTGTTTTGTAGTTACGCTTAGGGTTCACTCTAACTACTGTATCTGTAAACAGAGGTGTGAAAACATTCTCGCCTGAGGACAAGAGTGGTGTTCTATTATTTATCAGTGTTCATTTAAAAAAATAGTTTATGTAGTGCAATTATGTATATTTTAGTGTTTTGTTCAATGCAGTGCAGGCCTATTTATGAAAGAAAAACAAGCGAACAGCCAAATTGTCAGTGTAAATTTGGCTCGGATGTTAGGGATATTTTTGACCTCGCAGTAAGACAGGTGGAAAATTCGCTGTCAACTCCGTGGCAGTCTTGAGCAAAACATGGGAAACAATAATGGATCCCTTCATGAACCAGTGGACAGTGGGGTAATGGAAGAAATATGGGCACAAGAAGCTGCTACAGAGTTCAGAAACGGATTAAGGGACATCTCAACTCTGCATTTACATAAAATATACTGGAGACCAAACAATTGTTTAGTCATCTTCAGATGGCTCATTACTACCAAAGCCACGCAATTGCAATTTCACTTAATTTATTCTTCTGAAAAATAGTGTTGGTGTCAGTATATTCACAAAGATACAAAACAATGATTAATACACATGGTAGCTGTGCATTACATGGTAAAATTGCATATATCCATGTCACGTTGTGTATCGGTATCCTTTAACATGACCAGCACCCCAAAAACTGTTTTAATTAGACAACGAGCAATACTCTGTGGCTTAATTAGATTACTGCTTAAATGGTAATGCAGTTATATGGAGAGGGTTTTGCTAACAGCTCTGGGCAGACAATGTACCATTGTGCATTGTAACGTGAACACCTATTCACAAGTCCAAGCCAACAATGGAAATGTCGTTACATCTTGAAAATGGCAATATATAATTTTCTACATTCCCATTGGGTCACTTGTTTTACATTTAAATTAGTCTGAGAAACCATGTACCGACTTCAAACATTATAAATGCTTATATAACACTGTTTTGCAGTGCCATAGTAACTGTGCTTAATGTACTTTAAGTTTTGTTTGGCAAAATGATACTGAACCCAAGTACAATTTATTGTCAAAAACATGTCATCATGAAGATGACTTGTACATATCAGTGGTCTATAGTTAATATACTTTTCCATGTTAGTACTAGAGAGACCACAATGTCAGAATGTGAACAAATACAAAGAAAAGAACAGATTATTTATTTGTTTATTTCAACTTGGGTAACTTACAGCGTTTTCACTGAAGGGAAAAAAAAATAAAAATTGGTCACTGGAAGGCTGACCTTCGTCATCATAACTTCAAATGGAAGAGCTATTTACAAGGGCGACACCGCGGTTTAGTGCACAAGGCACGTACACAGTAGCTGTCTGCGTACTCCTACTGCTAGAGAGATCGGAAGAAAGTGGGGGGGTGGGGTTAACAGGGTAAAAATGCTGGCCCACTGGTTAGGGGGGCCATAGGCAGAGTTTATGATAGACTGACACAAACAAATGCCCTCTAGGATTTATATCAGGACAAGCAATGGACCTTCCACCTCCAAGCGCACATGCATGCATGCATAAGTAGTCTCTCTGACCCAGCTTTCAATGCCATACTTCATTAGTGTACCTGTAACACACCAAACCGTCGCGGGGTAAAGCAGGGAAGGGGAAAAATGAGCAATGCTGAACATGACATGAAGCGGGTGCCAGTGCCCATATTTACCGTGAGCATGGTGGCAATCCAGAACCATAAACAAGAAAGTGACTATCCTAGTTGGGATGTGCGCACACACCAGCCCAGATGTGCTTAAGATGGTGGTGGCACATAATTCGAAGGCAGGCAGAGCCCAAATAGTTTACAATGAGGGCGGTTGTCTATGGACATGTTAGCATCCTGGATGCAAAACTGAATTATTTTTGTTTGGTCCATTAAAATTAAATGCACAAAATGATGATTTTTTTATAATATGCATACTGAAAACCAAAGGTATACAGAGGAACGCAGTCATTTAAAGGAAATTGAACTAAAATCACAGCTAAAGTAAGGCAATGTGTAAAATGGCCAGTAAAGCTGTACATAAAGCAATCCGACCATGGCCTAATAGCAGAGGTCATGTGTCTATTATACGGAGAGCAGTCAAAAGAATTTAAAGAATTAGCAAGTCATGGATTGGCAATTAATTGTCTACACACAGAAAAAGCACTGAAGGTCTGCTGTGCAGGCATGCCGTTTGGCAGGTTACCATAGTTCCTTAAAATAAACTTTCCCCTATAAAGTACAGCAGAATTATGCTTGCTTTCCTAATCAATATCCTTTGGGGGCAAGATTAACAACTGATATGATACAAACCCGCAGCTAGAAATTACATGCAGGTAAAGACACAAATTAGATAGTTGAGTTGACATTACATGCATGTTCTTTAGTTCTGCTGCTATTATTCGAAACAAAACTTATCAGCGTGTAGGATACAAGTCCGCTAATGGTTTTGTTGGAGCCTTGAAGCTTTTCTATATCCTCCTTCTAATCAGCAGTTTAATACATTTCACACCTTAGGCAAGATATACGAGCTGCAGATAAGACAGGAAATGCTTATTTTTGAAAGGGAAGCTATGAATTCTATTACTTAGAATTGATTTATTTCATTAAATATTAACATAACTTCATAATAGCATGTTTGCCAAGCGAGGCAATGATGACTAGAAGAAAAACATGAATTTTCATGTATAATCCACTTTAACGTGTGAATGAGGCTTTTGAGCCTAATTACATTAAACATTTACATGATTGAAGAGGTGAGGGGGAAGAGGAAAAAAAACTTCCGATAATTTGTAACAAAAGTACGGTTAACACTCCAAAAGCTGCAATTTGCTGGAAAAATACATTCATGAAGTATTTGTTAAAAAAAAAAAAAAGAGGTAAATTAAAAATGATCGATCATTACAAGTGAATTCAGTTAGCCATAACATACAGTACATTTCACCATTAAACAGATCCAAAACATGAAAGGTGGAGAAATTCAATCCAGTCTTAAGCCACATTTCTAAAATGTAGTTCTGCAAACTATACTGAATGGTTATAAGACAGTAAACAATGATATTCTAACTCCCAGCTGGACATTAGCAGAAGTCATAAATGGCCGTGCCTGTGAGCATATTCAGTTCATGCCTAGGATTCTTCCGTCTTTTTCACACAAGTAGCACAAGTTTGAATGTGAATGGCATGCAGCTCGTTCCGGTGCACATCCTTTAATAGTGATGCGATAGTGCGAATGGCCAAGAGACATTTACAGTTTAACATCTGTAATGAAAGGGAGAAGAGTTTACAGCAGCTGGACATTCTAACTGCACTGTGACTGGCACAGTCATCTCAAACGATCAATTTTGGGGGTTTATGAAAGATTGGGGTTCTCACTTCCCATTCCCACTGTAAAATGGGAAGTTTACTGACGAGAGACCTCAGGTTTTAAACAATCAACAGAAGACCACTTTCAAAAAGCAAATGAGGTGGAATCCGAGAGGAGATCTCAAACCTAAAATCCGACAAAAGGGCTTTGACCTTAGACAGCAGTTGCCAAGGGGATCAAAGAGCACACAGAGGAAGCCAATGAGAGCTGGGAGGGTCCACGCGGGGAGTACGCGCGCGGCATCGGACGCGGGCGATGAAATGCAATGGAAGTTGGATGGAAGTGCAATTTTCACTGGCAAAACTCAAAAATCGCATCCTCAGCTTCTCCAGTATTGCGTCAGACTTCATTACGGACTCAGGCTGACTTCTGTACTGAATTCAAGGATTCTACAAATATTTACACAGTAGATACAGGCACTTAAATGTCTTTGGTTGGAGTGACCCAACATTTCAGAAAAAATGCATTCAGAGCTGTGCACCCATTCCTGGGTTCAGTAGGCAACTAGTAAAATCAGTCCCCTCCCCCCCTCCTTTTAAATTAAGGTTCATTTAAGTTGATGATCTCAAACACATCCTTCTGACAAGGCCACCTACATGGGGAGAAATTTGAAAAAGCATTAAAAACAATTATCCCAAAACCAAAAGTTCAATTTAAGTTACAAGGGGAAATCCACCATATTTCACTTTTTTATTGTGGCATCTTATTCTGGGATAAATCCACATCAAATATTGCTTTATTCACCTTATTACCAGAAGGTAAAAAAAAAACCCATTCACTGTTTCTTAGCTGTACAAGTCTGCTGCCTGCTTACAAAATTCTGTGAATGGTCACTGCATCTCATCTCCCCCCCCCTTTTATTAAAATTCCAAGGTCAAGTCCCGACATATAAAGGACAGACAGTGCATGCAACTCATTGACTTTGCTCAATCACGCAGACAGACAGCAGATGCTGCTAATGTCGAAATATAGAAGTATAACATTCCCTTTAATTTAAAACAAAGAAAGTTGACTTCTTCTGAATGCATACGAAATCCTGGTAATTGCTTTTCATACTTTATAGTCCGTTCTCCAGTATTATACCCAGGTGGAGTTCCCCTTTAAGAGCAGATTTATGGTGCGAATTCCTCATGAAGCATCACCATGCAGTTAAGCTGACATTGACGTACATTATGGTACAAAATGATGCTTCCAAACCTTGGTCTAGACACCAAGGCTGCAATACTGTGGCTCAGCCGTGCTGCCTCAGTGCACTTGCAGTCTTACGTGAAACATTACCTTTTCAGGGCAGAAGTCTGCATTGGTCTGCCGTATTTTGCCTGGCCGGCCCTTGATGACTGCATAGCAGAACATTGTGATCACCATCACAAAGAGGAAGTAGCTGGTGTGCATTAGATGAAGGTTTATAAGAGAACGATCATCCTACAAAAAGATTAAAGACAAGCATTGAAATTGTTAGCCTGAGAAAAAAAAGTAACTGCGTAACACTATTTTACTTATATGCCATTTCCAACAAGGCCTTGTAGATGCTTTAAATACCAGTTGTTTCTCTTTTAAAAATAATAATACCAATAAATAATACATAACTGCTGGAGAGCAAATTATTTTGGGCAAAGGGCAGGGAACAGATCTGACTTGCTCCACAAAGAGATGAAAATAGTTCCTTAACATGGCAAGTACTGTATGGCATTAGCTGCATGCAAACTTTCCGAACAGACCCGAATGCATATTATATTTGCACTTGATGCAAATATAAAATGCAAATCGTACAAATAAAAATAAAATATTCATGCATAAATAAATCTGTGGCCATTTGCCTTGCTCCTGGTGTAAGGTACACGCCCACAAAGGCGTCAAATGCACTCACGTCTGGAACGATGACTGTGAGTTTGGGGTTGAGTGCGTGGTACACTTTGCCGATGGCTCCTTTATAACACCAGAAGGGGTTGTAGTCCTGGGTATACTTGGTGTCAGAGTCTCTCGCGGTGGTGAATATTTTATACCAGGATGTGGCATTGGTGTACGTCTCAGGAACACAGTGCGGTGGTTGCCTGGAACCAAAAACAAGAGCGATAACTAGTTAGGAGCACAGTCACGCAGGATAAACACTGAATGGAAGGCCTGGAATGCAGGTCAGCAATTCCGGAATGAAAAGACAATATAATATCACAGAACATACAAGTACACCCTTCTCAAAGCAGCTGAAGGAAAAAAAATAAACCACACTAAATTCTGAGAAATTATAAACATATCCATGACAGACTGCACTCTACAGCAGCACACAACTAACTGGATAGGATGGGCAAATGAGAGTTTATACCACTGGAATACAGCCGCCGTAACATTAAAATAAAAGTTTCGTACAAGAATCAAAATAATATAAACAGAATATAGAAATGCACAAGTGAGATCACCTTGGTGACCTCTTCACAGCACTATTGTACGTGCAAATATTTGTTCTTTGTACTTGTGCATGCATGATCAAGTAAGCATTCCAATGCACTCGTTTAATATGGTCAATAAAACATTGTGAGTATTAAAAGCAAACTATTCAACCTGAATTCAAACTATTCAAAACTCAGGGTGCAAAATAAGGAAAAAAAAAAATAAATATTGCAGAACTGTTTCTCAGAGTTCTATGATGCCTTTCTGACTTACACGGTGACTGGGAAGACGTTGCTGGCTGCAGTAATGGTCATACAGGTACTGAAGACCCCCTGCTCACAGCGAGCGTGCAATACGCAGTCGTCCGAGTTCCAGGATGCAGGCAGGGTGAAGGTGATGTTTATTTCCTCATGGGCTTCCTTCCCTTAACCACATGCATGAAAACACACACAAATAGCAGCTGACAACATGCCAGCAATGAGGCAGAAACTTAACAGGTCCACCTTTTTCGAATAACACTTTCATTGCAACAGGCGTGTCACAGTTAAAGCACACAGGACGTCTACTGTTGCACCACCATCACAGAACGAGACTTTTGCTTTTCAAACAATTAACTACAAGATTTTTTTACACAATCTCCCATTTCATAACTACACATTAGGACAGAGGTGCCGTTTATGTGATCCGGCCAATGCTAACATGACATGCTTGCTAATGCTAACTGTGCCACTGTCTAGCACATTAGTGTCAATTTCTGTGTCCATCATGAGGTACTGCCTTCCATACCTGATAGGCCGACTTGCTGACCCAGAATCGTAGCGTACAAGTGGGTGATATTGCGGGAGTAACCTCCGAAGGGACGCAGCGGATCCAGGGTGAGCGTGATCGGAACGGAGATATTGATGGGCCCCGGGTCCTCCAGCAGAGATGGGGCCTGCGTGCTTGGGCGAGCCTGGCCACTAGTGACCGTGCTCTCCGGGGTGGTGGATTCATTCAAGTTATGCTTCAGGGTCTCGTTCTCCGAGATGCAAAAGTCCAGCTCGTTAAAGCGCAGCAAGAAGGTGTTCCAGTCCTGTGAAGAGCCCAGAAAACCACAGGCTTGAACGACAGGGGAGCAAACGTAAACCATGTTCATGCGTTTAAACTAAAACCAGACAAATGCTCAGAACACGCCTTTTGTTTTATGTAATGTTAAAAAAAAATTTAAATTTGCAACATGCCTCTGAGGCCAAGATGTGACTGCCCTGAAATGCCCCTACTACAGAATTTAGTTTCAGTTTCAAAGCAGAAGCCCTACTGTGAGCAGCAGGAAGAACGCAAGGCTTGTTGCAATGCTAATTTTAAAAGACAAATCACATGAGCAGTACAATCAGTCTTAGAATGACTGCCTGACAGCAGCAGCTGGAAAAGCCGCAGCGCATTCATCTTTGTTTTAAAAGGGAATGAAAACAGGGTCGTGAGGCTTCATACCTCGGTCAGCTCCGGTGACTTTATCTCCTTTATCTTGAAGAAGTAGCCGATGGTGAGGAAAGCTATGGCCACGGTGCTGACACTGACCATAAAGATGACCAGCGGCGGGCGGCTGCTGATGTAGGTCTTCAGGTTCTCCAGAGGGTTGATTAGGTAGACCTGCAATGACATGCAGTCCCTTTACAGGCTACCACCCACCAATCCTGAAGCTGCAGTCATTTGTGCGGGAAAGACTAAGAAGGGCTTCCTGAGTAAAGCATAAAAACTTTAAATGGTACTGTGATTTTTGAAAGGCCGAGTACACATACCACAAAGGATGATTATGCTTTAATCTGTATACTTTTGTGTATGACCCCAATTCCAGGCAAAAAGGATTTAGTGTAAAACTCAAAAACAATGCAATTAGCAAATCACATGAAGCCATATTTAAATTGAAAAAGCAACATATCAAAATACTGAAAATGAGAAATTTTGTTTTATGACAAATATAAGCTCAATTTGATGCAATATTTCCAAGACGTTGGGACGGGGTGACAAGACTGGTGGTGGCCTAATGGATATGGAAGTGCACCTGTGACAAAGGTTGTGGGTTCGAATTCCAGACCAGCAAGGTACCACTGGGGTACTGCCCCCAAGCACTCCATTAGCTGCATTAGTCTGGCGATGCATCCACAAGTGCAGGATGAAACCCTACCATGCAAAGACGAAACCATACCTAAATATGATCCAGAAAGTACACCGACTTCTATGGACCGGAGCTCATTTAAGATGGACTGAGGCAAAATGGAAGACAGTCCTGTGGTCTACCGAATCAATTTAGAATTATTTTTGGAAAACATGGACGCCGTGTCCTCCAGGCTAAAGAGGAGAGGGATCATCCAGCTTGATATCAGCGGACAGTTCAAAAACCAGCATCCATGATGGTACAGGGGTGCATTAGTGCCCATGGCTTGTGAAGCTGGCACATCTGGGAAGGCACCATTAATGCTGAATGATATACATATACACACAGGGCTTGGAACAACATATGCTGCCAACCAGACTGTCTTTTTCAGAGAAGGCCTTGTATATTTCATCAAGACAATGCCAAACCACATTCTGCTCGTATTACTACAGCATGGCTCGCTGTACAAGAGTCCAGGCTCTAGACTGGCCTGCCTGCAGTCCAGACCTGTCACCCACAGAAAACATTTGCCGCATCTTGAAATGAAAAATACGACAAAGGAGCCCCTGAACTGCTGAGCAGCTGAAATCGTATATCAGGCAAGAATGGGACAACGTTTCACTTTCAAAACTCCAGCAGTTCCAAATCTCCTCAGCTGCAAAACATTTAAAAGAAGAGGCGATGCCACACAGTGATGAACTGGCATCAAATTCAGATTAAGCACATATTTCTCAGTGTCAACATTTGATATGTTGTCTTTGTTATAGTTTCAAAGATATGGGTTTACATGATTTGTGCAGCATTGTATTCTGTTCTATTTACATTTTACACAGAGTACCAACTTTCTTGGAACCAGGGTTATACAAACAAGAGTGATAGGTGGCCAAAATGTATACATTTACAAATAGGGAATGTGAACACATGAATTCCGTGGGGTTTCCACTGTCAAGCATGGAAGTATCATAGCTGGGAAAGATTACCTTTTTAAACCAGTGAAGCCCCACCAAATGCATCATAATATCAAGCAGCATGCTTCAAATGGCTGATTAGTCAGTCCTTCCCATTTCGAAAAATAATACCAACCACAAACACACCTCAGCATTGTGCAAAGACTCTAGAGGGTAAGACTGAGAATGAAGGACAAGTCATTAATTACTGTAGCAAAAAGTAACATGTTCTTTTGTTGAAACGCCAGATAGAATAAGGGATTGCACAAAGCTATCAAAACGCAATCAAAGTCTATTAAATACAAATTCAATTAATTACAAAGGGTGCGCTGTACCTTCACATAAAACGCATGTTCATAAGACATGCTGGAGCACCATCAGAATTACTAATGATTGTAAACGGATCCAGACTTGCAGGACGCGTATTTGGACAGGACCGTGCCTTAAGCTAATGAAATTCTCCAGCAGACAAAACACCGCTGTCCATCAGCGTAGAACAACAGCTCCACACATGAGCGTCCCTGGCAGGGAAGGAGATCTGCCCCAAAGCTGTACGCAGAGGCTCATCTGCTGCGTTACACACCTCGTATGCTCAGACTGACCCGGGACATCCGGATGAAGCGAACAGGCGTCAAAGACAACCGACCATATGAAGCGCCAGCAGCGAAACACCGCACAAACGGCGTGCGATTTACTACTATTCTACCGCTCCTTTCACCTTACGATCAGCGGGCTCCCGTAAAAAAAAAAAAAAAGACCCAACAGCACCAGACATTGCTTCACGCTTCTGTATGGGCGGAGGCCGACGCAACTTGCGCGCATAAGCCCCCCTAGACTGTAGACTCCCTATGCCTTTAATTGCCCCGTAACACTGCCACGACTGCACATGCACACACATCTGCATTAAACGCTTTTTATTGTTTTTTTTATTTTTTATTTTTTTTTATTAAAAACTTCCAACGATCGCCAACTGCGAAGGCAGAAGCCGGAGCCGCGTCCTGGGAGACATGAAACCGCCGGGAAAATGACAACCTCGCATTACTTAAGTGCTCCCAAAGCGACCCCCCCTCCTCCAGTGCCGTCCACGTCACACCCACCCGACCCGCCGCGCCGCAGATTACAAATTAACCCACATCAGGCAGCTTCTGGGAAACGCATTTAAGCCGCCGGCTCGCCTTACCCGCAAAGCGGCGACCGCAGCCGGCCAAATGCGACACGAAATGCGGCGGCGAGCCTCCGGACCCGATCAATAGGCCGCTTAGTAGTCAAAGTATTCAAACGACGCACAATAAAGAAATAAAAGCCCCAGATTCGCCGCCTATACGGCTAATTGCTTTGTTTATAATTAGGGATACTGGTGCCAAGGCGGTGGAGCGGAGGCCTGGTCTCCCCGGGGTGACTCTCCCCTTATTCCGCCAGATACGTCGGCAAATATACGGAAAGCAGGCATACCAGCATAAAGTTCTCCTCAGTAAATGTTACAGACAAACAGACTTTAAAATCTGAATTATGTGCTGACGGAGGCCTCACCATTTTCTCCGTGTTTTCGGGACGTCGGCGGCTCCTACGTTGTCGTTAGCTAGCTAGCTAGCGCCAGCGGCTAGCCAGCTCGTTATATCTGCCTGCTATAGCGAATAAGGGCCGGCGTCTGCGGGTGTTCGCGGCTTTCAGCGTGAGGACGGCCGCTCGCCTCCTTTCCCATCATCTGCCCCGTCCCCACCGGCCTCGGCGGTGACTACGGCGTCGGCTGTCCGCGGTATTTATATTTTCCGTCTTCAGTAACCGGACTGCCTCCCCGCTAGTATCCGCTCCGCTCCGTCCGTATTGCGCAGCCCTCGCGTCCGAGCTGCTATTCCGGAAGCTCGTTTACGGCACGCACTCGAGACGCCCCCCGGGCGCTTTTAAGGCGCGCACGCAAATAGCGTAAACGATAGCAGCGACGAGCCGCGCCGATGGGCCGGATTTTCTATTCCGGGATGACGCCGAACTAAATGTTACATGGAAGTAAAAAAAACGCGGATGACACCTGATTTTTTTTCTTTTTCTTTTGGCAGTTTCCAGAAGCGAGTTTGCATGCATGCGTGGAAAATGTACAGGATGCAGAGAATGTAGCAAGTTTGCCTCTGAGGTTGAGATGAAGTTTATAATGACAAGAGGAAACACCTTTTCTGGCGGGCTGTTTTCGGAGCGGGAGGAAGCCGGTATTCTCCTTTCCTTAGTTAAAGCAGCGACTAATCGCACTTGATTTGAAACGGCACAATATGCATTCATCCTGCTTCCTATTTAGCATTATTTATTTTCTAAGAAGACTGTCATTTCTACGCAAACGAACAAAGACGGCTGGTTAAACATATACACCAAGAGGCAAATAACCTCTGTGAACAAGACGTATAGGTTTCTCCGACTGGCATTATATTTTCTACGAATTCACGCGAAAGGAGGAATCGAGGCATTTCCTGGGTCCCCCGATAATCGAAACATTACGGGAACCTCAGTAGACATAACAGTGGCGCTGATTTGTTTGCATGCAGTGTCAGTTTCTTAATGTCTAAACACGTCTTTATTGTTATTATTAACTCAAGTTAACCATGGAATAGCAATATAATTGCACCTAATTCGTCTCTGAAAACTTTAAGTAACCACTGACTAATTTGGGCATTTTTTTCCCACTAGGACACTACAACAAATCAAACTTTCCAGAATAATGTTCCATGTGTAAATATGAGTTCATGACTTTATGATTAGCTGTGCTCGGCTGCCATGGTGTTTCTGAGAGAGGGCCTCTGCCCTGGACTGACTGAAGAGCTAATGCAAGCACTGCGTGCCAGAAACATCAGGACAGGTATGGACGCTCATGATGATGCATGTAGATATAATCATTTAAGCTTTCAGTATTGCACGTGATTCAGTTTATTGTCTTTAAGTTGTGAAATGCACTGAGATGCTGGTTGCCTGTGGTTCAAGAAGACAGTCGGAATGGACCATCTCGTTCGTGAAGGTACTGAAACCTGCAGATTGCTTTTTTTGTGCTTATCTTTGTCCTCTTTCGATTCCAGTTGTGGACCTTGTCTCCTCAGACATCGAAGATCTGGCGCAGAAATGCTCTGTGTCCTACAAGGTAAGTGAGTGTAGCGATGCTGTGAAAGTCCATTATCTGTAATTGAACACTTGCTATGTGGCTGTACAACAATAGAAGGCCCGGAGCAGAGAGTAAGTGCTTTTGCTGGGGCTCTGGGTCGGGACCTTAACGGCGGAGGCGCTGTCTGTCAGACCCTGGCGGCGCTGCGCCGCGTCCTCCTGGCCCAGAGCGCCGCTTTCCCCGTTACCGGAGCCGACCTCTACGAGGAGCTGCTGGGCGCCACCGCCATCCTGCCCACGGGAAGTTCCGGGTGAGAGACGCAGCGGGATCCGGGACCCGGTGATGGCTTGGGGATTACAAAAGAAAAGGGATTCATGAGCGGAATATTCACTGGCACTGATTCCCCTTGGCTATAAAGCTTATAAATGCATGTGTGCCTGAAAATCATAGCCTCAATACAAAAGATCATTTTTATAGTAATTAGTCATTAGGGAAGATTAGTAATTAGAGAGGAACAGAGGATTTTAAGGTTACATCTTGTTTTACGTATAATATTTAATAAAGTATATGACCGTCCTAATAGACAAAGTGAATCCTCTGATTTGTGTGAATTACATCCTGTTTTTGATTTGTACTTTTAACGTGGGTTAATGCATCTTGTCTTGTGTGTGGCTGATTGCAGTTTGGATAAGCTTCTAGACTCTGGCTTGTACACTGGAGAACTGACGGAGCTGGTTGGAGCTCCTGGGACTGGAAAAACTCAGGTAGATAACATTAATATACACAATATGCATGTCCACCTCTAAGGAATTGCACATTCAGGGTTTGCAGTTAGAGTTGCCCACCTGCATTACCTTTCCTTTTAGGCAGCCGGGGGAGCTGGATTTGCAATCAGTTTATCAATGAAATGCACAACAATACTGCGAACAGCTGTAGATGCAGGCGATGAAATGAGCTCAGAATTAAACTTCTCTCTTTTTATTTGGGTTTGGTTTCCCCATTTCAGATATGTTTTGGTGTGGCGGTAAATATATCATGCGAGCTGAAGCAGGGAGTTCTGTATATCGACGCCGCGGGGGGACTTTCAGCCACCCGTTTGCTGCAGATGATAAGGGCCAAGCTTAGCAATGCAGAAGAGCAGGTAAAGGAGGACTGTTGCTGGCTAAGTGGACTAAACAGTGCTTTATGAGACGGGCTTTTCCTGGCCAGCAAGCCAAGTATGATTACAGCTAGTAGTAAATGAAAA
>JAODKL010000038.1:8806737-8823510 GCA_026780765.1 Petrocephalus schoutedeni
GAGCACAGGACTGCATTTATGAAATGGCCACAATTACTTGTGTATTCATGTCTGAAATTTTGCATAAAAGTCAGACAGGCAGATTTGTTTACTTTGCAGTGGGGGCTTGCTTGTCGTCTTGACCACGCGGCCTCGATTTTGTTCAAAGCAACAAATGTTTTCTTATTTTGGATTGTGAACTGGTACTTTATAAAAAAAAGACTTGTTTCTTACACTAAATATGGTAATGCTGAGTTTTTATTGCACCGTTGGCTTATACCTCGAAGGTCGGGGGGGGGGGGGGGGGACTTGTCTGTAGTGTGTGAGGGAGTGTATGTATAGGCTCTGTACTGCCTGGCATAGGTTCTAGGCCCACAGTGATTTGAGCCAGGGTAAGCATCAGGAAGATGGATAGTTTTTACACAAACACACACATGTATCCATTTGAATATCATCATGCATTGATGATGTAATTTGTAACCGCCGTGGTAATTTTGCATCTCATTTTTTCCCCAAAGCAGCCACCACAGCACATACAGGGGACATACCTGCGTGGCCAGGGTGGGTGTTGTGCTTATCCCTGCAGCCAGGGGGCACCATATAAACACGACAGTTTTTGTCTCTGGTGCTGGCAGAGCAGGAAACAGACTATGAAAAGTCAGCTCTCTGCCTTTGTTTCCCTTTTCCCCCTAAATTATAGCCACAAAACCAACTGATAAATTCTAAGCTTCTTTACTGACTTGCTTCACCTTGAAGTCAATGTGCTGGTTTCTTTGACGCCCCCAGTGAGCGTGAGCCCTGTAGGAAAAGCAGCCAGGACACCTTACTGCATTTGTTTAAAAAGCCGGGCTCATATTTCAGCAATTCATGTTCCAAAACACTTTTACATCAATACTTGAATAAAAACCCGCCAAGCCACACCCATCACCTCCATTCCCACATGTCAAGCTCTCTCTTTACCCAATATAAGCACAGAAACAGAACATTTTAAAAAATCATAAAATGGGCTTTCAACCTTGTAGAAAGAGCTGGTTCACCATGGAAGCAGTTCAATACAAAAAGGAAACACTATACCCTTTAGCTATTTGGCTTGAGGAAAAAATATGTATATATAATATATACATATAAAGGAAATTAAAACGGTAGTGTCCTGATGTCTGTTTTTACAGCTTAGCAGATAGCTGATAAAAAAAAAAAAAAACAGCTTTATATCACGTAAGAGACTATGGCTGCTTTATGCCTCGCAAGGCCAAAATGTGTCACAAATTTGGTTTATACCTGTCTGTGTCAGACAACCCACATGGACAATTTAGTGTGAAACCAACCTGAATGGTATGTGAATTACAAAATTAATTTAAGGACGGGGAAAATAAACGAGCTTGCATGCATTTCCCAGACGGGACTGCCGGAGATGTGCAGTCAGCAGGGAGGCACCACTCTGCGTTTGCGGATGCATTCCCAGATCCAGTCGGCGCTGACTTTCTGGGCGGCGCCGTCGCCCTCGGGCTCTCCGAGGGTGTGTGTGGCCGTAGAGGCCTCGTAATCCGGGACCAGGTCTCCGTCGTAGGCCACAAAGTACCGCCGCAGTCTCTCAAAGTCCTGCACCGAATCGGGCATGAAGAGCTTCACTCCAGTGAAGATGTCAAGTAAGGTCTGATGGAAGGAGAGCAAATACTCAGAATTAGACTACAGATGTCACAGCAGCAATAATAATAAGCAATTAGTGTACCATCTATATTATCATGCACCTGGACCAATAACCAGCCAGTTAAACATAGAATAAAATGTACTTAAGAGTGAATGCAAACAATTCAAAATGCAGTCATGCACAGTACCTTTTCTTTCATAGGTTCTGGTAATTGGGAGGGCCTGGTCTTCACCGATTTGCTTTGTCCGTTGCTGTGTACGGTTTCCGTTTTTTTCAGCTAAAACGAGCAGAGGAGTGACAAAGGTTCCAAATTTATCTAAGCATTTATAGTACGGGAGAATCTCGTTAGGCACTAGGCTGACAGACGGACCTTCTTCCCAACATGCTCAGCTTCAGGCATTTTTCTCTTGGCTGCTGAAACGGGGGGGGCCGTTTCCATCTTCACTTGCTTCGCTTTAGGTGTAGTGCTGCCCCCTGAGTACAGACCCCAGATATCACATCTAGACTCCAGCAATGTCATTAACGCAGAGGCTCATTCCCAAATGTTGACATGTACGGAACAGGGACTTCTGACTGAGTAATCAAGGACCCCGAGTCAGAGCGCTAAGGTATAACTAGCATACAGCATGCGCGAAAAACGTTTAATAATCGCCTGGCAGACTGCCTCGGCAGCTCTCTCTGTGAGAACGTTCAAACCCAATGATGCAAATGAAGGCTGACTTGAGAGACTCACCGGCCTTTCTGGCGGTGGCAGGTACGCGAGCTGCGGGTGACGGAGAGTTCTCACCACTGTCTCCCCCGGAGGAACCCTTGTCACCATTACCCTTTGACGGTCCCGCCGTCACCTCGAAATCGCTATTTTCCTTGGAAATTCTATACAGCTCCTGCAAGAGGACCGAGAAGTAACAGTAATAAGTCCCCAATTCAGACAGAACAGTCTAGGAAGCAAAATCTCATATTACAGTAGTTCTTGGGTCGGTCATGACGGGCTGACTGGCTGAAGTTCATGTAGAACTCAGTATGCCACAAACACCAATTACACTCAACAGCCACTTCATTAGTGAGGTCCAACTAGCACCAAGCAGGACTTCCTTCTGCCAACAGAATGGCCTGAATTCAATAAGTTGGTGGAACCTTTCATTACCGAGTCTGATCCATAACATTTTAATCACTTGCAGTTTCCTTGTTAGCGCTCTCATTAGCGAGATGCAAATTAGCATGTGAAAACGGCCTCAGAACACAGACGGGCTCTTTTCTTCCTGCTTATTGCATCATTTTCTGTAAACTGTAGACACCAGCAACCCGAAAATACTAGGAGAGAGAGAGTGGCTGTTTTCGAGACGCTCAAACCACCATGTGGAAAGTCACGTGCGTCGCCAGATACTGTGCAGGACCGGGACGTCGGCGTAAATGAGCAGGTGTGCCTAATTAAGTGGACGCCGAGTATGTACAGTAAATATCAGGTCTAAGTGTGAAACGTGCAGTGTAAATTACGAGCTGCTTTGCGGTTCTGCAATAATGCTGTCTGTGTCTGTGCTGCGTCGGTAACGCAGAAGGCCGCACGGCGGGGTGAACGCTATACTGCACTTTGAGCTGCGGCAGGTTGGTGGCGCTCTTCCAGTCCTTGTCGTCGCGGATGCGGGTGCAGCGGGGGAAGCGGATGGAGATGCCGTCGGCCGTGTGCATCTCCGACTTGGAGAACTCGGCCCCCGTGATCTCCCAGACCGGGGCTTTCTAACCACGAGAGGGGCACCATCAGCGTCACGCCGCCACTCCTCCATTAACGGAGCGGTATCAGCACATCTCAAGAGGAAATCCACTCGACTAAATTGAATGAACACATTTCTGTCAGCGCTTACTTCCGGATCCCGGATAAGGAAATCTGGATAATAGTTCTTGACGATTTTCAGCCAGCTTGGGATTTTGCTTGGGTCCTAGGAGACAGATACATTTCAGAATGCTATGATGATGTTTTTGCTCCCTGCCAGACGGCCCACATTTTTGCTCCCTCCCAGTTCCTCCCCAAGGACCGGGCTGGGAAGCAGGGGCATAGGCTGTACCTTGCTGATCTTGATCACATCCAGCTCCTTCTGCAGCCTGGCCAGGGTTGCGTCATCGTACCCTCCAGAGCACTTGGTCACCGTGCACCACTTCTTCGATTCGGGATCATAACAACCCATTAAGAAGCTGGACATTATCCCTCCTGCAGAAGGACACGCAGTTTTTCGAGAAAAAAAAAAAAAGTCATCCTCTTCAAACTGAATCAGCGTCCGTTTACGCACGTCGACATACAGGCTGACAACAGCAGACACAGTGACTGAGCTCATGCACACGCTGGGCACACTTACCATTTGAGCCTTTTCCATAGAAAGCACCCAAAACCACCAGGTCTGCAGTGTCTGCCATAGCACCTTCATTCAGATAATCCTTCTTTACTTTTAGCCAGTGTCTCTTCCCAGGCTCATAGTGACCCTGGAAACAAAACCACAATATATTATAGTCTCTGCCAGTACTAAAGTATTATCATTATATTGCCATGTGGAAACTTTCCGAGTAACGCATTTGACTGGGCACAGACCCTACAGTTGCAGTCAAACTAACTATATGATATCGGAACGCCAACAAATGTATAGAGAGCGTGCCGACGTCACGGTAGGCAGAAGTCACCGTGCTCACACCCACTGACTGGCAAAACAACCAAGTGGCGGCATTAGCGTTCAGACAGGAGGCCGCTAGCAGAACTCTCAAATGGGAAAGAGCTGCCTTGCGATTGATGTTAAAAAAAAACAAAAAAAACCCATGATGAGCCCCGTGTTCTACAAACAAAAGTGGGGGAGGGCTAGACTGTTAGCTAGCCCAGATAAACCCACCTTATAAGGGGCTACTCCACAAAGCAAGTTCTGACGGTTAGCTACATAACTAAAATATTTTACGAAATAGGTTGTCTGGAAACCCGATTCCTGCCCAGATATCGATGTACCTGGTCCACTGGTCCTTTGGTAAGTCGCATGGATTCCAGTGGAGTCCAACTGCCTTTAATTTAAGCAGTTAATTGTATTAGCTGCCCTGACTAAAATCACCCCGGTTGCAGCATGTTTTGTCACTCAGTCTGCATGGGGGGGGGCCCTCTTTAATTCAATCCCTCGATTCCCTAGATTGTCTCCCCCACCCCTCCCCCATCTAATACCATTCCTTCAATTTCTATAATCTTCGGCCACCCGACACACTCCCCCCTCCAGCAGCGAGTCCTCTCTTTGACATAACTCAGCGGCAATTTCGGTGCGATTTGTCTCAAAATGAAACAGACCCCAGGTCACCCATGCAATAAGGCAAGAGTGGAAAAAGATCAAATACTTTTAGAGTTAGCGTCGCCACAAAAACCAAGTGTCACCTTCAGCTACCCAGCGCTTCCTCTGCTGCCCGCTAGCCCGACCGCTTCTAATCTGGTGCACATCGTCACAGAATTAAATCAAGTGTAGATCCACATAACCTTTTTTTTTTTTCCTCTCTCGTAAACTGCCGATTAGATTAATACTTTGGATTATCTCACTAGCAAGAACAAGTGTCTGGGGCTGATCTCTTAGCTATCGCTATGCAGAGCTGCTTCACTTTTGTTGTGATTTGTCCTAAAAATGTGACCAGCTGCAGATCCTCTCCCATGCCCAGACCCTATCGGGGGAATACAACCACAGTGTAAAACTAACCGTAACCTCGGATCCCATAAGGGGTGTGTGGGTCAGTAGGCCCTTAGCCCCCCGATTTTACCAGTGGCACTGCAAGCCACCCGAACCCGCTCTCAGACACCAAGCACTAACCCTAACCCTGGCTCCCACCCGCATGTGTACATATGCCTCAAAAGCAGAGCGAGATGGGGCACTCGAGAATAAGCATTCCAAAGTACTCGTACAAATACCGCATCAGCTCATACGTCAGTGAGAGAAATGGGGATATTTTACATTCCGGCTGAGATTCTGCAGGCGCAGGGAGCTTAGAGGCACGGAAAGGGCTCCAGCCCATATAACCAGCCAAGGAGAAGAAGACAGCCATTTACCTTTATGTCCTTCAAGACCAGTCCCTCAAGACCTTCTCTGATGACCCGTGTGATCATCTCAGCTAGGTCTGCTGCTTTCTGTCATTCAGAAAATGAATAATTTTTTCAGTACAAAAAATGGAACACATATATATCTCTTATCTGCCCCACATTCTGGTTTCTGCAGCCAGCAAAATATATATTTTATGTGCTACCACTGAAGTGAAGACATTTCCGTAACAAAGGAGACACTCCATAAAGGGATACAGCTACAATGATTTATGAATAGATTGTTTCTACTCACAGTGACATGCTTCATTTCAGAGAACAGTATCCTGTTGGTAACTTCTACCATGTTATCGTGGAGGAACTTCCTTCTTTCACAAAGGGGTCTGGAAAATATAAATATATATATCGTATATTAATTAGGGTTTCCAAATCCAGTCGTCGGGGAGACGTAGACGGTCCACATGTTCACTCCCTCCCAGCTCCAAGAGGGGAGCAAAAAATGTGGACCGTCTGGCAGGGGTCCGGGAGGGAGCAAAAACATGGACCATCTGTGGGTCCCCAAGGACCAGGTTGGGAATCACTGGTCTATTTCAGCTAATCTATTATCTTATCATTGGTCGAGTGTTCCATCTTGAAATATCTTGAAAATCTAAGAGTTACGTTCTCAGTTTGAACTGATCTCAGGACTAAAATGAGCGAGTTTGCAATTTAAAACCTCAGCCTAAAACTCATTTAGGGAGAATCTATTTAATTTAAAAGTCAAAGTTTAACAGATAGTTTAAAGGTCTCACATACTTGTCCATTAGGCTCACGCCGTTGAAAAAAATGCAGTCGAACACAAATAGGCACACTTTGGCATCCTGGAAGGCTGCTTTCTGAAATCAAATGGACAAACGAAGAAAAGCAAAGCATTACTACGTCTTATAAAATACTCACCGATAGAGAAGCCATAGATGTAGATGTACGGCCATAGATATTACCTTGTGCACACCCAGAGTTCCAAACGGCAAGGGTTTGCTGGTGTTGGTGTCGATCAGAAGCACCTCAGCATCCAAAATCATACTGTGACCGCCAGGAAAAGCCTGGGGGATGAACTCTTTGAAATGGGCCACCTATAATAAAGGAGTGAATGATTTTATTTATAGAGCACATTTCAAAACAACCAAGAATGACCAAAGTGCTGTACGACAATAGATAATTGTGAGATATACAATATAAAACAAGACATCAAGAGTACTGTGCATGAGCACACAACTTAAAACTCAGTGGCAGCCATACAGACTTCTGTACAGCGGATCTGCCTGCCTCTGCTTACCTTGTGCGGCAGGACAGGTTTGAGACTGCGGCTGAAATAACTGAAGTGGTCTCCATTTTTGTGGACCTGCACTCTCTCTCCGTCGTATTTGATCTCGGAGTACATGCCATTAGGGCACTTCTTCATTGCATGCTCAATCGATTTACACGCCTCCGCCTGCGCGTAAATATGAAGCGTATTCAGGACCTCGCTGCCGCGCGGCAACGTGCTTTTAATTTCATTTCGGTGATTTATAGTGCAGTACCCACCAACATTGGCTGCACCGGAGTCATGAGAGAGGCCTCCACGCTCAGGATCTTCCTGGGGCCCGAGCCAAGGGACGACTCTTGTTGATTCCGCAGCACTCGGTCGATGACGTCTCCAAGGTTACGGGAGGCTTTGAAGGCATCATAGGCATTGGGGTCGACGGCATCCAGCCTGCAGAGAATTCGGGAAGGCACATGACATACAGCATCACTGCTTCAGACAGTGCTTCACATTAACCGCAACTTGATAATGCCTTTATAATGCATTCATAGAACATTCAGTGCACCTTCATAATGCATTCATAAGCAGCCTGTAAAAACATTTCAAAGCACTGCATTCGTAACACTTTCGATGAATGAGAGCATATCATATGACGTTTGTTATTAATATACATCACTTTAATGTCTTGTTCATTAAAAATATTATAGATGCAATGCTTTAAGACATGTTAAGGTATAACAATGAGAATATGAAGGCGCACTGAATGCATAACGACCGCATTACGAATGTGCGAGTGGCGTAAAACGCTACACTGCTTTAGTCCTATAAATAACCTAATCGTAAGATGTAAGTGAACTTACACATGCTTGGCTCCAGAGTTCATTTTCAAATCATGTTTAACGAGCCTTATGATGCATTTGAGGTCATTCCCCGTACACCTGAGACATAGCAGATACTGAGTTACATATTTTATATATTATACACATACACACACACACACACACACACACACACATGTATATTCACTTTTATGATGGAATGCCAATAAACAAAAATATTCAGATTCTCTCATCTCCAATTTATTCTGTCTAATGGCGATCCCTAATCACAACAGTATAATCACGAATGTCAGATATGGGTTAGTTATTTTACAGAAAATAAGCGCAGATAATTGTGATGTGAGAAGCTTCAAAGGGAAACTCTCCTTATCTGAGGGAAGATGTTTTAATAATTATATTTTTTCCCATTACATTACAATAGTGAAGTAACAAAGATTTTCTTAAAATTTATATTTATTCAAAGAAAAGGGCTACTTCCACACACAACACAAAAACCATCATATAACGACAGTATCTTAAAGCCTCAAGGCCCAATATTTATAGCTTAGAATAAGCTTTTACTCAGTTATCTAAGAACATGAAATATTATTTTGGTTGGCTGTTTTCAATTAAATGCCTCCAAGTGCATGATATCTATGAATCACATCAGTTAAAATGAGCCATAAAAGGCAAACGTGCAGCATGTAATCTACGTTCCTAAAAATTGACCAAAAGATGGAAAACTAATGGTGAGGGGGGTGGGGGTGGGGCTGGGTTTTGTTGTTTTTCTGGGGCCCCGAGAAGCACCACTATTTTTAGAGAGACTCACTTCTTAGCGATGTCTTCCAGCTCCTTCTGCTGCTCGTCCTCTTTGGTGAGCTGGGCGAGACGCGTCAGGGAGGCGTCCACCTCCTGAATAGTCAGAAGACTTTTAGGTGCAGGTGGGAACGACTTACTCGCTTCAAAGAAGATGCGCACAGTCTCTGACACGTCGCCCTGGGTTTGCGAAGGGGAGAGAACAAAAAAAAACGAGAGTTTAATAATTATCTAAAAACGAAGGCTGCCTGCAAATCTCACGCAACTGATATGATTGGTGACGTCAGGGAGAAAGAGGAAATTAGGAAGAACTGACCTTCTCCAGATCACGCACCATCTCCTCCTGGTTGCAGTTAAAGGCGCGGCTGAACAGCTTGACAATCTGCTTGTCATTTAAGTTGTACACACTCTTGATCACGCCTGGGAGAAGCAGCTTCACCGTCAGGTACAGATCTCCCCGGAATTTATCTGTGGAAGCCCCAGTGATTGAGTGCGGAAAATATAATGCATTCTAAACACCTTTTCGAGAATTTAAAACATATAATGGTAACTCCAATAGCAAAATGTTATACCTTTGCAACCCATTATGCAGTATAATTTGATATTTGGGATACAACAGCAGAGAACCAACGTTATTTCATGCATTTCAAATTGCCAGATTCCTTTACAGTAGAACTAGCCTACTCCTTGCCTTAATCACCGACTCAAAATGCCCATTTTAAAAACTCATCTTAAAGTGCAATCAACTATCAAGCGCGGCACACAAACCCAAGTGTAGAAGAATCAGTTGAGGATAACGATTACAAACTCACCTCCACCAGACCCTTTCCTCAAGAAGTCCTGGATGATCTGAGTTTTTACATTGTAGCTAGGATTCTCCGCCACCATCGCGCACAGCTTCCGGAACTCACGCAGAAGACTGTCCTTGTGGCTCCGGTCACACAGCTCAGCTGACAACTTGCTGCCCTGACTGGCCTTGGCCGGAGAGGGGCCAGGGCCGGTGGACGTGCCTGCCTTTGCCGCTGACCACATGAGTTAACATGAGTTAACACTGACAGATCCTAGACAACAATGCGTTCAAATAGAGACTTGTGACCCAATAACAGTGCAGCACTGAACAGGCCATGTTGTACTTGTAAAAAGGCGATACATTCCAAAGTTAAGCAGGATATAGTTAAGCAAGGATATAACATCCTTGTATGATAAGTAGATTTGGCTAGTGCAACATGATGTTGAAACCTGTTAGTACTGCTGTAGAATTATTTAGGACCGCAGTCCAAAAACAGGCAGTTGGGCTAAATTGCCCATCGTGTATGTTTGCATGTGTATGCCCCTGGGACGGACTGGTGTCCCGCCCAGGCTGTACCCCCACCATGTGCCCTATGATGCCTGGAAGTGGCCCTAGACTTCCTGTTTCTCTCCTCGGGATAAGCAGTTGGAAGAAGGACGAATGGAAACTGCTTCGCATAATTATTTCCCCGTGAAATGTTCTGATCATGGCACTTGCATCCATCTTAAAGAGTTTTTCGTGCAGACGTAAATGTAACGTGCGGCGCCCACGAGCAGACACCCAGAGTCAGAGTAACTGCCTCATGATGAGGGGTTGCAGCCTCACCGGTGAAACCAGAGAACTTCCTGGGGGCATTGATGGAGGGGTCAGCCAGAGGGGCCGCTAACTGTCCGCTGTTGTTCAGCTTGGCTTGGACTTTCTTCTTGGGGCTCGCGTTTGTTTTGCTAGCCAGCTCTACCAAAACAGGAAACAAGGGGCACAAAAGTAACTTTGCCGATACCTGTATTTTGGGGAAGGCTCTAATAAAACATACATAAACTAAGACTGTATTCATTTTCTGTGAGAGGTAAACAAATGGCAATTGCCTCACAATATATTCTTAACGGTCTTAACGATTTATGGATCTATTGACAACACTTGTCCCCAGTTCAAAAGACCTGTGATGTGCTTGTTGATGACCTCCTTGTCCTCGTCCTGCAGCTCCTCCCAGCCCTCCAGGTCCGTCATATCTTCGATCTTCTTTGTGGTGGGCCGAGAGCGTTCCAGCTTCTCGAAGATGCACTTGACGTGGTACCACTCCTTCATCTCGCCGGCGGACTCGCTGAAGGGGTTGGGCACGATCTTGCCGATGCGGACCAGCCCTTTCATTATTTTGTCCTTGCACTTCTTGCAGCCAGCGGTCCCGCGCTTGGCGTATTCCACGCAGTACCTCTGCTCAGCCATGCTTGCCGGCACACTGCCACTTTTAGGCCAAATCGCACGGGTAAGGCACCAGGCAGAGACACTGAATGTCTGAGACGCTTCCCTCCACTTAGAGCTGACCCGGGGCTTGCAAAAACCAGTCTGGGAGCAATGAGGTAGCACTTGAGAATACAGGCAGTAATGATGGGTGCGTGCAGGTGCTGAAGCAGGCCAGACTCTGCACAGGTCTCTCAGTGGTGTACGGTAGAATCTCTGTAAGGTGGAGCTGATGAAATATTTCTGCATCAAGACTTTTCTTTCAGATTCCTTCCACACATGTAAAAATAATACGAAAAAGCAAACGGTTAACAAGTTAAAGAGTATATTTGACTGCTTGCACATTATAAAGTTGTTACACTCGGTGGTACTAGACCTTATTAGCTGCAATGACCTTTCAGCTGCAACTCATTCTACAGCTGATATCAACTAGCATTACCTGGAGAGATTTTACTTGTCGCGAAGAACAGCACCTCCCTTTCCTACAAACACCAGTTCAGCTGGTCGAGGCTTTTGGAACGACGTGAAACCCCCAGCGCTCCCCGGCATAACACACAGCCCACAAACCGGGAACATTAACTTGCTTCGTCTCAGCGCTGCCTAACCAAAAAGTTAGCTGCCAGTGAGTGTCTTTAAACATACGGTCGAATTTACTTATCCACATGGTATTAAGCCGCTTAAAAAAAAAACTAGGAACGCAACATCCCGGAGTCCCCAAGGCTTTATCATGTTTGCAGTATGGTTTGGTACTGGGCAGAAAAATAAAGGGTGAAACTGTTCGTAAAGTGTTAGCTAACATAAATATGAAAATATTTAAATTTTACAGCGTGCATAATTATCCATAATTATTATATAGAAAGGAGAATCCCTGGTTTCCTACCAATACATGCAACAATGTCACACATCTAACGAAACCCACTACTTACCCACGCTGGCCATTAGCTCTTTGTTTACTTCATACGGGTCTATTTACCCGACTTGTACCAGTCATCAATTATCAAACTAGTAGCGCTTCTTTTTAAATACTATCAACCTGCTTGTTAACGAACTCCTTTACTTCTGACGGCGTTTACTAAATTATATAGTAACATTTTTAACCTACTGATCCAGCACCGCTTCCCCTTTAAATATCACGCTTCCTCTTTTGTCTCGCGGCGTTTCCTGTCTCAATGCGCAAGCGCGAAAAGCCTGTGTTATTTTTTTGGCCGACAGAAATGTCTGCTCCGAGAAGACGTGTTTGGGGAGCGGGGACTGCATTCGCTGCGGCTGGAGGGAGTTCTGGCGGTGGAGGCGAGTCGCCATGCGAGATGATCCAATCACGGTGTGCATGAATACGTGTCAACGGCAGCTTCAATACATGACAACAGCGCACAATATTTGAGAAGCAAGTCATCAGTTTTCCAATATATATTTAATGTAATGATAAAACTGGAAACAATAATGATGTAATCAATGCCACAAAACTGTAAATCATCAAGACCATGCTGGCAAACTGAACACATTGCATGAAAATATTTTACAAAACAGATATAGGCATACACGTAGTGAATTATGTTACAATGTAAATACTGAGTAATTTTTAATATACATTTAAATATTCGGTCATTTAAAAATATGTGCTGCATAGCAACCTGTACTTCAAACAAAAGTTGCATAAAACAGTGATATATAAGTAAGATTTGATGATCTATAGATCTCTTTCTCTTCTTAATAAAAAATAACAGTGATGTAACCTCAGGCGAAATGGAAGACTTACTGTTTTAAACCTACCAAGTGACAATTTTATTTATTTATTTTACAGTCACATACAGGTATCAAGATACATTACAACAGTTAGTTATAGTACATGAATTACCCCTAGGTGGCAGAAAGCATTTAGGAATATTTACAGAAGCATTTGAAAGGGACTTTAACAATATGATAGAGTTAGGTAGACTGGAGAGGAATGCAAAGTAATGGTAATTCTCTAATAATCTAATTCTCTGTCTTCTCCATCCAGACTTTTATTAGATCCTTCATTTGTCTTTTGTATCTATAAATGAAGGCATGTAATACAATGAATTTCACAATGTATGAATTTTTAAAAGGCAAACAATCCCAAAAGAATAAGTGTGTCATTAAAACCCATAGAACACTCTGTATATGTCATTTTTGTATAATAATGCAAGCAATTATGAGTGTAATTAATGTTTTTTTTAAAACAGAAATAATATTATGTGTGTCTGTATTGTAGGCTAAATTTGTTAATACTTAATGAAAGTCAGTTCTACAGGGCACAGTGAGCAAAAATGTATTAAAGATTAAATAACTTATTTAATTTTTTATTATTTTTTTTGGTGAGGCTAAGAATGAATTGCTCTACATGGTTAAACAGCCTACATTTGAGCACGCAAAAATAAGGTTGAATGGACACACAGAAAATGATGGTGCAAAATTTGCATAACTGCCCCAGCCTCATGCAGCCACTCTTACTGGTTTCCAGTTGGATCTATTTCACCTGAAAGAATCTTAACAAAAAAATGTCTGCTTGACTGTAAACAGAGAGGGGATTGGAAGAGACACATTGATGTTTCAGAATCGTATCTGACTTATTTTCCTAATGCATTTTTTGAGGATTTAATCCTTTTTTCCTCTTCTGCTGACATCATAAAGAGTTAGAGTCTGTGTACATTATATTAACTGTAATGGCTGTCTGTGATGATGATCTTGTTAAATCTTGGGAACAAGTATGTTAGGACGGACATTATAAGAATGCATGAAGTGAAGCAACTTTCTAACTAACAGCAATTGCCCCACATATTACAAATAGCAGATATATAAAAATCTGTATAAAGGAATGGCAGTTAGTTTTCGACAAGTTGTTCGACAAGTGTTCCTCTCAACATGACACACTCACAAAGCCAATAAGTCTGAATACACTGTAGAAATTTTAAACTATGTGATCTGCTGAGAAATAATTAGCTTGCTGCTGTTTTGACAGCATAATTCATCAGCCCAGCATGGCTGATACATCAGATAATTGTTATTCTCGGGACTTTACAAATAATGAGCAGATGTCATCTAAATAGAATATGTGGACTCTCGCGGGGACCCCCACTGCAGAGTAAATAGATTTCAACACTGCACAGAAAATTTCCAATGCTTGGTACACAAAGTGAACCAGCAGATGTCATGGTAGTATTGCAGAAACACATATCACCTAGACACAGTCTAATTAAATTTTACTGCTAACAAGTGCACAAGTATACACACACCCATACAAATATCCTCAGGTTTGTGTGTATGCTTTTCCATTTACCAGGTTCAGCTCTGCAATTAATTTGTACATCCCCTAAACAGATATGCAGTTCTATACGGAATATTTAAATGAATAGACCCCGTAGAGACCAGGTTTATTTAATTTTTTTCCTTCTCATAACTTGGTGCTGATATTCCTTGAATTTAAGAAATTAACTATCAAGTCAAGGTGGAAACCAGCAGGGTAATTACAGAAGTGATTTTATCACTGAAGGAAAAAAAATACAATGGGTGTAAATGAGCTTTTTTTTTCATTTGTTCCCCTCCAACATTCCTGCCTCACCCACCCAGCTGACCCTATTAAAACATTATCAAGCCAATTAGGGCTCTCAGGCTTAGCTTGGTTTCATTAATTGAAGAGTCTGATGGCATGGGGCTTGTTGCCATAGAAATCCCAAAGATCATCTGTAGCGAGCCCCTTGCCATTCAGGGTCTCCCACCAGGTCAGCTAATAAGGGCATACATTTGAGCTCATCAATATCGTATTTACGTGGCTTCTACCTCTGTTAAAAAAAAAATGGAAATGTAGAGAGACATTCAGGAAACGAAGGGCGGGGGTTATGTCTCATCCCCAAAAGAACATGCAGTTTTGCAGTAACCATTTAACAATATTACATGATTGCTTCATTCTGCATGATTGTCTTGTTTGTGATTCTGTTACAATACCAAGAAAAGCAGAGCAAAAGAAATCGACCAGCCCCCCAAGAAATGAGGAGTCAAATCCCCATTCTGCTGCTTACTTAAGATGAAATGAACACCATATTGCTTATTGCTGTTATGTGTTTTAACCAGAATAAACTACCATGAACAATGACAGTTTAGTAATGTAAGCAAGTGGTGACACCGACGAGCCACAAACCCCATCGCAGAAACAGCATCTGGTGTGTATGGAAAATCACTACTCCTAAATGGTACAATCAACATCCATTTTAAGAAGAGGCTGGATCACACTAAGGCTCTACATCGATGGTATCACAATAAAATTAGGACACACACCAGCAGGATCACAGAACTGGTAATGACTGCAAAATTACAGACTGTTCTGTCAGAAAATTTGATCAATATATACTCTGACGTTAGAGAGGTTTGACGTATCTGTCCAATATTAGCCAACAACCGTGAGTATTGAAAAGGCTGGTTCTAAATTAATAGGCACCTATTTTTTACTTTAGCTTCATTCCTATCACATACTTAAAACTGTAGATAATATTATGACATATGCGCGCATACACACACACACACACACACAAATTAGATATATCCAATTAGGATGTTTCATTTAAAACATGTCAACAGAATGTTAGTAGAAATTAACACATTTTGGTTCCAAGGATATTTTATTGCACAAATACAGTGCATCACATTAACAAATTATTAAGTAAAAGGAGAATGCATAGAACAGACAAGAAAATTTTGCCTGACATCACGTACCATGCAGCAATATATATATTTGTGCAGATCATGCCGATTTACATTACAAAAACCCCAAACCCAGATTACCTAAAGGAAAAGAAACTGGTGTTATTATTACTAAACGGTACCTGCTGCACAAGAGGAATCACGGAAGTTTCCAGACCATTTCATAATGTAGATGTGGACAATAATATATATCTTTGATTGATGGATCGTTTGAAATGCAGGCGGGAAATGTGATTGCATGGACACCTGGGAGTGGACAGGTGACAAGACCATTAATTCACCAAAGAAACTCTGCCTTTTCCGTGCATGTTTTCCTTTCTCCGGAGCTAAAGTCCCCAAATCCCAAACAGGGTCCACAGCAGGGGAACATCCTGGCCACGATTTCAGTGCCTCACAGGGTATCTTTGGGCAATTTGGTCATGCAAATTTGCCTAACAGAGTGCGGAAAAAAAAAACAGAGTACCTGGAGGAATCATCGGTATTTTGCATATGTTTTGCATCTGCTTGGGTAAACGGGTAATGAACGTTAATTGATTTTCAAAATTTTCCGAGTGGCGATGTGCAAAACTGGAAAGTGAGAAGGCCAAACACATAGGGCCAACCAGCTCGTGCATACAAAAGCAATAAATAAATGGATAATACTTAACATGGATGGTAAATGTGATGCACATAGTCAGCACGGGTATGTTTGGTGTCATGTCCCAGCATGCGTGTTGGCTGGGGGTCAGGGCCAGCATGTCAGGAGGATGCCTTGTAGAGTAGGATGGCAGCAACCAGAAATGATGCCAAGAACATGTCTTCACCGCGGTGGAATTAGCCAGCAGCTAAATGATTAGCTAAAGCCCCAAAAGAGCACTCCGTCGAGCAGATGGGCAGAACTGTTCATGATGTTCTTCGGGTTTGCCGCCATCCTCTTTTCTGCATTGGTTCCAGGGTCAGGCCTGTGATGGACCTGGCTTTCCTGATGAGTTTGCTCAGGCTTTTAGCATCGCATGAACTTATCTTACTTCCCCAGCAGACCACAGCACATGGAATTGTACTGGCCGCTATGGACTGGTGCATGAACATCTCCAGAGACTCCAGAGCTTCAGACAGATAGAAGCGCAGCCTGAGAGTCTGCCATGGCCAACCAGTCCAGTCTGCTGTTCAGATGAAGCCCCAAATACTTGCAGCACAGAACTACCTACACCTCTCTCCTTTTATAGTGACTGGGCATGGGGGCTTCTT
>JAODKL010000038.1:8825417-8836606 GCA_026780765.1 Petrocephalus schoutedeni
CATGGACATTGCCCTATTCAGATACACTCCATGCAGTTATATGTCAACAAGTTCACTGCACATAACTAGATACATTCTAAATGTAGTACCTATTAAGTGTAGCGTTAATATTATTAATTAAAATAACATTAATATTGTTCTTGGCTGTATAACGACAATAGTGACTGACAACAAGGAGAGTAAGTTCAAGATATTGCTACCGAACAGAACATTGGGTGACACTCACTATAACAGTTCATACAGCTTTACAGATGCCAAGGAGGTTTGGCCATGCTGGTGAGATTGAGGACCTTGATAGACATTAGATGATGTGGGGAAATATTTATATTAAGATCAGCAAACTGGGTCAGTTGTGCTTGCAGGCAATGGGATAAACCCATCAATACTCCTGACATTTTCTGCTCAGCCATTTCAGGTATATAATCACTAGGTGGAAGCAAAGGGGGTGATAGTTAATCTGGCAGATAATCTCATTAACTGGCAATAAAATAAAAGCTCCACATACCATTTTATCCAAAAGTGCTGATGTTCAGGTTTTGGCCCATGAAAGGCCCTTTTTCCTGCTTAAAGGGAATATGAATATCTTTTACATGATCCGTATAATGCCCCCCACCCCCCACTCAGGCCTAACAAAGAGTAGATATTCAGTAACTCTACGAGTGCTTTGCAGATGTAAATTTTCTGTAATCACATCCGGCCAAGTTACACAATGACTCACCTGAGTACATAAAGTGTATTCATTATAATTACGCAATATGCTGTTTCTGTATTGAACTTCTCTATATGGCTGGATAGTTTTTAATGCAGGAAATGCCATGCTAAGGATTCAGTGGGTGATGCAGTGGTTAGCACTGATTGGAGTTACCAAATTGCCCATTGGTGTGAGTGAATGGTGCGTGAGTGTGCCTTGTGATGGGATGGAGCCGCATCCCGGGACGTTACCTGCCTTGTCCTCGTAGCCTGTGGGATAGACCTGACCCTGAACAGGACAGGTGACTACAGAAAATGGATGGATGTAAAAAGATTTACCGCTCTTTGATTACATGATGCAGTGAACAGTGCGGCTGCTGGACCCAGGAACGTGAAAAGTGTAATTTTATTTGCGCGGTTAATATCCTTGCAGCCTGGATGCAGCGACACATATTGGCATCATTTGCATGGACACTGGGAATATTCAAAATCTTCCTCATACTTAATCACTGCAGAAGTGATTAATTACGACAGATAGGGCCCTTTTATAGTTCCCGCTTAAGCCATTTTAAGAAATTGCAGCAGCTGTCAAAAAGTTTCTCTTAGAAGAAAGAAAATGTAGGATTTTAATCTAAAAATAAAATGTTTCAGCTAGAAAAATATATCTGCTAAAATGATTTTTTTTTGTCTGACTCATACTGTAACAAAAGGAGTATAATGAAATACTGTAACTAGAGTGAATAAGGTTGAAAGTGAGAGCCTTCCCTTTAATGTATAAAAAAAAGAACTTTCTTTTAAAAACAGTGTTCCTCACAACAAAATGGAAGTGAATTAAAAACCTCGCTGGTGTGACTTCTCTATTTAACATTTTTAACTGTTGCCACAACTAAACATGAACGAAACTCTAATGTCTCCTTGAATAATATGACTTTTAAATAAAAATGAACCAAATGAAAACAGTTTGATAAAAAATGTAGCTATAATGGATTGAAAATGGTGTTTTTTTCTGAGACTACAAGATTTGTACATTCATAGTATTTTCATATGACGTGAGGGAAATAAGTGAATTATGCATGTTCATGAAATGTTGATATAATGTTCTTTTTAACTTGTAGTGCTCAGTCATAAAATTACATTACTTTACATGACAAAATATATTGATTTATCCCACAACATATTGAGGACGTCATTAGAACAGTTTGTAATACATTTCCAGTGTTTAATTTAGTCAGGGAATATACACAACAATTTCTCCAAGTTCACTGGGGAAATAAATGGTATTGAATGATACTCTGCAAAGCTTATCTTATATTTATTAAGAAAAAAATGATTTTGTATCATGTATATCTGCACATCCATTTGGTATTGTGATATATGTTATAAAATGTTAAATTATTCTATGAAATCAAACGAGAGCCTCACTATGTTTGATGGACTGTATACAAGAATGAGGTGGGTGAACAAAACTCATTTTGAAAAAAATTTTTTAAATCAGCTGTATTTTGTCCGGGATTTGGTATCCAGCTGAATTCCATTTTTGTTTCTTCTCTTGCCCAAAGCTCATATTTCAAACTTATTTATGAAATGAATTAATGACCGAAAAATTCAGTTCAGGTTTAGGGTAATTGGATGTTCAATGAATCTGTGATATGGGAGAAGTAGAGAGGGAGAAAGAGGTACAGTGTGTGTGTGTGTGTGCGTGTGTGTGTCTGTGTGTGTGTGTGTGTTCACGCAAACTCCCAGCTTTGTATATGAGCTGATGATGAACCTCTCTTTGAAATGAAGACAATGACTGATGAATATATACTATTTGCATTTAAAAACTGACTTTGTTGTTAAATTTTTTTTCTGATTTTTATTCCTTATTTCATATTCATAGCTAGTTAAGCCCCTTCATTAAAATTATCCACCTTCATGGAAGAAGAGCGGTGCTTGGAATGAGTTTCTGTCACAAAGCATCTATTTGCTAGCTGCATATGAAGTCTTCTGTAAAAAGACATTTATATGCAGCACTGATTGCACATTGCCATCTTGTTCAGCTAAGCCTAAATCAACTGTGGCATATCGAACCCCGGCTAAAATATGCCCCAGCATAAACGTACCAGATAAGGCGAGCATCCTCGGCTCTGGGCTTTGAATGCCACAGTTTTGCAGGTTTTCCCAGGTTCTGTGAAGTAGGGATATGAGTTAACATCATTTAATTAAGGCAATGAGGAGTGGAAAAAGCTTTGCTGGGACCAAATCCTAGAGATACTGCAAATCTCCAGGATCAGAGAAAAGCAGTGTGTAGTAATGTACGGCCCCAAGTCCAGTTAACTGTAGACTTCTCTGTCTTTGAGTACTGTCATGCTTTCAAAAACCTTATATAAGTCAGAATTGCTGTACATGCAAGTTTTATATGCACTGTTTCATAAAAAGTCTTTGTGGTTTCTGTTCAGTACCCATATATTCATATACACAAATGTGACTTCCACGGTGCTTTTCTGCTCAAGCTAGTTGTTTTCGAACCCATTTCATTTACCCATTTCATATATTTCTTCTATTCAACCATTACACTATCTGATGGTACGAATTAACTAATAATCAAGCTCATAACTGGATGAATCAGGTGTGCTGGAGGGGAAACGGAACAGAATAGTATCTTTATTGGCAAATGACCGTGGCTGGGGGAAATATTTGTTGGTACAGCATAACTACATCAAATGACAACAGCAAACAGAAACAGACAGCTGGATATACATAATACACTATACAATGAATAAATACACAACTTAACGTGTACAACATAGGACACGTGCAATTTAAATGTTATACAGAATAAGACTACAGGACATAGACAAAGAGCACACAATGCAGAGTAAATCCCTAACACAGAACACACAACATACATCAAAAGTGCAATAACAGCAGAACAAGGGTGCAAAAGAAATTAAACACTGAATATGGAATAAAGTGCAAAAAGTTGCTCTGTACATGTAAACATAGGCTTAATCAGTGCAAATGAAATATATCACAGGACTGCATGATAAAGAACCCATTACTAATCATAGGAGGATGGTTATTAATTGCTGATTAGTCTTACAGTATTGGATAGGAGCAGGGTTGCCAGGTCTCACGCATCTGGCATGACACGCAAGCTTTCAGACTCTCACGCAAGAAGTCTTATGGCAAATCTATATTATTCCATTACAAGCCTAGAATTAGCTACATCGAAAGCGTTGGGGTAGTTTGCAAACCCTACAGACTATTTACAAGGTAATAAAACTGTCGCATACATGTAAATGCGTGTTTGTGCAAACTAGCCTGGGATTGAAAATCTCATGTCAGCCAGCTGACCAAAGTTGGCAACCCGGGAAGGAGCTGAGGTTAAATTGTGAGGTTTTGCAAGGAAGTCCTCTGAGTCACCTACGAGAGGAGAGCTGCTGAAATAAGCAATGTTCTTAGACTGACAGGTCCATAGCCTGCCTATTGGCACATTTGATGATGTGTTGGATGTGTAGGATTTCATTTGAGGGGAAGACATTGCCAGTTATCTCAGTGACCTTTGTTGGGATATACTGTAGTCTTTTCCTTGTTAGGATGTCTGTTCTACCATACCAAACAGTGATAGAAGATGTCAAAGTGCTTTCTATAATGGCCATATAGAATCAGACAAGGCACTGCCTGACTGCAAACTTTTGTCAATTGCCTGAGGAGGAAACATTCGGACTGGCAGTTGTATGTAAAATTGCTTTTCGCAAGATGATTATTCCATATGATGTAATGAAACAGTGTGGCAGAGACTGGCTACCCTGCGTAGAGCTCTCGACAAAGCGCAGGAGGCAAGCGGACGGAGAGTACCAGCATATGTGTTTCCATGGCAACAGGAGGAGCAACAGTATCAGTTCTGGGGAATGCTGCAGAAGCCAAGTGGGGCTCATAAATGCTGGATTTAACAGCTGAGCGTAAGAACATCTAACCAGATACGATGCGAGTTTGCATATTACTCCTCGTTTTGACCTTGTCGGATCGGCCGCTAATTGCTTTTATGATTTATTGAGTACTCAAGACGTTAAATTGTCCGGTCAAATCTGGAATGCGGCCCTGCTTTGCTGGCTATGGGAGATGACGGGTTTAGGGAGATCTAAGTGATGACACTGATGGGACTCAAAGCCAGGGGTAGAAGATGACGGGGGAAGCCCATGCTGGATGCCTGACACAAAAGGGGCCGTTGAAGAATCCACTCAGAATTAGCCAGTAGTCTAGAGATAGTTTATTGTGAAACTCAAAATAACAAAGTGTAAGAAAATGCATGGGAAACAACACAGAGTCATGCCAGGTAAACTCTACATCCCCTTCTGCCTGGAGACTCCCCACAGTTACACATTCGTCATACATCATCACGTGATACGGAACTCTCAACCAATCACATTGACATATATTAGGCTTCAAAACCTCAGGGAAAGAGAAAGTCAGTGTTATCACCCAGTTCCCACCTGGACGGGGCCTGCACATGTAAGTCTTATGCTCGCGTACGGAATCTCGGGTCTCTTTCTCCGACATAGAGACTCCAGTTAGTCAAAATCGTAGCCAGACTCGAGGCTGTAGGACCATTACGAGATAAGGAGAACAACAGAGCAAGGAAAAACGATTTCAGAGCAACAGAATAGTTTGATCTGAGCCCCAGAAGCACCGTCTACCTTAGGATCCAATGTTAATAAATAATGGTCAATAACAAAGTCTGGTCGTTAATCAATCCCCAAATGATAACTCATTAGTCTTCAGATTATTGATATTCAAAGCAAGATTCCACAGGATAGTATGGGGACGACTGGGGTATGCCAAGGTAAATGCAACAGATTCTCCTCCCAGCTTGGCGAGTTTAGCTTCTCCAGCTGACATTGACAAAGCACTTCCTAAAACTGCACTATAACACAGAGTACCAATATTCAGGATCTTTATGCAAACCTCAACAGCAAGGCATGACACTGGGCCGCAATTAAACCCTACAATTCACAAAAACATCGGATGAGGCCAGCGATATCAGTTGTTTGTTACATCGCATTTGCTTTTTTCTCTGTTTCCGGTCTTCATAGTTAACCCATCTTAGCATAATGTTATGAGATGATACGAAATGCCTTAGCACATTTCTATACAGATTAAAAAGGGTTATTACTCAGACTTTGACATTCAACATTTGACATTCAATTTAGTGACACTGGACAGATACACTAAATGGCCAAAAGTATGTGGACACCCCTATTTAATTGCCTAATTAACGCATAACCATTGTTGAGTCAGCTTTATAATTAAAGGGAAGCGACTTTACTCTTGGCACCATCATAGATCAGAGCAGCCTTGGTTATCCACAAGTGAAGTGATTGTGATGCAGAAACATCTGGGAGCAAGTTCACTTACGAAGTGGTCGGCCACACAAGCCCACAGACAGGGACCTGATCGCCCAACATCAATACCCAATCTGAATGGCAGCAAAACCCACCAGCAACGATCCAGCATCCAATGGAAAGCCTACCCAGAAGAGCTAAAATGGCCATTTTAGCAAGAAAGGTGGTCCAAATTCCTTTGGTTTTCTGAATGAGAAGCTGGTTTCCACATACTTTTAGCCTATATAGTTTACCTATTCAGAAAGTTCAGAATTGTTATCTTTTTATTTAGCTTGGCCACGGACTACTGATAATTAGCTGGTCCACTAAAATTGGATCTTTTATACTACAGGTGTCTGAAATTCTGAATGCTATTTCTGTCAATGACTTACTATTGTAAATCATTTAAATCTAAACTGCACCCCCACTACAGTTGCATTGTGGGAATGATCTATTTTATTGAATTGTTGTAAAAATTCAACAAGGTCCTTCTTATTTTCTAAATATTTTATTATAAAGCTTTAAGGCAGAGGACTAATTACAAATGATTCTATTGACATGCAAGCATTGATCCAAACAAAGTGGAACACCTGGGAAGAGAATCAAACAACTGCGCTTCATTGAAGTTCACTGTTCACAATAAACATAAATATCAAATAAAATATGATATTCAACTTTCAAGGAAACATTAGGCAGTGGGTAATTACAACCACAGAGTTTGCCATAAGTTTTAGAAGCTACACTTGCATGTACATTTATCTGTGCAAAAAACATTACATCACAAGTATTTTCTCCTACTTAAATACAGCCAACAGTTAAGCCAACAACTTGCACTTTTTATAAGGACAACCTCTGAAGGTCGACCTTTTGAGAAGTAAGGAATCTGCAACAGGAATCTTCACAAATAATGAAATACCGACAAGGAACATGTTTTACCTATAATTCTTCGTTGTAATTAATACTAAACCCCTAAAAGACCTAAAAATGTGCTTGACCCTACAACAACACATCACAAATGTTTACATCTCTGTCACACAGAGATAAACAGATTTTCACCACTTTTATGGACAGCTGATGCCACCCTACTGGCAGGAAAGAAAAAAAACAGTGAGCATAATTTAATACAAAACCGTTTGTTTTAGTCTCGATTCCACCCTTGCTTTCTCCCTGTGTGTAACTTTGTTTCTAATCTCAATCATCTCTTTGGTTAGGACTAATGTCAATGTATGTTGGTCCCTGTGTATCACACACTTCAAGAGGATGGAGAAGTAATTGGACCTGCCGATCTAGGTCATAAGAAGACAGTGGTAGTGGATAGTTAAGAATAAAATGATTCCATCCAGTTAGAGCCTCTAATGGCCACAAACTAGGGCCCTTGTGGGGTATAGATTTCTCTAAGTGTGTCCTGGACTTATCCAGGCTGTCACAGTGTTGTTCCTACTATATGGTGCTCTCATTCAGTGTCATTAATGGAAGGTGTGGCTCTTTTCAGTGACATTAAGAGAGTACATGTTTGGAATGAAATGGTGTAGAATCTTGGTATGAAAGTAATGGGGTTAGCAGGGGGAAGCCAGCCCACTTAAATCCAGCCCCACCTGTTTATGGGAGCTACACGCAGTTCTGGGCATCGTTATATAACGGAACCCTCCACAGATCTACCGCCTCCTTCTCTTTTTATTCCTTCCGTCGTCTTCGCGTCTCGGTGTTTTTCCCGATCGGAGCTGCCACAAGGTGAGCACGTATTCGAACATATGAGCAGTTTGTTGGGGACGCACGAGAGTCCCCGACGCCATCACGATAAGATCTCCACGTCGTAATAAATAATAAGCAACCATGAAGAAAATGTCCCATAAAAGAATTTACATAACTGTACAGTAATCCAGCAGCTCTGCATGTTATTTAAGAAGCCAGCGCCTCCTGTTGGTCAGCCAAAATGCTTCCCGATTACTCGCGGAATCCCATTGTATATGTATGCTGGTATGTATGTGTGTGTGTATATATATATTTATATATAATTATATATAGGATATATAACTTTGCCTTTAGCCTTGTAGAAATGATAGAAGGTAGAAAAAAAACAAATGTAATTCCCAAATTTCCATGTGCATGTTCTGCGTTCATACATGAACATTTTACAGTGATCCCTTACATGCAGAGACACTTCTGTGCCTCACAGCAGAGCTCCTGCACGCCACTGCGGTGCAAACATCGGACTCATATCATTAGAGCACTTTCTCACGGATTTGAATTTTCACTCTAGATCGCTAAAGCCTTCTGGAAGCGGTCACAGGGAAGGCCTAAGGTATCCAATCATCTCCAGACTACAATAAGATAGAGTCTCCTCACAGGTATACCTACCAGGGTCCTTGGAAGTTGAGAACCCACCTCCAGGCACATCTCACCCGAGTGCCTCGCAGTCAAATCTGTCTGGAGGTATTCTCACAGGTAAATCTCTCGCTTAGAGGCTTCCTCCAGGGCCGGAGGCTGTCCGGGCTCATGGCTGCTGCATGAGAAGGCACTGTGTGAGGGCAGCAGGCGCACACTGGCCACCTTGGCACCGCGCTCCTCCGCCAGCCTCCCCGCTCCGGGCCCTGGCCGGTCCAGGCTGTTTCTCTCCTGGTAAGGCACAAAGGTTGACAGTTTCGGGGGCGTTCTGCTCTTGCGGCCGGGCGACGGCTGGCCCGGCATCCAGCAGGTGTCCGAGTGCCCGAACTCGGTGCATTCCTGAGTGCAGTTCCCAGTCATGGCCACGTCAGGGAGGGAGCGCACGTCTGCTGGGAGAGAGCACAGGGCACACGTTGAACCGACTAGCTCCTCAGACGACACTGAGGCACTGGAAAGCTGTTGGAGAATCGCACACTCTTGTGTTTTCCTTTCATTAGCATAATGTATATCAGTTTTTTACATAGTAAAATATGCTACTAAAAGTCCGACAGTGTTACTTTCATCTAGTAAGTGAAGTTTCGAAAGTGCCATGTCAGGGTTTCTCTCCTGTTTCCTCTGCCCCCTAGTGGTTTTTCTGCTCACTGCTCTCTGTACCTGTTTTTCAGGCTCCCAGAGATCACCTGACTGCAACCACCAATCAGCTGGTTTAATTAGACAAGTGCCCGCACCTGTTCCTTGTTAAGCATATCTTCCCCAGTGTATTTAAGGATCTGTTTCCCAGTTGCCAGATTGTTTTGTTCCCCAGCCAAGCACTCTTGTGATTGTTATACTGTGGGTCCAGTGCTGTGTATTTTGATTTTTGGCCACGTTTGTCAGTGATGCGTTCTGTCTACCTGTGCATTGAATCTTTGCCTGCCAACTGATTTTATGCCCTGCCCCTTGTGTTTGCATTACCTCTGCCTGAATTATTGCCTTGCCATGTCTTTTTGGATCCCTGCCTGTCTCCTGACCTTGCCCATGTCTCTGCTGATTTGGTACCCTAACTCGGTTGGAAGATTCTGGTATCAGGCCCACCACACACAATTCCTAAGCCTGGCCCCACCCCCTGGCCTGGGACAAATTCCTCAGCTCTTTTGAGATGGTGGGTATCGCTGACCCCTTATGGTGTGGGGTGTTTTTTTACTTGTATTTGCTAACTTCTCAGTAAGGGTTCCAATACCTTTTATAATTCCTTAGACCCTGTGCAGTGTCATGGTATTGCATAACATGTCCCTTTTTAGCACTTACTATTGTATTAAGCCTAATAAACCTAACCTGTGTTTCCCTCCTTTCTGACTGACTGGTATGTACAATATGCCTTGAGTGGGTCAATTGCCCCATATACTGTATATTGGTCAAATGTCAGAAATCTGTTTTAAATGCCTCTATACTGTATTTAGCACAATTACCTAATGGTCCAGTTTTCTGAGACACTGGTACCTTGCACATCTAAACATTAGACATCCAGTGTTTATCTTGAGGTATGGCAATATTCCTACAAGTCTCCGCTTCAAGTTCTTTGTTGCAGACCTCCTCGGCTGCTCCTGTTTGGAATGTGACCTGCTTATCAAGGCTGCTGTTCCGTTTCAACAAATTAATAGTAAACCCAGGAGGCATGTAACCCACTGACCTAGTTTAACTGCATAGATGCCAGTCTCAACCCCCAAAACACTAAGAGGAACAAAAGTTCCTTCTGAAATGTTTTGATTAAGGCAATATCATATTCACGGATGCACATATGAGCATACGGAACCCTAACTAGACCCTTAACCCATAACTGTTCCCTCCTAAGGCTCTACAGTCTAGCTGTTTTGCTTCACAACCTTGACAAATGTTTGTCCATAGTGGGCTTTCCTGTTGCACCACTGAAAAAATGCAGAACCTTAAATGCCACATGAAATACAAATCTGTTCTTTGTTGGCTGAACAGTATGCTGAAAAAGTACATTCAAGTCAAATAATGTATTCACACGCACACTGTCAAAAAGGCTATACAGCTGGCCATGCACAGGCATGTAGGCAAACGTATAAATGGAAACTATAATTCCCGGGTTCGGCATCTAATCATCAATTCACCTTCTGCTTGCCCTGGTCAGGGTTTGAAGGCGATCAGGAGCCCATCCAGAGCCACAGGGTGCAAGGTTGGGTGTCACCCTGGATAGGATGCCTGTCCATTACAGGGTAAGCACAGTTATTATTAGCAGGTTAGATACACCAATTAGCTTAACTGCAAATCTTTAGACTGTGGGAGGAAGCCACAGTACCCAGAGGAGACTGGCACGACTCGGAGAACATGCAACCTCCCAACACCCAGTGCTGGAGGTGTGATTGTGCCCCCGTCAGAACAAGTTATGATTATTATTTCTATTAATTCCTGTTTGAAAGGGAGAGGACAAAGCTTTCTATCTGTTCATCTGTTAATGAACCACATTCACAGATTCAGAAATCAGTTCCCCCTTAATGGTCCAGCTATGGAGTCAACAATCTCCCAGCATCTTCTAGAACTATTTTCGTATATATTTTGTTAGTTATTTTTATATTTCTATTTTTGCAAGGCTCTATTACATACAAGCCAAATCACATTCTTAGTTTGGTGTATTGCATGTTCATTAAGTTTATTATTAGGTTTTGGGTTAACTGAGCATACTAGTAAAGACTGTGCACCATGTTTGACAGGAGATTGCTCAAGGGAGCTTTGGAGGAAAAAGGAAAA
>JAODKL010000038.1:8836706-8852880 GCA_026780765.1 Petrocephalus schoutedeni
AAAAAGGAAAAGCCATCACCGCCTTAATACGAGGCACATGATTATTTCATCACCTAGAGTTTATTGTAGAAAAACACGGAAGCGGAGGCTGTCTGCGGCTTGGTTTTGCAGAAGGAGGCGGCAACGCGATTTTGGCAGGCGGTTTGCTCGTTTTGTTCACCTGGGTGGATATACTTTGGATTATGTGGAAAATATTGATTTTAATGGTTTCCTGACATCACCCTGGATACGTCTCCAATCCAATGGGATGGCGACGAGCCAAAGAAGCTTAAAGGGGACCTTGCAACTTACCTGCACTAGCTGTAATGGCGAAATAAATCCGAGAATCATGCAATCAGAACCGGCATTTCCCTCAGACTCCCCTTAATGGGACCCCGTCCCCCTGATAATTGTGAAAAGCGAAGATCCCCATGCCGATTCAGAGGACTCATACAATTCCCTAATAAGATCAAGATTATACTCTATAGAGGGGAATGAGATTTTTAATGATATCTGGAATCTCAGCCAGATTCAGGAATAACAGGGCTTCATGTTAGGAGATATTCTGGGCCTTAGAATCTCAAAATTCATATTCATAATTCAATTTTTTTTAAATTAGTTTCTCGTGTCTCTAAAGTTTAAAATAAATTTGTTGGATCCTTTTATATTATTAACTAAATGCATCCGCATACATCCACAGTGACAGATTATACAAGCTAAATTAAATCAATTCTGTATCCTATGAATTCATGCTATATAGTGCTACATTGTATCCCGTGTCTGTTGTGACTCCACCGGAAGACTGAGATTCTGAATACTGTAGAAATACCAGTAACCTCATTAAGAAGCATTGGACAAGTGGTAATGAGATTACTGGTGACTGCAGCCTCGGAAAACAGCGTTTGACTACCGGCTGCCCCTGGCAGAAGTGCCACGTCGACCTCAGCGCAGGAAGGATCCACGTCTAGCATATCAAAAAATGGCAAACAAGTCCAGCAATGTGTTCCGATCTATGTACCCTTGTACCGTATATGCAGTTAACCTGCTTGCACCCCCTACACCTTTTGTTACAGTTGTTTTTAAGGGTCTGATGCAACACCAATGCAAGGATGTGGGCAGGGATGCTCTGCTAAGAGGTCTCAGCTTGCTGGTGAGAGTCGAGGCAGTGGCAATAGGGAGAGATCAGGGCTCAAATAGTACAGCAGGTCACCGGTATCATCAGTTAATTGGTGGTTAGCGGGCAGCAGCATGACCTAAAGAGTCACCTATTCATCTTCCGGGTGCATATGGCCAGGAGAGGGGCGCAGGGAAGACCTAAACGTTTTCATAATATCAATTGATTACAACTAAATGGCAAATGTCAATTAAAGGTAACTGATTTATATCCTGTGACTGCTGTCTGCACTCTTCCACAAGAAAGACTTTTTAAGAGAATTAGATGATGACATTACCCATGTAACAGGCAATTTAAATTACCTCAATCTCTGCTTGCCATGTTTTTATGCATTTACTCTTGGTGTTGCATTTTATTTTTTGAGAAGTTCAATCTCTTATTTAAAAGGTCATTTTGATGAATGCATCGTCCCTTATTATGTGGAGAGTATTGAGGCTTTCTTCTAGCATGGTGAATCAGCTGGAGGAGTGGAAACCTGCAAAATGGTCTTAACTACACCTTTAGATTAGATTTTGTATTATTTCTGGTGAAGCATTTTGTTATATTTACCTACTTGTAACAGTCTGGTGTTATAAGGTAAAGGGAAAATTTTGTGCACCTTCTAGATTAAAAACCTATATATAATAGAGAGAGAGTGGTTTTCAAAAAAAATAATAATTTGCCAAATGCTACAGGTGTAATAAAATAATTTAAGAACTACTTGTGTGAAAGTCTGTTTAAGTTTAATATACCTTTTATTGAATCTATTGATCTTGGAGTCTTCTACCGACACGGCTATTTAAAATAATGGCATGATATAGACCCACTGTATGATAATTTGTTTAGAATATACTTAATATATTGCTTGGCGGAAAAAAATAGCATGTGTTCAAAAGAAGGTGATTATTGAAACCCCCACCCACCCACCACCACCATATTGTGCAGCAAGAGAAAGGTGTCGCAGTCATGTCTCTGTGGCTCTGGGATGCAGATGGAGAAATACTATAGTATTATAGTGTTGTAGTATGCTCTCTATACTATTAATGCCATCGAAGGGGAATGGACAGCCTAGATGATTCTGGGAGCCTAACACTTGACACGGGTCCTTGTATATGTTAAAGTACGTGTAAAATTGGGCGGGGGCCCAAGGTGACATTTTCACAGGGGGCCTGTGATACATCTAAGTATGTCCCTGAATAGAGCAGTGTCATGGTTTCGAGCGAGATCCGTTTATAATATAATAGGCTTCATGGCAGTCCGTTCGTAAGTACAAGTTGTTCATAAATACAAGTTAATCAGTGAAGTCAGTTGTTCGTAACCCGGGGGCTGCCTGTATTAGAGTGCTACTAGCTGTACTATTATGCATGTTCTCCTCACAACCAGCATCAGTGTATCAGTTCTCTTAATTTCTTTGTAACTCGTGCTTATGTATAGATATAATTGCAAACGCACGCAATACTTTGTGATCAGACAAGAAAACAATCTAATTACATAATAGGACACATTCATCAACCACATATTATGCACCATGTTCTACAAAATTTCCACTGGTATATACAACTTTTCTATTGTGTGTGTAGCATCACCATCCCACAATGCACCAGCATTGCCTGCCATAGTGTGCTTCTCCAAGCAAGCATTAATTCAGACATTAGTTTACATAGCCTTTAAACATATTTGTTCTTGCCATAAAAGCAGATAATTTATTTAATATTGCACCAGTGGCTCAGTGAGTAGTTGAGTGAGGGATTTTACCTCTAGCCTCCTTGCTGGACTTGCAGCTTCGACTGTGCCCTGATATCCTATCCATGAGAATCCCAAACAGGACTGGAGACACCATGCCAACACTCACTCTAAATGACATCGACTGTGCCAAGTAGGCAGAATAAACTCCTACCGCATTGCTACCGAGACTGAATAGCACTATCTGTACCGGTACCCCGAATTCCTGCGGTGTTTCTCACAGAATGTGCATGCATGCAGTTGTAAGTCCTTCACCAGGTCCACAAAGCACATCTGTTGGCGTGTCTCACTGTGGCCGGGAGAAGGCTCGATCCACTATCCCTCTGCCTGCGTTCTGCATTGTTCCTCTAGAATCATAGGTTCGACTACGGAGCGGGGTCTCTTCTCCTGTACCCTGGCGTAAGCTTCCCCAGACATTTTCAGCACGTTCCCACCTCCCCTTCACAAACAGTGGTTTACACACTTCTCTGGGGCCACGCAACACTCTCTCCTTAGCCTCTCCAAACCCCTACCACGCACGAGCACTTCTCAGATGTCGTTAACGTCCAGCACTCGCCGGACACGCCAGAGCAAGAATTACCCTGAAGGCCGCCTCCTTCGGCTTGTCAGTCCGATGGTCCTAGTATTATCTCCATGACAGACAGCAACAGCGATGATTGTACCTTTCTGCCCATTCATCTTTACAGATGGTCCACTTAGACTCAAAGGCCCTTCAAACAGTATCTCCAGCAAACCTTGACTGTTCCACTGAAACATCCTCATTTAGACGGCCTCCTACCCATGCACTGGATCCAACAGATAACACCAATATTGTAAACTACTGTGGAAAACACCAATTTACACATTTTATAGTGATTTGTAGCAATTACTGATTTTTCTTTCTCGCAATAACGTTCCTCTTCATGTCTCCTCCTCACTAATACTTTGTAGAAGCAGCTTTTGAATTTATTACAGCATTATGAATAAGTCTTTATGAATAAGTTTCTATCAACTTTGAACACCTGGCAATTTTATTGCACTCGTCCTTGCAGAACACATCGAGTTTCTGCCGATTTCCAGGGGATCTCCTGAGCACAGGGCTCTTTAAGTCGTTCCACGGGCTTTCTCCGGGATTGAGGTCTCAGCTCTGACTGGGCTATTCCAAAGCCTTGATCTTCTTTCTCTGAAGCAATTCCTTAGTGAGTTGGATGTCTGCCTTTGGTTGTTATCATGTTGGAAGGTGAAATTTCTTCAGGTTTCTGACAGAGGCCAGCAGGTTCTTTTTTTGCCAAAATATCGTGATATTTGGAGCTAATCATTATCAATCTATCTTGAGTAGACCCCTGTCCCAAGTGAGGTGAAACGGCCACCAATCATGACAATGTCAAAACCTTGCATCACCGCAGGAATGGCGCTCTTTAAACGAAGCATGTTCTCTTTGCGTCAAACAATCTTTTATTTCAGTTTTTCAGCGACTTCAGTTTTTATTTCAGTTAAGGCTAAAAAGTTCAACCTATGTCTTATCAGACCATAAGACATTCTCCCCATGTGTTTTTAGGTGACGTTTTTTTGTGCTAAATTTTGATGTTCTTTTTTTGTAAGAAATTTGTTCCGTCTTGTCACCCTACCCCAGAGCCCAGACATGGACAGAAAATGGGAGATGGTTGTTGCATACAAAGAGTGAGCAGTTCCTGCCAGGTATTCCTGTAACTCCTTTAATGTTGCTCTAGGCCTCTTGGTGGCCCCCCTGATAAGTTTCCACCTTGTCCTGTCATCAGCTCCGGAGGATCGTATTGATCCCCGTGGTTCCACATTTTCTTCATTGACAATGCCTTCGAGATTTTTATACGCCTCTCCTGGTTGGTTCCCTTACAATAAGACCCTGCAGATGTTTTGTCAGCTCCTTGCGGACCGTGGTTATCCCAGTTGTAGGCAACAACGAAACTTTCACACAGGGACAGATGATTGTTTTGGTAATAATCGGAAAAGCTTTAATGTGTATGCCATCTACCTTTGGACATGATATTGAATATGATTGGTTGCCTCTACACTGCTACAGTGCCCCTTATTAAAGCATACACATGCTCATACAATCAACATTTTTAAATTTCAATTTATGCCACTATTTATTTATATATTATTCTCTAGAATTTTGTTTGTTCCATCACAGATGGGGAAAAATGTCTGACATGATTTATCTTTTGATTTCTGGCGTTACATCATGAACACCTGCGATTTCAGTAAGGGTTCAAAGCCTCCATATCCACTACAACGGGAATAGTGTTTGAAGTATAAATGTCACCTTTTAAGCTGATTTCGGAGGATGGATTAGATTCATCAAATGAGGCTTAGTATGTACTTATACGTCCAGAAAATTTTATACTATTTTACGCATAACTCCTGAGATTTGTGTTTTAAATGGTAGCAACTCTTACCATTCTCAGGGTGCTCCAGTTCGCCGATGCTGCCGTCAGGGGTGGTTCTCTCGTAGTGGTCCTCTGGAAGGGCCAGGGGCCCCATGCGGGGCCCTGATGACGACTTGCTGCTGGGCGTTTCCGATTCCTCCAGGCCGCTGTCATAATAACTTTGCTGGGACGAGTCTTGCTGATCTTGAGTTTGATTGGCTGTGGAGAATGTCACTCGTCGATGCGGCAGCTACAAAGTGCGCAAAAATACAGCAGCGGTCAGCCATGAACATCTGACATCATTATTACTATCACTTTATGTGTGCTTTCAAGATTTGAGTTGCGTCCTGCTCCCTGAGTACATTCATTTTGACGTTGCTGTGCCTCATCAGTTGAGCATTTAAAAGCTCAGCATGTGTGGCTTTGTGGCAAGAACATCCTTTTACTGTATTAGTCAGAGCCATTAACACAATCAAGAACCTACATAAATATATGTTAGATAAATCATCAATTCATAAAAATCTCTGTTGTCAGTTGCAGTAGAAGTAGAAGCAAGGGAGTAGGCTTGGTTTCAACATCCAAATCGGTGCTGAAGCCCCCCCCGCCCCTCCCCCCCACCCCCTCCAGGGCAGTGACACAAATCAGAGAATCCTACCATCCCTAGTATTGACCCAACACAATGCAGGGCTGGATCATTGCATCTTGATGACTCTTCCTATAGATCTGCCAGTGAGAAAGCTAGCTACTTGTCACAGTTTAATTTTCGATTTAGCCATTTATGTAAAATATGTTCCATGGGTGTAATATGGCCTGTTTAAAATGTGTTTTTTTTTAAGCTTCTTTTCAAAGATTGGCAGTTGGATATTTTGTTTTTAAATGAACTCTCTCTAAATTAAGCACCATAAAGTGCTTTGCAACAAATATGCAATACTAAATACATTTCATCGACGAGCCCTATCCTCTATTTTGTGTGCTGTCGCTACCAGTTTTATTTATTTTTTTGAACTCAATAGGCTTCATCAAGAGGCTAACATCGTAGAATAACGTTGCTTCTTGCTTTACTTGACCAGCAGCCTTGAGGTGCTCTGCTGACAGCAGGTGTCACTGTCGAGCGACGAGAGTGAGCGGAATCCAGTCGTCTCAAACACCTCACAGCATGTCAGTCGCTTTGGATCTCTGGACCTCCCCGAAACACATTAGCTAATTTTGCACAGTGAGTATGCAGTAGCCCCAATGGGGGAGGTACATTTATACATCGTAGTGTATATTTCAAACAAGGCATAGACACGAGCAGTTAGAGGTGCTCCACCAATCGCAAAAGGAGAAATACACACAGTTAACCTACTTAAGTTAACAAACATAGATTTAATTTTGAGTACTCTGAAATTGTCTAAATATATAAAGAAACTCTGAAATATTTATTAAAAAACACACATATGTTTCGAAAACACTCACTATGCAAATATCCAGTCTAAGAATATCAAAAGTAAAAGTCCAACACCCCGTCTCACTGTTTTTGTTGGCCTGCCCAGGCACACAGGAGCCCAGTCTTATTTGTCAGATCCCTGTTGTCCTGTGTCACTGTGTTTTAAAAATATACAGCCAAGTTTGAGTGAGGTCAGAGAGCCCCCATGTCCTTATGCTTGAATGCAGTTCCCCATCGTTCAGTGACCCTCTGTTTTTTACCCTTAGTGCAGAGGTCTCTAACGAGTTTACAGCTCTTCCTGCTTCCTTCAGCTCTATATAGGACACGCATATTACCTGTAGTGCACATAGATGCTGTGTACCGCACATGGTACACACAGCATGCACGTCTTCTTACGTACATGTAGTCCCCAGCACTCAGTGACTGAGTTACGGGTAAAGCTTGGCTCTGCAAGGAATCCTTGCTTCTTTGTTGGTGAAAAATGCACGTCTGGTTTAAAATGACTTCAGACTGGGTCACCTCAGAACTAGGTCTGACAACAGGAAAAACTCATGTGATCATGCTTCCTCTCTCTTCATTGTGAAACTTCTAGCCTATATTTAATATTGGTAACCAACTCACATAAATATTATAATGAGAAACTATTCACAGACCAATGAATAAAAGAATCGCTTGTATTGCTTGGGAAAACAACAGATCTTTCAAAATCTTCAAAAAAGTCATAAGAGACAATAAAATACATAAAATATAATTCAATCCAGCCACCCATCTTCCTGGCCCTAATCTCTGGGGCCTGTTCCAAGTAGCAAAGGGCAAAAAGGGTGGGGTGCACTCTGGATAGGATGCTAGTTTAAATAAAATATTTACATTTTTCACGTTAAAGTTTAAGAGTTTGATAATCATCATCTTAATGTTGACCGCCACATGATCCGGTCTTCTCAAAAACTAATGACACATGCCGCTTAACACATTACAGTCTAGTGTGTTTAATGGTGCACATTTCAATATGCTCACTAGTCTGCAGTCAAATGATGCATAATGTTCTATAGTCGTTCCATCTTCTGTGCCTCTTAATCCCATACTGGGCCGGAGTTCTTACTGGTGTACAAGCACATGGTGATTAAGAGCCTATAATTCATTATGCTTGGTGGTATGTGGCTTGGATAGGGTAAGAAAAACGTACATTTCAAAAGACTCACTGACCAAAAATAGGGAGGATGGAAATCTGTTTTGCTTATGGTTAATTGAAAGGGCTATTCTTCTGCGCTGTCCATTTTAAAAAAGGAGTGTGTTCCATTTTTCAAAATTCACTTTAAAATATTTAAGCGACAAGTGTTTGAGGGCTGCTAGGGAGATACTGACCCAGGTTTTTATAATAAAAATTCCTTTTTTTCTATTCCATCCAGATTTGTAAAAGGCTTGCAAGCCAAAACGAAAAGGCCTCTGTCCCGCCCACTGAGAGACCCTGCTTTAATGGCTGCAGGTAAAATATTAGGAATTTTAACTACTGCTGAACAGGCTTCCAGGTGGAATTTAACTCAAAACACTGCAACGTAAAATAAGCCTGAAAACATTTAACCGTTGACAGATTTTGACTGTTTGCTGACAGTAATAATCTTAAACAATTCCCATCTGGGCAAATCATAATAGACCATAATTAATTATATAATTACTGGAAATTCAGCTTATATTTGACTTTATGACCTCATTGTCGGAGATGCACCCAAGTCGCAGAACAGTGAAATGACACATTGTACTTTCAGAGACTTTAATTTCTTATTCTCATACTTCTTAATACGGATTATCCTCATGCGTACCCTGACGCGCAACTCGATATTTTCACTCGTTTACTACTTGGGCTGCAGTCTCTTCCAAGCGCTTCCATGTCATTTATACGCACCCTCTTTTAAATCTAAATTGGGCCAATTTATTACAAGGTGCAGGCAGTGGGTTAAGAACTTCGCTGTGTGCGTGTGTGTGCCACTTTTGAAGATATTACTGAACGACATCGTACTGTAACTGGGGTGTCACGTCGGCACGGTGGGTAACTCTGTGTCCTGATACCTCCAGTAATAGAGGTTTAATTCCTGCCTCTTCTCTGTGTGTGTGTGTGTGTGTGTGTGTATGTGTGGAGTTTGCACACGCTCCCTGTGTTGAGTGGGTTCCGATCTACAGTCCAAAGGCCTGCAGTTCGGCCAGCTGGTGTCTCCTACTCCCATAGAGCAGGCGTGTGTGTGCGTGCGTGTGTGTGCCATGTGATGGACTGGCATTCCAAGCGGGGTGTACCCCAGCCTTGTGCCCATTGCTAGATAGGCCACGGCGTCCCTCTGTGAAACTGACCGGCATAAATGGTTAGAACACAGGCAGATCATTAATCATTATCTAAATAGCTATTGATGCTAAATTTGAAATTCTGAAAGCATAAAGCAAATAAAAGTCTGTGGTCTGTTTTTAAAAAGTATGCCTGCATTACAGCCCCTACATCATACTGTGTCTTTTGTAAATATCCTATTTATTTACGCAGACGGTTTACTATACAGTAGCCACTGCTCAGTGAGTCATTGTTTTAATATTGAAGCAGCTCATGCCCTTCAGAAATATAACACTAGAAACATCTTCCAGCCAGTCGGCCATCTGTCCTTGCTCCCCAGTCTTGAGTATGTTATCAAGGTCTAATCAGCAGCGTTCTCATCAAAGACGTGACTAAAAGCGGAGCTCGCCGTTCCAGCCATTGTTGAAGTCCTGCGCTGACTGTTTACTCACCATAGCTTTCAATCAGTGGCCTCCCAGAATGCGCATTGATAATCTATCTTGACAATCTAAAGCCCGAATTTATTATCAAAGCTGACACGGCCGAATGAAGAGACGGAGGCTGCCATTTTCATTTGTTTCGAAAGCGAACAGGTAATCTGTCAGGCAAAGGGGAATTTAAACACACTTGATTCCTTCAACCCTTGTCGATTCTTAATCACGGTTGATGTTTATATTAAACGCACATTAAATGCTAGCCTGTATGGTGCCTCAACAATTGCAGAATGCATTTGTCGGTCTTTAGTACAAAGCTTACAGATGTTTATTCTGGGATGGAGTGGGATAATTGCATGATAACTTCATACAAATGAAATAACTTCTGTTATGATCCTTTTTGAAAGCAGATATACTTAGCACTATATGATTCTGGTAGTCTGCGATGAACATTAACTAGCCCTTTCAGTTTTTTTTAAATAAACATAAGTGTTAGCAAGCAGTGTTAGTCTGCAATATCTAAATACAGCAATATTAATCTATGAAAAATAATTATCAGGAGTTGTGCTTTAAGTGCCAAGACACAGTATCGGTGTTAGTCTGTGGGGAGAGTGAAACTGCAGGGTGAGTCTACCTCGAATAATACAACATTACTGTTTGCTAATTAATAGGCGTCGATCTCAGCCTATAGTAAATACACACAGCTAGCTGTGAAATGTGGAGGGGTAGCAGGCTTGGCTGCGGATCAGGTGACTAGGGCTGCTGTATTTATTAGTTCCACCCATCCACTGTATATAAATTGGTAGTTTTTGTGCCATGTGGGGAAAATCAATCAATCAGTCCATCCATTCATCTATCTTCTAGCAGCTTATCCAGGCAAAAGTTTACAAATTGGTATTAGTTTTGTACCATGTGGTGAAATCCATCCATCCAACCCTGCTTTCGATGTCCTTCCCAACTTGAGACTGACAGAAGCTGAGAGCAGAGTCAGTTTACAGGCCGCGCCCCTTTGGGTAGGACCCGGCCGCAGACTCTCCCGGCCTTCCAGCGAGGCCTGTATGCTCTCAGTCCCAAGCTGAGGAGAGCACTGCTATCCCGGGGGCCCCTTCTCCCCCGCCCCCTTTGATCCCACCCCTCTGCCCCCTTCACACACTCAGCACGATGAAGCTGTCGGACAGAGTGCAGACAGCGGCATCACCTGAGAATGCGCTCCCTGCACAGGCCGAGCGACGGATGGTGTCTGACACAGATCCAGGAAGGAGGACAGCGTCCCCAGATGCCCTGGAAAATGCGGCAGGGAAACCACTCCTAAGGGGCCCCGTCAGATCCGTCAGTGTCACTAAAGAGACTGTCACCTCTGTCACCCAAGTGCCTAAAATAGGCGGCCGGTGCCTCTTACCAGTACTTTGGCATTAAGAATGATTATGTCATATAGGCTGAGAATTTTCCCATTTTCTGATTTCAGAAAGCCATCAGCAGGCCTGGATTGGCCACGCCCCCCCATATTCAGCAAAATGTATTGCTGAATTATGCCAGAACTTATTGCAGGGGACCCCAAAGTGAAGGGCCGATCTTACATCCCAGTACAGCCCCGACCATCTGCGGGTCCTAGTCCCCTTTCATTAATGTTGAATTGCCATTTGCACAGACTACCTTAATCTTTTGATGGATATTCTGAACAGGGTTGGACCTCATTTGGCCATTATACTGTAATTCTTTCAGGGACAGCTTTATAATACTTATTGTGGATTGTGAAAAGGGGAGCAATGTTTCTTTGGAACATCTGAAGAACATATTGCTTTAGGCAAACACAGGAAGGCATGAATGTTTCAGGGAAGCAGTTAGGTTGGGAATAAAACCCTTCTACCACACGTTAGCAGCTGATAATCGTATGAAGTACGATCATTCGGAGTTCACGTCAGACCGGGTGCCAAAGCAAACCTCTCGGGGCGCTGCTGGGCCCTGTCTACTTCACCTGCGCATTAACACCAAGAGGATGTATCCTCCAAAAATCCCTGTATCCTACGGATTTCCTCAATGTCACGATGAACTGATGAATTTATGTTTAACACCGAGTAAAAGACAGCTCACTTAAATGATTTAATGAAATGTAAAATTTCGTGATTTGTAAGTTTTACACAGATATATGAAAAAACGATATGAGCTACTTAAACCTGTATTCTTTGGACGGCTTCCCAGGTCTCCCTCTGGTTTTCTGTGTTTGAGTGATGCGTAGCCTTCTTGGATCATTTTAAAGAGCTCTTGGAAGAGTTTAAGTGTGTTTAGATGCAAGCTGCCATATGTTTAAGACCTGAGAGAAAATTCTGTGCCCAGAGGCTGAGTAATGTGACATTGTTTGCTACATACCTTTACACAAGCAGTGTTAGTCAACAGCAAACAATAACTGAAAGTGTGGAAAATATTATTTCGCAATGTCAGTCCATCATCAAAAGTGGTCCTGTTGCTTCCTGTGTCTTCATTTAAATGACGAGGCGTAGTGGTAAGGACTCTCCAAGATTACAGAGCTCTCTGAGGATGTCGACTACAATTGATGAGTCAACTAGAGGAATGCACTCCAAGCATATCACATCAACAACAGAAAATCTGCAGGGAGGAGAAGTCAGGACTTCCCAAAACATCTAATCCTGTTCCAGACCCCAGGGGTGTCCAGCTCACCACCTGTGATTTTAACTGCCCCCTTGCCCAGGGAGTGCTTGCAATGCAGAGGGTGGGTTTAAGGCCCACAATGTTTGTGTATAGCATTTGTGGTGTTTAGAATTATAGCTGTTTATAATGGAACACAATACAAAGAAACTCCTTAGACTATAGTATATTCATATATTCTTTTACCATTGCTTTGAAATAACTATAGCTGCTATTTATGCTCAAACAGTGAGTTGTAATTCAGTATCTACAGTGAAGATGGCTTCAATGTCATGAGTATAGTCACGTATATTGCCAGATGTTTGAGAATGGAGATGTAATTGAATGTGATTGGTCTGTTTGAGAAGTGGTTTGTTTGTGAAGGCCAGGTGCTGCTGTTGGACGTGAAGGCCTGACTCACAATCTCTATTCTAGTTCATCCCAAAGGTGTTCGATGGGGTTGAGGTCAGGGCTCTGTGCGGGCCAGTTAAGGTCTTCCACACCTGACTCACCCTACCATGTCTTTATGGAACAGAAAAGGGCCTTCCCCAAACTGTTCCCTGAGTTGGAAGCATAGAATTGTCCAAAATGTCTTGGTATGTTAAAGCATTAAGAGTTCCCCTCACTGGAACTAAGGGGCCCAGCCCAACCCCTATAACACAACCCCATACCTCCTCAGGAAACTTTACAATTGGCCCAGTGCAGTCAGGCAGGTGATGTTCCCCTTGCCATCAGACAGAGACGCGTGATTCATCTCTCCACAGAACACTCCAGAGTCCAGTGGCAGCGTGCTTCACACCACACCATCTGACACTTGGCATTGCGCTTGGTGAAGTGAGGCTTGCATGCAGCCGCTTGGCCACTGAAGCCCATCCCATGAGGCTCCCAGCCGCATCCGGTGTTAGGGTTAATGCCAAAGGAAGTTTGGGACTCAGTTATTGAGTCAACAGAGCGTCAGCAACTCTTACACGCTATACGCCTCAACACTCGGCGACCCCACTCTGTTACTTTAACGTGGTCTGCCAGTCTGTGCCTGAGTTTCTGTTGTTCCTAAACACTTCCACTTTGCAATAATACCACGTAGAGATGACCATGGAATATCTAGCAGGGAAGACATTTCACTAGCTGAATTATCGCAAAGGCACCATCCTATGACGGTACCACGTCTGAATTCAGTGAGTTCTTCAGAATGAGCCATTCTTTCATAAATTTCACAAATGTAGACCTGACTACACGTCTAGGTGCTGGATTTTATACAACAGTGGCAATTGGTCTGAATGAAATCAGGGATTAACAGGTGTGTCCCAATACTTTTGTCTACATACTGTGTTACCGACACTATTCCCTGTAACCCCAAAATCATCTATCAACACATACTGGCTCTGCTAAGAATATCGGTTAATTCCATAACATGGCATTTACCAGAAAAAAAAGGAAGGATTTCAGGGGGAATTTGCTGAGATGTGTGAAGGCACTTTCTGACTAGAGCCCATTATATCGGTTCCTAAGCCCAAAGGATTCATTCCGTTTTGTGTTGACTATTGTCATTTTAATAAGGTGTCTAAATTCAATGTGTATCCTATGCCCTCTATTGATGAGCTGCTGGGTTGGGCAGAGTTTGCTTTTGTTCAACACTGGTTTTGACCAAAGGCTGCTGGCACATTTCCTTATTGCTACAATGCACAGACAAAACGGCTTCCATCCCTGCAGCTGATAGCGGGTTCCTTTATCCTCGTGATTCTGAATCCGTGTTCCAGGGTAACTAGCTAAACTCTAACTGCTTAAACCGAATGTTGGAAACAGAATGTGCAGCACTTGAGGGCACTCCTGTAATTGTCCAGAGAAACAGGGGTTACTGCTACCCACAAAAAGTATTACATTTTGTGTAGAGAATTACAATATCTTGGCTCGGAGGATGGAAAGTTTAGACCAAAAATCAATAAAACAGCAGTAATCACTTGCTGCTGTCACACAAGGACTCAGAACATTTAATAAACGGCATTCTATTCATTTCAGCAGCTAAAATTAAAGAAAAAAAACACACTAAACGAGAGCATCCCACCCAGAAGGCCAGGTTTTCTGCCTTAACAGTATCCTTGGGTTGGACAGCACATTGTGTGCTGCTAAAAGTTGAGACCTGGGCAGCTCAGAAACAAACACGCATCCTACATGTTGACAAGAAATAAAAAAGAAAAAACAAGAACGTAGATACAAGACTAACGCTTTTAACAGAGGTGGAAAGTTCAGGTCAAGAAACCTCAAATCCAGACCAGGATTTTGTTTCAACCAACCAGTTAAACATAAAGAGTAACAGTCACTTAGTACTCAGTTGGTGAGTTGAAACAAAATCTTGGTCTGGATTTGTACTTTCTGAACCTAAAATTTCCACGTCTGGTTTTTAAAAACAAGGCAACGGCAAACGCAGAAATAAGATGCTGGTGAAGAGAAGTGCAAACCCAAAGATGCCAGTAAACGGGATCCCATGAGGATGTGTTCTGACCGCTAAGCATTGAGCCCAAAGAGTAATGAGTCGTAAGCAGAACTGGCTGCTCGGTCCAATCGGACCTGGCAGCTGACACTTATAGGTCAGAGTATGGTCGTGCAGATCGCTCTGAAATGACCGTGTGGGTATAACACAAAGCAAACTCTGAGAGGTGCTTTATTTAAAATTGTGCAATCCTTTGCTGTCCCTGTCCTTTGGATCTGACCCAAGACAAAGTCTAGATTCAAATGCATAGTGCCAGGTGGAATTTTGTTGTGAACCACCGTATAATTCACCTGCCATTCCGGTCACTTCCTGCATTGACCCCAGCTTGAGACTGGTGGTGATGGTATTCGGGGGGGGCAGGTCACCAGGATTGGTTTGCTAATTCCTTTAATCTTCTCATGGTTTCCTAATGTGCAAATGAATTGCTGCATTCTATATTTAATTATCTGGACTAACCCCAAAAATGCATGTCCTGGTAAACCAAACCTTATCCTGTCTCCATCCTGTATGTCTTCCTGTCAATTTCCATTGAGAGGACAGGTTTTTTTTTTTGCCTTCTGACCATCCTGTTCGCACTGAATCCTGTTTCCCCTGAAATGAACAGCAACATTTCTGAGCCACAAGCAACTTAATAACTTAAGTTACTGCTGAGCTACAAATCATGAACACAGGATTGATTAATGATTAACAAACATGGGATCAGTATGCAACTAACACATAGTTTCTGGTTAATTAACCCCAATCCCGTGTTTGGGGTCAATCTGACCCCAGAGCATCATTAAACGGTAGGCAAATTTCACATGGGGAAATTATCACGGGAAAAGGGTTAATACATTAAGTAAGAGTGCACTGCTACAATATATGTGCTGGCTCAGGCAAAATGTTACGCAAAGGATAGTAACCAGCAGGATTTGTGTGTAGAAAATATTAACGAGCAAATAATAGCTGAAAGTGTTGTGCAAGATATCAACCTGCAGTGCTAGTTTATCATCAGTAATATCTAGCCGAGCTGGTTTTAGGAGAAAATGAACCAGCAGCAAATATGCACTGGCTTGGCCTATACTGAATATAGAGCAGTATTGTTGGTATCTGATGTGCGTGAAAAAGTTGTGACATGAACCAATTACATGAGCCAGTTGTAAATACTAGCTAGCATTGGCAATCTACTGTGAATGATAACTGGCATTGTACCTCTTAACACTTGTTGAAAGAATCCAAAAAAGCAGAGAAGTGAAAGAAGGTGTGATAACGGTCTTTCTTAAGTGGCCCCGAGCATGTGATTATGACAGAACAGATGTACAGCCTGGATACAGAGCTGTTGGCTCTCATATGCTCTCACATGTAGTCTTGGTGGTGGTTTCCTGTCCATCATTGGCCAGCGTGTATGCTGTGAGATCACACATCTCGGCACAGACTTAGTGATCACTGGTGACTTGAATCACACCTCTCTCTCTCTCTGACACCATGCTTGTTTTGTGGGCTGTATGTGTGGACATCATTATTCCTCAAAAAGACTGAAGACTAATATTTCAACAGCACCTGCAAAGTCTTTGGAGATGGAAATAAACATGGAAAAATAAGTGCAGATTTTCAGAGAGGTGTGTGAGATTTAA
>JAODKL010000038.1:8890479-8916747 GCA_026780765.1 Petrocephalus schoutedeni
GAAAGCTGAAGCAGTGAGTGCTGACCCACTGAGAGCTGTGCCAGTGAAAGCTGAAGCAGTGAGTGCTGACCCACTGAGAGCTGTGCCAGTGAAAGCTGAAGCAGTGAGTGCTGACCCACTGAGAGCTGTGCCAGTGAAAGCTGAAGCAGTGAGTGCTGACCCACTGAGAGCTGTGCCAGTGAAAGCTAACAGGAAATTATTTGTATTCTATTTTGCATTTCAATGAAAGGCATGGCACGTTTAACTGGCCTTTGTTGTCTAATGTAATAACGGTGATAAATAACCCTTTGTTACAGATTGCATGTATAATTATATCTGATCTTCCGATTGCTCAAGTGCAGAACCACACCAAGCCTATTACAGGCAACACAGGGGTACAAGGTAGAGGAACAGCATGCATGGGATGCCAGCGTATCACAGGGCACGCATGCACATAAACACACTGTGTGCAATCCAGAGACACCAATTCATTGTGTTCGGACCGCTTGAGGAATCCAGTGTGTCCATGGAAAGCTTACACTACACAGGGGGAAAGCATGCGAGGATTTGATTTGGATTTGCATTTGAACCCCCTACCCTGGAGATGTGAGGCCATAATGCCACCCATGTATAATGAGTATTGTATAAATAATGCTATATTCATATTCTGCAGTATTCATTCTGGCACATTGTTCTTTCCTTTGAATTGGAAAACACCTCTCTGCTAAACTTGACCTTCCACATACCCAGAGCTAATAAGAAATCCTCAGTCCACCAAGCTTGTTCGTGCTGGGAGATTTCCGAAGTAAATAAACAAGGAGTCCCCTTTTCTCAGGTTCTTCTTCATCCTCTATTGCAGGCTTGTTTCCACGGCAACAGTGTTGGATTAGCAGAGAGGGAAAAGCTTGATTTCAAAATGGAGTGGACAGACACTCCTCACACAGACACGAGCTCGCGCTTTCCCTAAATGTAGACAAGTGTCAGTTCCCTCTGGCTCCCATGACAACCAGGTACCAGAGCAGATGTCCTGGTTTATTAATCGCTACACATTTCAGCGTGTATGTGTGTGTGTTGGAGGGATTGGACGTGGCAGATGCCTTCCACAGGATCTACAAGAAAAATGTTTTTAGCTGCTGCTGGGTATGCCTCTTCTTCATGCGACAAGGTTATGGGTTAGGATTAAGATCTTGGATGCTCTATTAAATTATAAAACTTTTACTCAAAATGAGATTGAAATTGATTCTGAACCTGGTAGCTAACTGAAATGTGTAATTTATGCAGCTATAACAAAAAGTCTAATTGTGTACAATGGTGTGAAATAGCTTATGGATATATTTTCGAGATTGTTAAAGAAAAAATAAAGTTTTTTTTTCCATCTATTACTTTTTATTTTCTGTGTAACTGGAAGCCAAAAAATAAATATGGCTCCTTTTGAATTAGTCTCATATAGGTGTTTAATCAAAGGCTCATATAGCGAATGATGCTGAAATACCTTAAATATAGGAATCTGTTGATATATTTGCTTTATGACACAGGCATTTGATAAAGACAGGCAACTTGAAAGTTATCGTATAATATAGACCCCTTGTATGACTTTGTGCTTTCGTAAGAGCTCCCTCTGTTGGCCATGAGGGACAGTGCATAACCATTAAGAGTGGCTTTTCCTGAGGCGTGGAGAATCGCTTACCGCACTCCCGTTATAACATGTTACTCCTCACTTAATACCCCCATGCTTCTTGTAACTGGTGCTGGACACTGCGTTACCAGCTATATATTCTACTATGTCGCCCCCTCCTCATCGCCAGCTGGTACGTTACTCCGAGAAGGTGATCTACATAATGCATTTTTGCATTTAATATTCTATTCGTAGCCCCAATCTTTATTTTAACTTCAGGATAATTGGCCGTCCTAATCCTGTCCTTTGATTTCTCCATGTAAATATGCACATTTTTTGTCCAAGTGTTTGCATTTAACTTTTAACACCATTGTAAATTTATTCTTTATGCTGTCCATTAACATGAAAGACTCAGCCTAATTAGAGTTACAGGAGATGATGTTAATAATCAGAGGCAGAACATGAAGGCTTTCACATTGTCAGAACTCAATGGCCCCTCCCAGTCTGTCTGGAGCCCTGTAGCCCCTCCCAGTCTGTCCTGTTGCCGTGGATACCCGTGGGAAGACTACCAGTGATTCATTCTAGTGATTTGCTTTGTTTTCCCATAGTAAATGACTTTACTGACATATTACGTGAGTATTTTAAGTCATTTTCCATAGATTACAGCATGTTGTCAAGTAATCAGTCAATCACACTTGTATAAATAGACGAGCTTTCTCTCGAGTTTGATACAGGCAGCTGTAACTGGAAGTGGTGCAGGTTCTGGAAGACGATTTCATTACGACCGAGGGTCATAAAAGCAGCATTAACGACGCACTTCATCTCCGTGCACAATTGAAAAGACGAGTCTCAGGAAGTGGTCCGATGGCCGCTATAGTACCGGGTTCATGACCATCTCTGTTAGTCGTCTTGAGCAGTTCCATTTGCCTCGGGCTCTGGGGACCATAACTTATCATTGGGCTTCAGTTACCTTCCTTCTTTTGATTCTGAATTCTTCAGCTGTTAATGAGAAATTCCACTCCAGCATATGTAAATTCAACAGGTGCCCAATGACAGTATGTTTATTTACGTGCAGTACTCATCCTGAACTGTTTGGGAGAGTCAGATCTGGGCAACTTTTACTGATGTTTCCCCTCTAATTGGTCATTATGAGCACTGATCTTCTCTCTGGTGGAGGACCATCAGTCTTCGTGTCAAGTCTGGCACCATCACTTCAAATAGTTTAAAAGGACAAATCCATAAAAAGATAACAGAATTTTCATCACCTCCGTTTGCTGAAGGATCAATGTTCTTGAATCTGACAAATTACTCCTTCATTGCCCGGACTCGATATTTCACAAACTTAGATGTGAAGGAAGTGTCACCAAGAAAGAAGTGCGCATTTCTGTGAACATGAGCTGTGGTCAAACACAAGCATCCAGCTGGGCTGCGCATATCAAAACCACTGACAAAACCCCACGTGCAGTCAGTCAGCTATCTGTTAACCCTTTTCCCGCGATAATTTCCCCATGTGAAATTTGCCTACCGTTTAATGATGCTCTGGGGTCAGACTGACCCCAAACACGGGATAGGGGTTAAACCTGCGCATTTGTCATTTCTGCATAATACTGCTCATTGTCTTACACACAGACACACAAACTCTCACGCAGACACTCTTGTTTCACACGTTTACAAACTTTACCTTTCGTGCACCGTTTTTTTAACACTGCCTCATGCATGATCTTAGCGACACAGCGACACACGCGTGTTCTTATACACGGAGCCTCGCCTGTATGATCTTGCATGATTCATGTTCACATACTGCCTCTCTCATTAAACCTCAGCTGTTACTTCATTTGCTCTTGACGCTAAGTGTCCAGATAAATCTAACTTATAGGTGTCCGCTATGATCAAAAATACTGCTTTAATTTTTTTTTTCCTGCTATAACCGTTCAAAATAAACTGATTGTTGACACTAAGTGTCCAGTGTAATCTATTTCATGCTAGGAAATATATATCTACTATAATCTTCTTCTGTTACAAAGAGGTGCCTGCTGTAATCTAATTTATCGTTGACAATAAGTGTCTGACATAATGTAATTTATTGCTATCATAAACAAACCTGACAAGCAAAATTCAATTTTCTGCTGTTTTTTCCCCCTCTGTGTCACAGAAAGTAAGCATAGTTCAAAACTGCATTTTTATGTAAAAGCACAGCCCTTATAAATGCTTGAGGGAGAATATCTACCGACTGCAAAACAGCTGAGCGCAAAATTGGTATTTCAAAAGACCCTCAAATCGTGCATTCACAATTTTATGGTCACCTTTACGAGAGACATCCCAGCCAAGACCTCTAATAACAGCATGAAATGCCTAGAGTCCGCTACAGAAATGCTCTGGCGTTGTTACAAACTGCAAACAAGGAATAATAATAATATGAATAGCAGTGGATTAAAAAGGAAAGTATTTGTCAATCCGCCAGCATGATGCATGGTCAGTTGTGAGTGCAATATGGCAATTTCCTGATGTAACCACTGGAAAAGCAGGAGACTATGGGACGGCAAAGCAGAGGACGTCTACTGGAAATTCCAGTGGGCTGCCAATTACCGAGTCTTTGTTGAGGTTGAAAAACCTACTATGCACTGGAACCTAAAACTTGACTTCACTGCATGGATGCTTAATTATGAACAATGACAGGGTTTGTCCTGGGTAGTCAGCAACAGTGCTGGTCCAGAACATCTGGCGTATTATTTGGGGCGTGCCGAGTCTACAATCTGCCCTATGCACCTTCTGCTCTTGTAATTGTCTCCTAAGTATGGCTTCTGCTTTTCCCTGCTGACATCCCCTTCGCCACACAGAGATCCATGCCCATGCACACACAACCCCTGGGTGTTTTGTAATAGCATGTGGAAATTTGGCTTGTGTTATTAAATGTTCTCAAATGGTGAGTCAATAGTTGAACTTGAGTACTGCAGCTGTAGGTCACTCTTCAAGCTATGACCTCATCACATTCTGACTTGAGTTTCCTCATTTGCAGAAATAATCATCTGAGTCCAGCAGTGCAGAGTGCCATGCCCACTCCAGTGAGCCAACTGCGACTGAAACTGTATTTAGTATGCGGGTTGAAAACTCTCAGCAAAGACTGGAAATGTAACAGTTTAGCTAGGAATTCCTGGGGAGGGGGGGGTCCGGGGTAAATTTTGCCGACTGGTAGGGTGGCTTTCAGGAGATCACTAGACTTTAATTTTGGGCCCCCTCCAACCCAGGGCCCAGGAAAACAGATATGCCCCCCCCAGCAAAGGCCCTGCAGGTAAAATAGCCACAAAGATCCTTTTTCAGTTATAAACTCACCATTAGTAAAGAGGAATGAGGTTTAATGTAATGTAAAGATTGTGAAAGGTCCTATAGAGGGTCTGATGTATTATGTATTCAGCACGACACACCTCACCCGAGGGGAGGCGGGGTGGCAAAAGCTACCACGGCATGATTCACCCAGCGTGGAGGAACAGCGTGCCAGCGGGTCAGGCTCAGCCGACCATGGCACAACTCGCCGGGATCTGCAGCTCGCAGGACGAGCACGGGCCACCGTCACAGAGGAGCGCTAAAAGCGCGGCGGTCAGGGCCGCACTGCGGACACTGTGTCACAGAGACATGCGAGCCTGCGCTCAGCCCGCGGCCCGCGAATGCGACAGGCCACTGCGCCGTGAGTGGGCTGTGTAATGGAGCGCGCGCGGACATGCGGGCGACGGGCCGGCCCGCTGTATCCCCTACGCCGCCTCATTGTCTCCGACCATTCAGCCGGGGAGCGGTCGTCTGCAAAGGGCATCGCCGTGGGCCAGCGCGGCACGGCAGATGAAAAAAAGATCTTTCCCACGAGGCCGAGCGTATTTAATCAATGTAGAACCGAAGTGCATTAGAGAAGCTCTGCAAAGGAGGGAGGCTGTGCCTCTGGGGCGTCCCGCAAAGCCAACCAATGACAGTCAGGCATCCTGTAAAGGTTCCTGCTATAGTGCTATAGGCCGGGGGGGGGGTTGGTTACTCACTGTTACCCTGCCTTTCCTGTACTTGGATATTTTTTCCTGCTTGACCAAGTATAAAGAGTCACACACTATCAGACAAACAGGTACAGCCCTGGTGCAGCTTTGTACGTACCCCAAGGTACAAACAACATTAATGTACCCCCGGTGGTACAAACATGTTCCTCAGAGTCCATTTCTGTTGCAGTCGTACAGCTCCGAGGTTACAGCCCTCAGACCTCTGAGGTTACAGCCCCAGTGACAAGTAAATGTACCCTCAAAGGTACAAGTTGGTATTATTTTTTTTTAACAAGGCAGAGTACTCAACTGGTCTGGATATTTTTACTTTCCGCACCTAAACTATCCAGCTCTGATTGCATGTATGTGAGTGTGCACATGCATTTGTATCTATGTGCAGGTGTATAACTGTGTATATATAAGAGCATATTTTATTATTGCTGCTTGTTTCGAAACTCATACGACTCAACAGTATGAAGTCATTTAGAATAAGCTGCATACGAGAGCATCTGTGGCGTCTGTATGTCTAACATGGCCTGTCTGATTTATCATTCAGTCCCCTCCGGACTTCTCTAATGAGACATTAAAAGCCATCTGTCAACATGACAGAATAAGACGTGGAATGCGGCCGAAGCGTGACCGATTTCAAAGGAAACGGCCCAGCGGAACATGCGAACGCACCGACACGCACTTATATCCTGACACGCCGCTAAGCACTAACACACTGATGTTCTGTCACGCACTTACCCCACTGGCCCAACCAGTATATATAACGATCATTATTTCCTCTCAGAATATGACCTATGGATCAAGACGGTAAAGCTATCTTGCTATACTACCAAACACGAATACTCAAGCTGACACACACGTGTATCTTAATATGCTACCTAACACATTCACACTAGAGAACTGACCTTCACGCAGCCAGTGCCGATGCACGACACACCGGATCTCTGACTCAGCCCCACAACACGCACACTACTATCCACTGCCCATTCACGTTCAGCCTCCGCTGTGTGAGTCACACACCCGCTTTCATCTTCTTTTTTTTTTCCCTGTAGATCTGCTTATTATACCTGCAATTGTGTTGAACCTGTGAGGTGGTTGGACTTGGATCAAAGATGTGTTCATCACCAGGAGTTTGGCTGGCACTAGAGTCAGAACCGGGCTTTGGATCAGCGAGAGGAGCAGTCAGTCTTCAGCGCGGCGCTGATGCCGTCAGAACCTGCGTTTGAACTGTTTGTTCTCAGTAAGAAGGACTAATGGCAGTTCAGGCGAAAGATCAAAGTCTGTCACGTGGAAATATTCCCAGCGAGTCTCAGCTGCCGACACGTGACGTGATGGGAGCCGTGCGATTGGTTCTTCGTAAAGGAAGCCAGACATGAGCTAGCTGCGATTGGCTATTTTCTGTCAGATCGCAGACTATGAATGGAACCTCTTCTTACAATTTGCATAATTGTTTTCTGCTATTTTCTTCAGCGGCAGTTTAATCTTCATTAACCTGTGTCTGAGAGTAATAGTGATAGAACAGTATTTCATTCCATTTGAATACAAATGTGTATCATCAGTATGAGAAGATAGTACAAGTATTGCCAAAGCAATTACTAGCAACAAATCACTTGGAGCTTCAAAGTATATTAAAATAGGTAACATATTGTACCGTATCATAGTCAATTTCCGTACCTGGACTTTATAGAATATAAACATATAATATTTTAATATAAAAGGGTGGTATTATTAGATAATATGCTGAATTGGTGAAACTCATAATGTTATCTGTTCTACATTCCTCAGAAGCAAAAAGTGAAAGTGATTTCTTAGTCGGCCACAGGAGAACATGTTAGTGCCATGAGATGCTGGATTTTATCAGCGCCTCTGCTGGTGTTTGGCTCCATTATCCGGTTTCCATGGTTTGTTTCCACGTTTATGACCCGAGTCTTGGGTGGTTTTCCGACACTACGCCGAAATCCGTTTCCATGTTTTTCTGATTTATAATTGACTGAAGTTGCTTTTTCATATGGTGATGCAATCATGGCCTACTCCTGTGAGATAATTATATCCAGCTCCTGCGGTACAACTGCTCTGTCTTGTTGCAGGAAGACTCGCCTAGATCTAAAACCACTTCCCCAAGAGAAGTACAACGGGAACAGTGTTAAAAACGCCCCTGAACATTTACCACTTTTAACCTACTTTTTGTGACAGAATCTTATACTTTACTGCATCCTGCCCAATGGAGAACATTTTGTATTAGAATCTGACACACAGTGCTTGGCTTATAGCTTGGCTTCAGCGTCTACGTTGCATATTAATTAAATGCTACAGAATGCACAGTCGACTTAAAGATCATGACGTATTGCAGAAAGTGCTAGATATGTGTTTTGTAAATGACAGTTGGCCAATAGATCCACAATTCCTGAAATCCTGGCAATAATCCTATAATTTTACCAACTGCGTCTATAATATTTGTCATGCTGTATGTCACAGTCGCTCCCAGTGTGTGCTTTACATAGGATTAGCATACTTTTCCCATAACCAGCCCCTTCACTTCTCTAGTGATACCAAAGAGCCAGTTAATTGTCTCCAAGGAATATTAAAAGGCTGGATAATTGAAATCTAGGTATTTTATTTATTTAGCAAAAGCTTTTATCCAAAGAAGCATGCGATTTAGAAAGCAGGGTCAGCCAGTGCATGGAGCAATTATAGTTAAGGGTCTTTCTGAAGGGCCCAATGGTGAGATCACTCTGACAATAACAGGACTTACACCGGTGACCCTCCGATCATGGGCACAAAGTTCTAGCCTGCAGAGTCACATAGTGTCCCCAAAGATGAGTGGCTGTGGCCAACCCCGGGCTCCAAGCGGGGTCCTTCAGCACAGCCACCTGAGTCACCCAGCTCTCTCTCTCTTATTTGGAAGAAGTACGTTTAGTTTCTTGTCAACCAGAGTAAAACTCTGACTCATCCTTCAAGTTTCCCAAATATATAAACATATATACACCAGACTGTAATCTCAATCTTAAATGTCCCTTTGTAGTAAAATACAAAGTAGTTTGTCCCCAGCAAAAACAATACAGACTTTACCTTGCAGTGGAAGTAATTAATGAGGCTAGCAAGGCAGCTTTTCTTGTAATAATGGGGCTATCCACACTCTCCTGACAGCCAAGTGTAACTGTGAAGGTGAGGAAAGTAACTAAGTGACTGCAGTCTGCTCTACACACTGCCAAAAGTACCTAATGTCTGGTCAACTGCTAGCTGAGGCTCCAGCTATATAGTCATATATGCTGTAGGCTGATGAATACACAAGGACTCGCTGTCGCCGACATGTAGGTTAGCATCTTCTGTTAGCAAATAGGAATGTTGCTATTTCCAACTCCACTGTCGAGCACAAGTTCAGCGTGGGGATGTAACAATCTGCAGGGAGGGGTCTGCTTGTCAAGCCAGGACAGAGACATTGCGGGTTACCTGCCCGATGTGTACATAGTGGCTCTGCTACAACAAACAGGCTGGCTTTTCTTTCCAGAATAAAAGCGACAAACTAAAGCAAAAGAAAAAAAAAAACCTTTCAAGTTTTTATCGTCATGTTTTCAGGGAATACAGTGAAATTCCTGTGCCGCAGTTGCGGGGGGAGGATGGCGCACGGGGGGATAAAACAAACCGCGGCGCGATACGAGGTGCGATGCAAGACGGAGCGCAATAACAGAAAGCGGATGCAATAATACATAAGCCATGAATAAGTAATGCGGTGTGCGGATGAGGTATCCAATCAGATTGCACAAATTAATCACAACACACTTATTAAGGGCACTTTTTGGTGTTAAGCGCTGAAAAGGACATTTCCATTGACCACGAATATTAACCCTTTTCCCGTGATAATCTCCCCATGTGAAATTTGCCTACCGTTTAATAATGCTCTGGGGTCAGACTGACCCCAAACACGGGATAGGGGTTAAGGGCACTTTTCGGTGTTAAGCGCTGAAAAGGACATTTCCGTTGACCACGATGACTCCTTTGCTGTATTTTAAGATTAGAAAAAAGATTTCCTTCTCAGTTAAACAAAGGATCCAACCCTGAAGTCTGTGCCTCCAATTTGCCTAATCTCATCGCCACCAAGCCGCTTCATCTCCCCTTTTTTTGCCATCTGCATCTGCCGGGATTCTTGGCATCTGTGGATATCTTGACTGTAAATCATTCTTCAGCACTGGATGAATGGCTGTCGGTCGCCGGCTGCTCAGACCTGGCAGTTTCGTGGTTCCGCAGCTTATGCTAACGCCTTATGTGCTACACCTCGATAGCTAGGCCTGGACTCCCATATACCGTCTCACACTGGGAACTGTGACGTCACTGCAGTACTGACGCTCTCAGCGATATTACTTCCAGACTGACTCAGACTGTCACGCAGACCACCACCACTTAATCAATACCAAACTCCAGTGATCTCAGTGCTTCTGGGTGAACACCCCCCCCCGCCATCGAGCAATGCCTGGCGGACTTCTTCCCTGATTAGCACCTGAGCGCGTACTGCAGCCCCATAACAAGCAGCGACCTGCTGGCCCTGCCTACGCTGTGTTGTGACTTTTGTTACGCACAATTGATCTTCCTCTTGCAGATCTTGCAGATCATGAAACACATAGATTCACTCCGAATATGGAACTATAGAAGTTCGAACCTTCAGAATAATTATGTGTCAGAGACTGACTTCTGAGGCTAGTCTCGGGTCTCTCAAATGTTCCCTCAACTCCAGCATCGTTCAAAGCTAATCGCTAGCCTGGTTGCCAGTGTTACTTAATATTGTGCTCAAGCTAACTCTATCACACCACGCTCGCATGCATAGTAATGACACTGATACACTCTTCCTGTAAGGCTTCAAACAGAATTATAAGAGGACATAGCATAATGGCTGGCTGTTTTGGGTTAGAGTGTCACCTTTACTGAAATTTAAAATCATTAACACTGTGTCATACACAGATGTGGCCTTATGCCGTCCTACTCAGCACTTTATGTGGCATTCTCCTAAATAATGGCAAATTATTTTATTCATAGGAATCGGAATAAAATCAAACAGATGGAATGTGATGACTACCATTTTATAAAGAATGAAAGGCAACAGCTTTCTCCCCGTATTCCCTAGACTGCATTGTCAACACAGGCAAGCAGCTAATGCAGTAAGAAACCAAAGTAAAATTCAAAAGCTGCCCAGTTTATTCTTGCAGACGGCAATTTTTTGTGCTTTTATTCATCCCTGCTCTGAAACACATCTTGGATGCATAATGCAGATAGCATTTTATAGATATTAGCCAACAGCAAAGCAACATATCTTTCGAGAATGAACAAAAAAAAAAAAAAGTATATTTGTCATTAACGAAAAAGCCACAGTGTCCTCTATTGGTTATTACAGGAAGTGCTCTGGTTTAAAACCCAGAGGACTGAGGGTTGCTAAGTTACAGGGCTGGTTTCCTCCAGATCGTACTCTGTAGACACCACCCAAAGTGCGTGTGTATACGTTTATACGTGTGGCCATTTTTACTGCTGAGAACTGTGTGCAGCATGCCTGCATACCCTGACCTATATATAGGTAAATATAAATATTTCTCAGTAGTTTCTTTAGTAATGCATGATGCACACAAACTCTGACACAGACATTGACCTCGAATGCAGTCGGCGTTTCCTCAAGGCGTGGCCGCGACCCCATGCGGTCTGAAAACCACAGACAACGACAGACGTGGATTCAAACACAGACGGTGACAGATGTGACTTCAAATACAGTCAGTGGCGGGCGTGGCCTCGCACACATGCTGTGACAGACGCAGCAGTACATGCATATAACAGCCACGTTCACTGTGCAAGACAAAAATGATACACATGTAATGTTAATATCAAGCTCGTCTGTTTTATCCGAGCTAGAATACTGTGCGATAATTAGTGATGTCGAAATAAGATATCTGTAGGTGGGCTTAAAACCTTTGAAACCGTAATTATAATTCTGTTGCTTTAATTGCTCGGCTTTGCGTTTGGGTTTATACGCCCTGTTGCACTGGACTTTATATCGGAGCCATGGAAATCCAGATACAAGGAATTTAAATAGTGCTCATATATAACCCAAGTCAACAGCAAGCAATCTGAGGATTACATTTTTGTTAGTCAACCGGCGACCTGCGGATTGCAGATTCATGTCTGTAAATCTAACGTTATATGTTAAGAACTTGCAAACTAGGATTAAAGTATATAATTCTGTAGTATATATTGTCCTCTTCGAATCAGAATTAGTCAGCAGTGTGTTACATTGTAAAAAGACTCTGCTTTGACGAAATGGGTTTTTTGCCATTTTAACAGGAACTCTTTAAAGACAACACTGTTCCGAAGCATAAAGAGTCTTTTCTCTTTAGCTAATAGGATAAATACATAAATTACAGGCGATACTTTGCATGTTTCCGTTATTATTCCTCATTTTAGGAGGTTTTTATCACAGGGCTGCTATCCTGCTGTTCACTCTGAACGTATTAATACATCAAAAACAGAGAGAAACTTACTGGAACTTTTACTGTATATGTAAGCTTTAATATTACATTGATTTATGCTGCTCTCGGTATGACATGGGCACTTCATTCCTTCATTGATTACAGTACTTTTAAAATTATGCCATCTAGTGGTGAATCAAGAACATGGCATCAGAATAAAAATGCAAAAACATTAACGACGGATTAATTGCAATTACTTCACAGTTTAATTACGGGTTACGCAAAACTAACCATGTTACCCATTATTCAGATATTTTACTGAATCAGTTAAGTTTCTGTGTTCAAATAACACAATAACAAGATCCTTACTGGATAAACCGAAGATTTTTTAGAACGTATATTTATATGTCATGTCATGTAGCATGGTATTTGCTTAGTGTGTGTGTGCTGTAGTATGGAATTTGGTTGGTGTATTGGTACTGTAGCATGGTATTTGCTTAGTGTATGTGTACTGTAGTATGGAATTTGCTTAGTGATTGGTACTGTAGTATGGTATTTGTTTAGTGTATTGGTACTGTAGTATGGTTTTGGCTTAGGTTTTGGTACTGTAGTATGGTGTTGGCTTAGGTATTGGTACTGTAGTATGGTATTTGCTTAGGCATTGGTACTGTAGTATGGAATTTGGTTAGTGTATTGGTACTGTAGCATGGTATTGCCTTAGGCATTGGTACTGTAGCATGGTATTGGCTTAGGCATTGGTACTGTAGTATGGAATTTGGTTAGTGTATTGGTACTGTAGTATGGTTTTGGCTTAGGTTTTGGTACTGTAGTATGGTGTTGCCTTAGGTATTGGTACTGTAGCATGGTATTTGCTTAGGTATTGGTACTGTAGCATGGTATTGCCTTAGGTATTGGTACTGTAGTATGGTATCTGCTTTGTATATTGGTACAGTAGCATGATATTTTCGTGCATTTAGTATATTTATTTCAACAATGTCATGCAAACAATAATGCCAGAACCAAGAGTGTAGGTTTGGTTCCAAGCCCGCCCCTCTAAACACACACAGCACTCCCACAAAATCCCCCAAACCTACACCCATGGACGTATTTGAAATAATGATGTCAGATAAGGCTGACGAAGTAACAGCAGCACCATATCTGCAAGATCGCATGACACCCCAGACCACTTGACGGTGGCTGCCCTTTATCTTTGGTTGTTTGAGTGAAGCGGACCTTCAAAGTCAAATATTCAAACGCCGCCTTCTGTTAACCCTGAGATGTAAGGGGGGGGGGGGGGGGTGACATTTTTCCAAATCCCTCGCTTCAAGGAAGGATTTAAAATGAATGTCTCCGGACGGCACCTCATCAGCCAACTTCTGCTGGCATCTTGATTGGATTCAAGTGGATTTACACTGTTAGCTGTGGACAAAATACTCCACTAAATCCACTAAAACTGTTTATGTAAAAAAAAACTACCATAAGACCTGAACAGCTTGCATATGCTAAATGTCTTTTTTTTGTAAGATTAATATTTTAATTTCCATTTTTATACTTTCTTCATATTTCTTCAATACTTTCTCCATATTATACCAAAAATTCTGCATTGTTTTATACATATAGTTATAGTAGAACAGTATTTTAGTAATTTTCCATTTAATACTCTGCCATTAGTGGCATGTAGTTGATGATTTTGGTCCCTTGATGTACTTAGTATTTATGACGTGTAAGACAGCATTTACATATATAATTCAAAAATGCATAAGCGATGCGTGGGAGTAACTTACAGCAGGATATTTTTTTAGCTATAACAAAAATAGTCAGATGCAAAGAAAAGCAAAATATGGGTAAAATGCTGTTTGCACTGACTGAACTGACAAGGACACATGGTGAATTATTTAGTTATATAATAGTATATAATCCCTAGATGCTCTTTAATGATTATAACTAGGTGCTGAAGATGTTTTGATTAATTTATGAGTTTGGACAGATCAAATAGGATTATATTATATAGTGCAGCGGATGATCATATCCAAAGTTGCCTATTTTTTGTTAGTATATTTTGGCTGTTACACACACAAACAGTTTCACGGCTGTGTGTTACAAGAATGATTTTCAGAAACCCAATTTGGTATTTTATTTTGAAAACAGCCACGGCATTACATAAAAGACTGACTGTCAAACAGCAATAGTATATTGCTGTTAGACAGATTTGTCTGTTTCTAGGTTTAGCACAGGGGGGAAAAAGCTTATTTTTTTAAGAGGATTAAATACTTTAACAAGAAGGATAAGCATTTGGAAGATGGATGGAAGGAAGGATGGATGGATGGATGGATGGATGAAAGGATGGATGGATGGATGGATGGATGAAAGGATGGATGGATCGAAGGATGGATGGATGGATGGATGGATGGCTCAGTGAGTTTCAGGGCTGGTGTTTCACACCAGAAGAGTTGAGCATTTGAGCCACATTTTGTAGACTTTGCACTGCATCCTGCCTGTGTTGAAAGGTTTAGTCTAGCTTCCCCCAACACCATAAACATCCACTAACATACAGCATGCTGAATTGTCTCTTACTTGGCCATTGTGTGTTTGCACACTCCCTGCTCTGGACGTGCATTCTGTGAGAGAGACTCACTGCAGCTTTGCTGAATGCTGAATCATTGGCACAAACATTTAATTGGATGCTTTCAGTAAAACACATGCATGTTTTTTCGTTTCACCTCCGTGAACTCAGTTTACCGGATACCGAGCCAAGAGGACGGCGGCTGAGTGTCAGTGCATTAGCTGCATGCTCATGGCCACACCGTTTATTGTCTAAATGAGGTTGGATGCTGCCTCGCCGACTTCAGAAGTGAAATGATGTGTGAAACAGCTAGAAATGATTTGCTTAATGAGACATTTCAGTGTTTGGACCACAAAGCCACGGGAGCTAAGAAGAACCATGTGGATTCTGGGTATGTTCATCTTTTTTAAATAAGCATTTACTCACACTTTATAGTCAAATGGGATTTTTCTTTATCTATCAAAGAGTCATTGCAAAAAAAAACAGCTCTCTCCACGGGTGTATCATTTGAGTTATTACAACCAGTTACCCTCAGTGGTGTCTCCATAGATAATATTATTTATAACTTTCTGCCAATTGAAAACATCAGTTAATTTTTGATGAACACCCAGTGTGGATCAAACAGGGGTTATGTAAATGTTATTTTTTTTTTAATTAGTGTCTGTAACTGTAATCTGGATAAGCAATTAAAATATGAATGGATGAATGGATGGATAATTCCTTCTCTATTTTGTTTTTGTAATTATCACCAAGTGACCTTCATAATGATATAATGATATCATTACTACTATAAGGAATCAATCGCAAAGTGATTGTCCCATTCCTGCTTTTTATATATATATACTGTATATACATATATATATATATGAATGCTATTTGATGAAGCCTGATGTTCCTGTATGTTTTGATCTTATGCTGTATTCTCAGCAGTCAAGCATCTCAATTCCACCAGTGCCATGAAATTAAACAGGCGGTGGCCTTTCCAGTCAATTGAATGCGTAAATGCTTTTTATATATATAATTACCGATATCTTGAAAACAAAATATGTTCGGTTAAAATTTACTGGTAGCGTGTCGTGCACTTTTCATTTGAAATTGTGGATCAATTAGAAAATCAAGAATGCTAAAACACAACGTATTATAATTTTTGACATGATGCCAGTGCCCTTTTTGACATATAATGCCAATTGCCCTGTGTCAGGATCAGTTTGAGTCTGATAGAAATCAATCTGAACTAGAGGTGAAGTGGAGACTCGGTGGTCAGGTGTGACCTCCTTCTGTCTCTAGACGCACTTGTAGATGAGCTCTGCATTGTGATATGCTCTAAAGGGTCTGGCCATTCTCCTCTGATCGCTCCCATTAGAAAGGTGCTTTCAGACACAGAACTGCCCTTGACTGTTGTTTGTTTATCACACCGTTCACTGTAAACTCTGGGCTCTGTAGTTTGTGAAAATGCCTGGAAGCTGGCTCATTCTGCGAAGCTGCTACCATGTGTGATACCAACAAACACGCTGTTTAAAAGTGCTTAGATTATACATCTGAGTACCGCGACCCTTTGGGTTGATTAGCATCATAGCCTCAGCATTGCAGTTACTCAATTATGGGAACACAAGCTTTCCTAGCATGGCAGTATTATTATGGGGTGGGCAATTATTTTTACATCACAAATTACAATTCTGAATTTAATATAGCCATCAATCCATTTTCTGTAACTGCTTGTCCTAATCAGGGTTGCAGGGGATCCAGAGGCTAGGGGTGCAAGGCAGAGGACATCCCAGAATGGGGTGCCAATCTATCATAGGGCTCTCTCACACACCCTTCACACCTATGGGCAATGGAGCTATTCCAGAGACTCAAACCCAGGTCCCCGAGTTGTGAGACATCAGTGCTAACCACTGCATCTCCACAAATGAATATGCATTTGAAGCAATTTTTGACTGAGTAATAATTAATTAAGTAATCCACTAATTACATTTAGAATAATGAATATATGTAAACTATTTAGGAGTACTTCTTAAGTCAGCATCATGATTTTATGTTTTCTCTACTTGTGAAATGTGAAATTCTTGCAAAATTCTTCAGTCCGTTTGTGAGACTGTGTAAGAAAAGATCAGAGGCAGAGAACATGTCGTGATGATTGATGATATTTTTGCTTTCGGTTAAAAATATTTTATAAATAGTTTCTGTCTTGAGTCGATAAATCACCATTTGGGCCTTCGTGCTCCTCAAAGCTGCCTAAAAACGGAGGTCATCCTTGTGGGGGCCGAAAAAAAAATGTTAGTTTATAACAGAATCAGAATCTTTATTTGTCATTGTACAGGCACAACGAGACTGGATGCAGTGCCGACAGAAATTATTTTTAAAAGTAATACAAAAAAGAATTGATTTAAGAAGTTAAATTTCTACAAACAACATATATATATACAGTATACACATCTACAGTGCTTTGTGCAGCAGCTATGACAGCTGGAAGAAGCTGCCCTATAGTGCATACTGCACATGGAGATGAGGTAATGTCTGCATTTACATTTATAGCACTTGGCAGACGCCCTTAGCCAGAGCGACTTACATAAGTACTTAAATACTCCCCGTCTTGCAGTGGAGGCACCACATTGCGCAGAGTAACAGGATGGCACAAAGACAGATTGGATGATCGTTCATTTCAGCTCGTTGTTTATGACGCCGATGGCCCTAGGATATGTTCTGCTTTTCAGTCTGTTTGTACGAGCTTTTATTGCTCTGTACTGCCTGCCCGAGGGCAGCAGTTCAAACAGGTGGAGTGCTGGATGTGATGTGTCCTTCAGGATGCTGCTGGCTCTTCTGTAGTAGTGGGACCTGTAAAGCTTCTCTAAGGACAGGAGAGCACAGCCAGTGAATTTACCACATACACAAACAAATACATACTCTCAGACCTATAAACATGCTTTAGAAATGCTTGCTTGTTGATCGATGGATGAATATGGATGGATGGATGGATGGATAATTCCATCTCTACTTTGTTTTTGTAATTATCACTAAGACCTTCATAATGACATAATGATGTATATATATATATATATATATATATATATAAAGAGATTTTGGTTATGGTGAAAAGGAGAGTTTACTGCTCTTGTTGCAGTTATTTGGGTTGGATCGCCGTAAACAGATTTCGGTTTATATTTGAACGCGTGCGTCAGAATATCTCCTACAAGCTTTCGCTGAATATGAATATGAGTGGCTAATGTGGAGAGTGTTCCAGCTCGCCGTTAGTTCAAGGACATGGTCAGTCCTGACCAGCATGATTATGGAATGCCTGCAATTCAGACCACAGAGCCATGGCAGGGAGTCATGAAACCAAAGCTGTGATGTGGAATCTGAGCCATTGTTACTTGGCATTGGCTGCTGTAACGAGCTGAGGAGGACACTGTGGACCTCATGTAGAAAAGCCATATTCTGGGGGATCAGATCTACATCCCTTATATTAATCATGAACAAAATATCTTTGATATCTCCTTACCCAAGGTAAGGATACCCAATATGTATAAAATGGCACAGTTAGGGCTATGCAATAAGCACGTGATAAGTCATGCACGCTCATTTACATCTATGTCACAGTTTCTGTACCTTGTAAATAATCCGTAGGGTCTGCAAACTACCCCAACGCTTTTGATGTAGCTAATTTTAGGCTTATAATGGAATAATATAGATTTGCCGTAAGATTTCTTGCGTGAGAGTCTGACGTCACGCCAAATGTGTAACATTGTATTCAACATTGTAACGTTGTTGCATTACGATGTCTTGTAGAATGTCTAGTGAAACAGACCATTCACAGTGTTTAGCGATTCCCGTCTGGAAGTGCAGTGGCTCACACTCATCTTAAATGATCTGTCTGTTTTATTTTTATATTTAAACTAAAAGCGGCTTGTGCATTTGAAGGTACAAGTTTATGCTGTATGTTTCTGTGCTCAGTGCTGGAGAAAAACAGCAATGAGCCAATTCTCTGCCGTATCTGCCAGCACTGTGTTTACTTCTCCACCCGAGAAGTAATGGATGACCGTCCCCAGACTCTCATTAACCTGCTCACTGCCAATTAATGTCTCCCCTCCATTCAGGATTCAGGTGAGGAGCAGGCTTCCCCCTCAAGGTCACAAACTACTAGCAGTAATGAATTAGACACCGTAATGGATGCAGAGCTGTGCATGCTGGGAAGTAGGACAGTGTCTCTGTTAAATTCTCCCCAGGCATCCTCTCAGTTCCTCTGGCTGTGTTCCTGTCTTTTAGCACTGGGTTACTATTATTATAATCGTTGCCATTATTGCTATTGCAAGTTTTATTGTTACTGATGTTTTATTAATGCACACAGCTTTAACAAAACACATTGTTATAAAAGCCTAATGCTGTAGCCTCAGTGATTTCAGCTTGTGGAGATCTTGGCTGTGAATGGCTTTAGGATAGCATTGGTAGTAATACTGGTAGTATAGACTGCCTGTGCACCATATCCGCACCACTAGGTCATCAGCTTGACTCCAGGGTATTATTCATAACCTTGACTATACGGTACTAGTCAAAAGTTTGGACACATCCACCCATAGAAAAGGTTTCTTTGTACATTTTAGAATAATTATAAAGCCATCAAAACTATGACATGACGTATATGGAATTATGCACCCGCAAAAAAGAATGTATTGGTCAAAATTTGTTTTGACTAATTATTAATTAATTTTAATAAATGATTAATTAATTTAAGACTGAGAAGGGTTTTATGAGTTCCTCTGACCAACAACATTGGAGAGAGTTTGATATTGGAGGGGGGGCACAGCTTTAAAAATACACTTAAACCACAAAGGTTAATTTACTGGTGAGATGAATGCAGCCAAATGAAATATACAATGTACAAGCCCCCCTCGGTCCCCACACCCCTGCCTTTGTTTTGTTGTTTAACTGTTTTCATGTTCTGTTACTGCCTGTTAGTAACTGTAGAAGCAGAGCTTTTGGGATATAGAAACTAAATCAAATCAAAATAATTGATTGATACATTGCATCACAGTGACACCTGGTGCCCAAATTGTGCTCACTAAAGCCACATTTTGCAGTCAGGCTAGATCCACCTCTAAGAGCACAGAGCACATCACAAAGATTTTTAAGAAATATTCAATACATATTGATTTCTTTTATTGTTGTAAATGTTGTAGTAGCAATTCAGAGCAAGGAGGTTGCACTCAAGAGCACAGTTTATTCTACAAATATAAATGAAAGACAAGATTACTATGCACAGCAAAATGTCTTACAAGCTTATGAGCTAGTTTAGTTTAGGTAGGCTCAGAATCAAAAACAGAGAATGCGTTAATACATAAAAACAGAGTGCTGTATTTATACGGGTCACTTCAAGACACTGAGGAGACTGAAGCATGACTTTGCAAAACGGGGAAGATTAAAAATAACTGTATAACTTACAATAGTTTTCAAAGGAGTAAAAGTTGTGTCAGGTTGCGTCCACTAGCAGATTGTGGATCTGAGATACGATTCTGTAGCTTATGTTTTTCTGTTTTATTAGACGACCCGTTCTGATCCCAGATCATCAGCATTGAAGCAAAGCATTCGAAACGTTTGAGGCAAAGCATTTGAAACATTTGCAAACAGAATGACATATTAAAGCCTCCATCAGCGTCACGTGACCCTTTTGATACAGACTTCAGACAATTATTTTGAAATTTCATGCTAAAAATGAATCAAAGCCATTCCGAAACATTTTCTGAATCACCAGAGATGGAAATGAGTCATTTCATAGAGCTGTGCAGAATAGTCAGTCCCTCTGCGCCAGGCTGTGTGTGGTGCTCACTCAAGCATTATATGGGTTTTTCTAATGCAGATTGTGTTCCTGCTCCTAAGCTGGAGTGAAGAGAGAATGCTTCTCCCCCCTAGAATCCCAATAAGTCGCCTGCAGGGGAGGAACTTATGTTCTGGACGCCAGTGGCTATTAAAACCGACAGCTAGCATCCAGCTCTGCGTGAGCAGGTGACAGAAAACGTGCGAGAAGCAGAGGAACAAACCAGCCGGTTCTCATGCCCTCAAGTGCCGCACGGCAGAAGTAATTAGCAGCTCCTCTCATCTGTCAGAAATACGGGAATCGAGGCCAGAAGCAGAGTTATTATGTACTGGCAGAAATTACAGAGCTAGAGCACCGGGGAGCTCTCCTCCATTCTACCAATATTTATGGTCTAATAAATAGACACACTTTATTGATCTCAGGGGGAAATTAGAATACCTGTTTCTTTTTGCAATAATATTAGTAGATTATTTCATAGGCCAACACCAGCAGCACTGGAATCAACCTCCATCTTTAAAAGATATTTATTTGATGCCTGGGGGAAATTATTTTGAATATAGCAGCGAGGTGCAATACATAGATTGCACATATACACAGAAGAAGAAAATGTTATGTATCTCTGGCTCCAATGCTGCTTACACTCGTGATTAGACGTCTATTATAAGCTCAGCTTGGCTGCACTTAGATGCCTGGATGCCTAGTGGACTCCTGGGCAACGTGTTAGCTTGTAACATGCTATTTACCTCGCTCGCATGCCGCTTTGGACAGAAGCATCCGCTAAATTAGACTAAATGTAAGTGTAAAGTCAAAGTGCAGAGATTGCACAAACAGAATATTGTGCAGGGGAAAAAAAAAACATAATCTGGTGGTGAATGTGCCATGAACAGAGTAAAGGTCCGGTGCTACTTGTTTTGAATATGAAATGCCGTCCTGGCCTGCATTACGGCTGTGGGTGAGGGATGGCATTGCAGTGCCTCGTGGTGGTGGGCAGAATGGACGCCCAGTAGTGTCGCTCAGCACGCTGTGGTGCCATGAGGCTCACGGTGTAGTGGAGCTTGTGAGTATAGATTTAATAGCCTCAAATGTGGCTTGGGAGCCGGGGGACCAAACACAGGAAGCATATTGTTTTAAATTGGTTAGGAGGAACACGATGGCTGGGAGTACATTGTGGAAAGATGATGATTTCGAAAAAATGAGCTGCTCCTCCGATGTGAGGGTCGGAGTGATCACAACGGGGGGGGGAAGCAGGATGAGAGGCCCCCACCTCACTGCTCCACTCCACTCCGACACCTTTCCAAAATGTAAGGCATCAATTAGTGAATTTGCTATTACATTAAAAAATTATGAGAAACTCACAGACAGGCATGCATCTAATGTAGCCAGAGGAGACATTTCATAATATTTCATTGAATATCATTTACTACAAAATATTCAAATATTTTCTAAGATTATAAGGATCTTTTAAGTACTCAGTATGTACAAGGAAGGTCCTTTGGTGTATTCGACGCTGATGCCAAGCAATAAGAAAAATATATACTGTATATATATTTTATCTGCAAGATTATTTTGTGTTATTGCTTGTAGGATTACTTAAAATGATAACTGTCTCACCTCGATTTGGCCATCCTGACTCAGTTAGTTAGTCAGCAGGGATATCATGTCCTGTACTGGGTCATAATGAGTCTGGAGCCTTTCCCGATCATCTGAGGCCACAAAGCAGAGGACACCCTGGACAGGATGTCAGTCCATCAGGGGGCATGAGGCAGGGGACACCCTGGACAGGATGTCAGTCCATCAGGGGGCATGAGGCAGGGGACACCCTGGACAGGATGCCAGTCCATCGGGGGGCATGAGGCAGGGGACACCCTGGACAGGATGCCAGTCCATCAGGGGACATGAGGCAGGGGACACCCTGGTCAGGATGTCAGTCCATCGGGGGGCATGAGGCAGGGGACACCAAGGCCAGGATGCTAGAGCCTTGAATGATGGTCAACAAATTAGCATAACATTAATTAAATAACTTCCATAATAAACATTGCCTAAGTAACCTATTCGTAATGTACAGAGTGCGTTTTAAAACCACAATCCCCTTGTATCCTTGAAAGGATATCAATACTGTGAGTGAAGGAGGACCAGCCACATGAAAGTACTGCTTCTGCCTGGCACCCGCGTGAAAACAAGCCTGTAAACTTCTCTGGGACGACACATCTGCGCAGGACAGATCACCTCATCTATTTGAAATGGCGTTTGATCCAAGTGGAGCATGACAACTTTCACTTTCCTAACAAGAAATTTTATATTATTTTATTTAGTTATTCATTTATAGTTTCTTCTATTTTTATCCTTAATATGACTTGACTATATTTATTCACTGTTGATTTGTGTCTGTTCAGCACTTTGGTCAACTTTGATTGTTTCTAATGTGCTGTAGAAATAAAATCGGACCATGACCTCCTATATCTGGGAATGAAATTTGCTTTGAGAAGATTTGTTAGGAATTTATGCGTGAAGCGAAGGGCGCGGTACTGAGGCACCATATGTCTGATCGTTACATGAGCGTGAAAATAGATCAAGCGATGACTATTACCGAAGCTTGCCATGGGAGCGATTTCCTACCCTGCTACGGCAGAGATACAACAGACCTTATGTAGCCTAGATTAGCAGTTTGCACAGATATTCAGTTACGCTGAGCTCCTGTGCAGCCGCCACACCATACTGGGTGAGGAAGGCAGACGGCAGGCACCTTGCCGGCCTACCTTCGTGTTCAGGGGTGTGACGGCGGCCTGACTGCGGAGCAGCGCTTCCCGGATGCTGCTGGGTTTGGCAGCATTCCTGTGGTGCACAGGATGTCGGGGCTCCTGATGCTCTGCACGAACCGTGCGACCTACACGGGCCAGAACGTCCTACAGCAGCCAGCCAGCCAGTGAACAGCTGGTAGCAACAGAACCATTGAACAGCGAAGAGGGCGGCGGGTAGAACAGGTGCCCCTTCTCCTGGGCATCGCGAAGGGCCGAGCTCACACTTAGGCAGGCATAGAAAATGTCTGAAGCTGATGTCTATCTGCGTAGCTGTCTGGCTCGCCTGTTGTGTTACTCTGTTGTGTATTGTAACTACCAGTTATCCTGTCCCGCTTGTCCTCGCCTGTTGTAACTGTGTGTTTCTCTACACATCAGTGTTTCCCAATCCGGTTCTCGGGGACCCACATTCACTCCATGTTTTTTGCTCTGAACAAGAACCCTGCCAGCCAGTCCACATTTTTGGGGAGCTGGGAGGGAGCAAAACAAAAAAAATACATGGACTGTCTGTGGGTCCCCCAGGACCCGTTTGGGAATTTGTGTTAAACAAAGAGAATTGATGTTCTGCTGTGCAGAAGTGACATTATGTTGTGGCGATTACCCTAGTTGCTTTGCAAATGTAAATTGTCATTTGAGAAATGCACCAAAGCATTCCAGAAAAACATGGCCTGTTGTTATAGTTTCCAGTTTTACCAGTAGAGGGCAATATATCATTGATAGCAAATGGGCTATCAATAGGCAATCGGAAGTGACTGTGTAATCGAAAGGATGCCAGTTCGAGTCCGCGACCTGCAAGTACCGCTGAAGTACCCTGAGCGAGGTACGGTCCCCAACCGCAGCTGCCCACTGCTGTGTCACAATGTGACATGGGCTAAATGCAGAGCACATTTCTCGTTGTTGTGCTGTGGTGTGTCAACAATGATGATTAATCACATCTCCCTTCACTTCAAATGCACATTCTTTAAGTATCTGTATGCAGAGGCCGCCCAAGGCAGAGCGCCCATCTTGGGGGAACTTGCCATCCACCCCCTTCCTTAGAGCACCCCCCCCCCCAGGTTAGCAAACTTTATCATCAGAACTCTCCTTATTCCTGGGCCCCAAAGAGGGTTGAGCTGGTCCTGCCTGTATGAATCAGACCTGTGCACCAAACAGGATGATTCATTCTCCTCCTATCGTCAATAAGCCAGCCTGATGAGGAGGCATAAGCATAATAATCGCGTCGGAAAGCTTAACTACTAATGTTACTAATGTTAGCTCCTACAGGACAGTTATAGTTTGGCGTAGAACAGTTGTCTTCTGTTGAGATGATAGGCAGTGATAGCGAGCGTGTTAGCCTGCATTGTTGTTGTGTCCGTGTTGTAAGTTTATATGATTTGCGATTCAAGGCCTTGTGGCTCACACCTAGCTGATGGGTTCTGCCACCGCAGCGCCATCTAGGAGTGTGGAGGACTGAAAACCACTGCAGGGATCCAAACAGCACAGTGCACAGCCGTGCCAGCAGCATCTTCATTAGGGAGGCTAAATATCAGGAGGTTCATTCCTTCCTTTGGCTGGCAGGCTGTTCAAACAGCTCTTTGTCTGAATGCTGTACTGGTACCAGTTCTTTAAATAATGTTTGGTTATGATGCCTCGATTGTATTTATTAATCCTCTCTGTAAGGTGAGATTGATTCTGCTTAGAGCCAGTGAAAAGGACATGAGAGGAGCTGTTATTTTTAGCTTTTCATTACAATTCTTGAATTGCCCGTGGGCATAAACAATGTGATTCCTATTTCCTGAGAGAAATGTGTTTGTGTTTGCTCAAAATATGCATTCCAAATATTTACATGCGAATTTGAAATTCTGTATATTGAAGAGTAAGAAATCTTCACTAAGCAATTAGTAGTTTTAAAAAAACATTCTAAACTGAAAAAAAGTCTAAATAAATATAATAATTTTATAAATGGATACAATTTAAATTGCAGAATACCCAAAAAAAGAATTCTGATGAATGAAAGTGAAACTTCAAGCCTATAGAGTTAAGATCCATGTAAATGAAATAAAAATAATGTGTTACTTGTTTAAAATGTTCTGTGAAGGACATTACATTTTTAATGTTAGGGTTTCCGTAATATTCTTTTAGTAAATATCAATTCTTCATTTGTTCTTGGTATATTCTTCATTGATGCTTGACATTATTACCAGACCAATTACACTAATTAACAAAGGAATTCTTGGATAAATTTCTGAGCTGTTTCTGGAATTTAAAATTTTATTTTACATGTATAAATAAACAAATAAAAATGTGAAAACCCTAAATTGAAATATTTAACACTGCAGTTACACCCAACGGACACCAGATGTGCGCAAGTGAGCAAGGTTGGAACCCCGCCCCCGGCCCTCCCCCGAGTGTTAGACACTCCCATAACCCCCCCGCGCCCCCATCCTGTCCCCACCCAGCCATCTGCTGCTGCGTCAGACATGTTCTGGCTGCCAGCTGCTGCCGGGAATCCATTTTCTTCCTGCCTTTCTAATGGAAAACAGGATGAAGGGGGGGCATTCAGCGCCCCCCCCCAACCTGGTCTTTGTGCTGTTGCTGTTGGCAACCAGCAACTGAGTCACTCGACCTCTTGCAAAAACAAAGGGGCCCCCCTTCCCCTCCCCGTTACTGCTTTGGGGGATTTAAAGTTTAAAGAGACTGATCTGCGGCCTTTGACGCACAGCCTGTCTGCATGGCGACAGGCTCACGTGAAAATGGGACACTTTAAGGCACATGCACGGGCCTCACGTTATACAGCAAGTATCCATTACTGACTTTGGCCTACAGAGTAAACATAAAGGATGTGTAATCGTCACGGTTTGGAATTAGAGTCTGGGAGATTTCTGTGCTGGATTTCACGGTCTTTGGCATTTGAGTCCTCTAAATGTGACCTACACAGTACAAATCGCTGGTGTCTGTAAACTGAAAGAGTCCTCTGCCCGCTTTCCGCATATTTCTCGGATGATTCGAGCTGGTCGACGTGGAGGGAATATTCATCAGCCTGGGGGGGGGGGGGGGGGGGGG
>JAODKL010000038.1:8974999-8987951 GCA_026780765.1 Petrocephalus schoutedeni
GCGATATCACAGCCGCAGCCATCGTACACATCCACAAGCGATATCACAGCCGCAGCCATCGTACACATCCACAAGCGGTATCACAGCCACAGCCATCGTACACATCCACAAGCGATATCACAGCCACAGCCATCGTACACATCCACAAGCCATATCACAGCCACAGCCATCGTACACATCCACAAGCGATATCCAGCCACAGCTATCTGAATCATCATCCACTTATTCTGCCTCCTCATCTCTTTGTCAGTCATTTCAGCATATATAGTGTTTTATACCATTTCAGCACTATGAAATGTTGACATTTCATTTCAGTGTATTAAATGTTATTCTTCTATCATTCCAGTATTAAGTGTCATTAATATATAATTTCAGTATTACAAAATGTTACTATGCTATCATTTAAGGATGATGAAATGTCATTAATCTGCCATTTCAGTGTTATTAAACATCATATCTCTCATTTCAGTGTTATGACATGTTATTGTTCTATCACTTCAGTATTGTTAGATGTTATTAATCCATCATTTCAATATTATCAAATATTATTCATTTATATTTCCAGTGTTATTAAATGTTATTGATCTATCACCAGAGTTATTGAATGTTTTAATCAATCATTTCAGTGTTATGAAGTGTTCAATCAATGACATCTATCACTGTGCTGTTTTTGATCACACTACAGGGCTTCCCAGTTTCATGCAGGGCAGGTGGGTGTGTTTATTTCCTGTTACACTGCCGTTCTGAACGGCCACCAGCAGAACCCTGGTGCTGTAGTGATAAGATGTTGAATCAGAGTAGGTTGAGGGGCATCCGATTAATTTAGACACAGATCACGCCAAAGCCATCAGCAAATGGTGTCTTGTAGCCCGCAGAAAGGTTACAGCTGCTGGTGTTACTTTGTACCATCAGAACCACATACGGTTCTCAGATGAAGAATATTTCAGAGAAAGAAGCTAACAGACACAGAGATTACATTGCTGACCTATTTCTAAGCTGCTTGCTCATTTTAAGCCTCACAGAATCGTTGCCTTTCAAGACAGAGCCCCATGCACTAAAAATTATGATATTTTTTTCCTCACGAGAACAATTGACTCTATGGGTCTGCGCAAGTTTAACCTCTGAACTTAGTTTAGCACCGTTGAGATTCATGAGCTAAGCTAACGGCATTAGCCCACTGCAGTGACATGAGCTTCCATCACAGTATTAGTATGCTGTAGCTGAGCTTTCTGCATTAACATATGCAGTCCCCGGGGGCTGTGTCTCTGCTCTGCGTTACTTTCACAAGCTCAGCACATTCAAGTAAAGCACCAACCCATCTAATACAGGTTCTCAATACGGAACTGAGGCTTTTTACAGTCTGAGCATGACTTTCTTATGCAGGTGACACTGCAGACTGAAAAAAATGAAAAAAAAATGGAGCATGGCAGCACACAGAAAAGTACAGTAGTGTTAATATGTAATTATGGGTAGGTCTCTGTGAGATCTAACTAGGGTGACCAGCCAATCCATGTCATCCAGGACAGGATTTGTAAACTTCCATTTCAATTAAAAGAACCAAGATTTCACTTAATCACTAACTAGCTGCACGCTGATTGGTCTCCTACAACCATGCACGTGTCACTGATGTTAATGTGAAACAGCTGGATGAGCCTTTCAATGAAGCAAACATACCAGCCAAGGCGCCAGAAGAACTATTTAGTTGGGCACGGGAGCCTTTCAGACCGTAAGCAGCTCAAAGTGCCCTCCCTGACAGGGATTATCTGCTCGCCCTCGATCTAATGCAGTCTACATGCGCTTTGTGGATTTGGAGAGGGCACGTGTTTCAGTGCATCCGGGAATCTTTATTTGTGCGTGCCTTGGTGGTGACCATACAATGCCAGGTCAGAGAGCCCCGTTCTACACTCCTCAGTGTTACTTTATCCCCCCAGTGTTAATGGACATAACACAGGGTGACATCATCCCATATAGTATGACTTAAGGTGGAACGGAAGCACCAAATTCAATTAATCACTATGGGAGGTGCTACTGGAATATGTCATCCTGCGGCTAGCACTGTGTGCCACGTTCATTAGCATTAATTTACTTAGCAGATGTACAACTGAGAGAGCAGGGTCTGCCGGTCCATGGAGCCAACACGGCCCCTGCTCCAGGGCTCAACGGTGACATTTATTATGCCACGCAGGGGATTTGAACCAGCGACCTTCTCATCGCAGGCACAGTAACTGAACTCACATATAAATAAAGTAAGAGTTGCATAATTGGCATAAAGTCAAAGTCGTTGAGAGCGGGTGTCGTCCTCAGACAAGGGTGCCGCTTGTCTCCACTTCTGTTTGTGATTTTTCTGGATAGGATATCAAAGAGCTGCTGTGCCTGGAAAGGGCGGCCAGCATATGAGGCTAGAAGTGACGTGCTCACTACTCGCACATGAAGTCATTCTATGTGACTCATCTAACGAGGGACTAACCAGGTCTAACTTGAGAAGTGTGGTGCCGAGTTAAAAAACGGCAGGGGGTGAGAATCAGCACCTCTGAATCTGAGGCCTTAATGCTCTCTTGGAGAAGAGTAGATTGGCCAATTCTGGTCAGAGGCTTGCTGGCCTGTCCTCACCTGCCACCACCACCCATGGGCAATGAGTGACAGAACAGGGGTGCCCATACCAGAGGTGGAAATCCATTCCGTTCTACAGTACAAGCACATTCATGGTAGGGTGGGGCACATCCAACTATATGGAGGCCTGGGGGCTGACCCTGGAAAAGGAGAAGGGATTATATCTCCCAGCTGACTAGGGGACATCTAAGGAGCCAGACTTTGTGGTATTGGAGATAGAGGCCATTTCCCCAGCATGCCCTTCACCAGGAGAAGATGACATGGACGGTTTATTTTCATAGTAGATGCTTTTACAGATCAGTGCAAATAACAGCGTAAGTTAACAACAAGGAAAAGGACCTATAAGCAGCTACAAATGACCCATAAGGGCAGCAAATGTCAGGCCTGCATGAAGGTCCAGCAGAGACTAGCATATTAATGGTCCAGCTCCAGTAATCCCCCCTCCTGCCACTTTCAAAGTAAGCTGAAACCAGCGATAACCTAAAATGCAATTAGTGCATTACCTAAATAGGGAAAAAAAACGAACTTTAACTGGGTTAAAATATTGCACGTCAAGATACGGAAAAAATACACAATTCTGAGACAAATCAAACAAAAGAGGAATGGATTGTCAGTTAAAGGGTAACTATCCATCCATCTTCTGACACCGCTTGCCCTACTCAGGGTCACGGTGGGGGTCTGGGAGCCTATCCCGGAGGCTATGGGCACAGGGCAGGCAACAGCCCAGGATGGGGCGCCATTGCAGGGCAAGCTCACACATAAAGGGTAACTACTCACGTTACAGTGACTATAAGCTTGGTGCCTGAAATATAACGGCATGTATGAAGGTGACAGGACAGGCAGGAAGGGTTGCCTAGCTGGCATGGCAGGCATGGCAGGCATTGTGTTATTTGCAGAGAATATAAATGAGGAATAAATGTATTGAATGGCTGCTGTGCTGCACCTTTGTCCTGCCCCGTGGCCATCCTTCATCTTACTGCTGCTACCTGCCACGCGGTGTGCACTGCCGGCAGGTGCCATTGTGCTGTGTGTGACTGTCCCGTCACCCTGCACTACGGTGTGTGTGCGAGCGAGAGAGTCCCTCCCCAGGTTTAAGCTCACCCTGGTCAATGTCTGCCTGCGCCGTGTGGCCAGAAGCTGGGCCGAATCGGAGGCCACATCCTCAGACTGAGGCACACAAATGCAGGTCTCCTCCCCGCCCTCCCATCACACCCCAATATTTCCTTCTTTTTCGCTCCCTTTCCCCCCTTTTCTGTATTTACTAGGGAAGTCCGGATTCCCTTTTTTGGTACCCCAACCCAATCCGATCCATTCTATATTTATATCTGCTGATCTTTTAATACATACTTAAATATACATAAAGATACAGCAGACTCCGGTGCATTTCTCATCTGAGTAAGCCTCGCGAGTTCTTAATATTCCTTCTCAAAATGTTCCTGCAAGTGATTGGTTGTAGTAAACGATGCTCGGGTGCTACCTCCTCTCTGAAGGATGGCACTGCGGTTGGCTGCTTGGCTACGTTGAGTTTCCAATTGACAGAATTTCTGACATTTAGACAGTTTGTAGTTTCGCGCCGTGTGCCTCAGGCTTACTTCAGTGCGTGACGGAACCTTACAATCTGCGTAACTTATCTGGCTTTGTATCGGGCTATGGTAGCCAATACCAATCAATTAAAGAAAGCCCGTGTTGGCCCCAATTCCAGTCTTTGATGTCGGCTCGGGACATCACCAGGATTCAGTCTCTCTTCCTCTCTCCTTCTTCACTTTGCTCTCCCACCTTAAACTGGGATCAGAAAGCGAATGGTTGCCTGGGCAACTGCATGATCTACACTCACACCCAGGCAATGTTGCCGATAGAAACTGAAGTGGCTCCTTAGCAACCCGACACTCGCCGTGGCAACCAGTCGAACAGAAGCCCCTTAGTAACCACATATACGGAGGAAGCCTCTCTCGCTTTCTATCTATCTATCTCTCCCTCTCTCTCAGTTGCTCTTACAGTACGTGCTGGAGATGGCTCATTCCTCTCCAGCTCCAGTTTCTCCTGCTACATTCACAGCCTTCCTCATAGTGCAGGTCGGATGTGATGCTTCCAGACAGACCTCACAGGAGACTCACGGTGAAAAGCCCACAGGCCCGCCGTGTTTTTGTGTCTGTGCAATAGCGTGTGGTCAGTCCACACTGCAGTGCCCCTCCCAGCCTTTCAAACCCTCACATGACCTCATACCCCCCTCACCCCACCCCCCGTCCACCTCTCATTATCTCATCGTTCAGCTTATATTCATATTCATTCATATTGAAAAGGCTCCACGGAATTATAATACACCCGCTCTCAACCGGAATGAAATGGCACTGGAACAAATACATAACACAGATTTAAATGTGCTGTATGTGTGTGTTTGTGTGTGTGTGTGTGTGTGTGTGTGTGTACATACACACAAGCACACACAGTACTGTTTAAAAGTCTGAGGGAGTCAAAGATAATGATTAAAGGTAATTATCCGGGCAGTAAGTGAAAATTTGCTCGAAAAAAAACACAATTTAACAATAGAACATACAGCATTTAATAACAGCACAATAAAAACTAACGAGAATTACTTTGGTTCTCCAAAACGTTGCTGATATCTCGTTTGATGGCTAGAGAAATGCAGCTTCGGATCCCAAACCTCTCTCTAAGGGCACCTCAGCCGTTCCCGGTATCTGGTGAATTTCACCACCAGCTCAATCAACTCATTAACTGAATTAGTTAAATAACTCAATTGGATATTGATTACCCAAATATGGCGTGCTAGTGGTCGAATAAAAAAAAATACACGGGTGTATGGGATGTTTGCCGCAAACACGGGGTGACCTTAGCAGAGGGTTTGAAACGGCTTTGACAGGCAAAGCACCATAGTTTTGCGGCAATATGAAGATCATTTAAGCATCATTGTCTTTGTCCGCATAAGACTTTGCACAGTACTACATGTTCATATTTCAGATTTTCTCCCAAGGCCCCCTACCTGTTAGTACTGCTCGTCCAACCAGCCAGTCCAGCAGCCAAATCCCACCTCCACCCAGCACATCACCACTGACAAAACTGTCCTCCCCCCCCCTGCCCAATAAGCCGCAACATTACAAACACTCCTATCCTGTAGCAAGCTGACATTACCTGACCTTGAGTGTATTGAATGAACAGTGCAGGCGAGAGGAGATTTAGGGCTGGAACTGCACACACACACACACACACACACATATCCTTGAGCAGTGTTGGGTGGGCTGCTGTAGGACGGGCCTGGAACAGGCTATCGACTGCATCACCCAGATCCCCAGCAGAGAATCATATAGCAAGACAACGATAGCGTCATCCTGGGCTGGATAAGCCCCGTGCAGCACCCTTCTGGTTAACCGTAATCAACGTCTCTTACCTCCAGCAGCACTGGACACGGTTGGCCAGTTCTGGACCAGAACTCCCTGAGCACCCTGCATCACCGAGGACTCTTCCATATGGACCGAGCTGGAAGATATAGTGAAAATGCATTAGACACACACACGCACACGCACACACATACACACACACACACACACTGTGCCAACAGTAGTCAGAGCAAAAGACTGAAAGTGCTGAAATGCTGAATTGGAAAGTGAAGCAGTGGATAAGGTGAATCACCCAGGTGAGTCTCAGACAGCGATACTGCCTCTGTCAGCTTGACCTGTCAGTCGCGGCCCAGGTGATACATAATGTAGGCCTAAGGTTTAGACACAGCCCCCATTAACCACCATCATGATTTATGCGGCCCGTTATCCGCACTGGCACATCCACAGAAAGCAACTTACGCAAATTTACACGTTCACTTATTCATACGGCTACACATTCATGTCCCAAATTAGGCTGGGTGTCTAGAGGGACCAGAAGACGGCAGCAGCCCAGTCAAGAGACTTCGGTGAAATGTAGGACACGGCAGCCCAGCTAAGAGCGACAGTTTTCAGGTCCTCTGAAAAACACCAAAGTGCCACGAAAGGGCGCGGAGGCATCGCGTAAATGCCGGGGGACCAGCGGTCAGTCAGCACGCTCGCCGCAGGTCAGAGCCTGAATTCAATTACTTTTAGATGGAAGGCGATTTAGAGGCTTAAAGTCGCCAACTAGAGGGGAAGCTTTTGATTCTCTTTACGGTGCTTTTAAGATTCTTTTTAGACTGGAAGACTCACAAGTCCCGAAAAACACTAAGCCACTGCAGTTCAAAGCTAGTCAGATCTGTGGCCTGACAAGTACCTTCTCAGAGCTTCCAGCCAAGCCAGCACTAGGACCATGATATGGAGAAGGTACAGATTCCAACACGAAATGTCCCTCATACAGCATTACTGTACCGCCTACCTCCCTGGGGGCTCCGACCACCCTCTTCCAGGCCTGGACAATAATCCATCCTCCTCCCCCGCCTTCCCCTAATGAGCACATCTCTGCCTCATGTCCAGTAACATGTGTGCATGCATCATGAACAGCAGACCTGCACCCATAGCCACTACCTGACATCCCTTTGCAGCAAATGACCTGGTTTCTTACTGATCCAAGATCAGTTTAAGGATCAGTTTAAGGCACTATACTGAGCCCTGCAGGTGCTAAAATAGACTATGAACTTAATAATAAACAGATTGCATATGCAGGATACACAGGACTAATCGGCTCAGTTGTTGTATGATTCTCTGGTAGGCAGAATGTGTGCAAGTCTTGATCAATTTGAGGTTTTAATATCCCAGAAATCTTACAATATAAATAGGTAGAATGGAATTTAACTTCAGACTTCAGAAATATTGGCACTTTAAAAATCTGAGCGCAAGAAGTATTAAGGCCACCATTTATTAAGCAATAAGAAAAAGGTTTCTACCTGTGTGTATGAACATATTGCTGGCACATGTCACTCGCTGGTACATGTGATGAGTAACAGGTGAGTATACACCTGCTCTTTGTGTGAGGAGTAATAGGTTAGCATGTGTGTCAGGAGTAACACGTTACTTACACTCAGTCCGCTTTCAATTCTTACCTCTGCATTCCTGCCCTCAGCGAGGCGGAGTAACGCCAGTCAGCGTTGGGGGCTTTAGGCTGACGTAAGGGGAGAGAGAAGAGGTGACAATTAGCATTTCGATGCATCTTTAATTCGACCGTGCCCAGCCACTCCAGCCCTGCAGTGAATTCTGCAGCACACGGGTTGGGCACTCTGGAGTGTGACAGTGTGGCTTCCCAATCTTCTTATCTCAACTCACCTGAAACGAACAGACCTGATTTCCCAGAAGACAACTGTGTTTCAGTAATTGATCAAGTTTAAAAATAAATTCTCCAATAAAGCCTACACCAAAATAAATGAGTGACAACTATGTTGGGGGTATCAGAACAATGATGGAACACCTCACCAAAATCATCAGTCCACTCTGAACAAACAGCATAACAGAAGAATTCAGTTTGCTATGAATTAATAACAACACATCAAAACTTGTCCTGCCCTGAATAAGAACATCTCAGCCTAACCTCAATCTGCTATAAATGAAAGGACATTATATTAAATACATCAGCCTGCCTGAGCTTCACAATGCAAGTGTCCCTGTGACCCACTCATATGGATGCTAGCCATAGCAGTTAGCATGATATTGACAGATTTGCTGGCATTTACAATAAACATGATGAAAGGTCAGTTGACCACGTGGTCAACATAGTGGTCATGGTCAGGATGTTGGCTGACAATGACAAACAGCTCAGCGACATGTTAGCATTTAGGAGGTGAAGAAAGCAGTCACTGCATGGCAACATCATGGCAGTACTGTGGTCATGACCAGAGTCCGTAGAGACACACCTGCAGCGCAGCGTCCGGCATGCTGAGCCTGCGGACAAACATCTGGCCACTCTGGCCCGTGAAGAAGCGTTCAGAACCCATGGTGCCCCCGGGGGGGAGGCCGGTGTTATAGAACATGAAGGTGTCACTGCCAGACGTGGCCGTCAGACACGTCTTGTAGCAGTAGGTTTTGGTCAGCGAGCCATTTCCGCGGACTTCAATGTAGTGCGGCTCCACCTTTAGGTCACGCCGAAGCACTACATTGTTGCCGGGCTGCTGGCCGCCAGGGCCCATGATGCCCTCTGCGGAAGCCTTCTGCGTCACGCAGCATGGGGAACAGGAGCCGGGCTGGGTGCAGTAGGCGTGGCAACGCACTATGGCGAGGACCACCACAGTCAGGAGGAACACGAACGTGGTGGCACTGAGGGCGACGATCAGGTAGAGGGTCACGTTGGAGAAGAGCAGCGCCCCGTCGGGCCGCACGATCCGCTTGGGGTCGGGGATCAGCTTGGGCGGGGCCTCCATGACGGCCACGTTAACGGTGACGGTGGCGGACAGCGACGGCATGCCCTGGTCGCGGACTAGGACCATGAAATTGAAGAAGGTAGAGTTGTCTTCCACCACTTTGCGGGTGGTGCGCACCTCGCCCGTGTGTTCGTGCACCTTGAACAAGTCAGGCTCGCTGGCCTGCTCCAGCGAGTAGAGCAGCCAAGCGTTGCGGCCAGCGTCCGCGTCGTACGCCACCACCTTGGTGACCAGGTGGCCAGCCTCGGCGTTCTTCAGCACCGTCTCGGTGAAGCGCGAGCCATTGGCCGGCAGGCTCTGGATCTCGGGGGCGTGGTCGTTCTGGTCGGTGACGTACAGGTAGACGGTGGCGACGCGGCTGAGGGGCGGCACCCCGCCGTCCTGTGCCTTCACCTGGAAGTGAAACTCCCGCAGGGTCTCGTAGTCGAAGGAACGCAGGGCGTAGGCCTCGCCCGTGTCCGGCTGGACGGACACGTAGGACGTCACGGGGATGCCGTGGTTGTTGTCGTTGAGCACGGTGTAGGTGATGCGGGCATTCTCGTATATATCGGCGTCCTGCGCCCGAACACTGCACAGCGACGCCCCGGGCGCGTTGTTCTCCGCCACGTACACAGTGTAGGACGTCTGCTCAAACCGAGGCGGGTTGTCGTTCACATCTGCAACGTCCACCTGGATGGTCATCTGCGACGAAAGAGGGGGGGTGCCGCCGTCGGTGGCCCGCAACGTCACATTGTAGGCGGCGGTGGTCTCCCGGTCCAGGAAGGCGGCCGTCACTAAGGTGTAGTAGTTCCGAAAAGACTTAATCTTAAATGGAAGCTCTGGGTCAATTTCCAGGCTGACCTGCTTGTTGGGACCAGAGTCCCGGTCGGTGACGCTGATAAGTGCCACCACTGTGTCGGCCCGCGCGTCCTCCCGGACAGGGCTGGACAGTGAGGACAACACGATTTCGGGCACGTTGTCATTTACGTCCACCACTTCTACCACTACTTTGCAGTGCACGGCCACAGCCGAGGGACCGCGGTCCATGGCCTGCACATACATTTCGTAGGAGCTGGTGTCCTCGTAGTCGACGTGGCTCCGCAGTCTGATCTCACCAGAGTTGGCATCCATGCTGAACATCTGTCGAACCCTCTCCGGTGTGTAGCTACTAAAGGAGTAGTACACCTCCCCGTTGGAGCCCTCGTCCAGGTCAGTGGCATTCAGCTTTATGACCAGTGTGTCCTTGGGGGAGTTTTCCAGCAGCTTTACTTTGTACACGGAGCTGTCGAAAACAGGAGTGTTGTCATTTGCGTCCAGGACGCGCACGTTAATTGTAGCCGTGCCGGTTTTCGCTGGCGTGCCCCCATCCACGGCAGTCAGGATAAGCTGGTGGGAGGCGGTCTGCTCGCGGTCCAGCGCCTTTTTAAGCACAAGCTCGATTTGCTTGTTGTTCACCAGCGGTCTGTTGGTGTCCAGCGCGAAATGCTCGTTCGGGCTGAGGCGGTACAGCCGGATTGAATTGGACGCGATGTCAAGATCCTGCGCGCTCTCCACGGGGAAGCGAGAGCCCGGGAGCGCCGCTTCGGAGATGTCCAGCTGGATCTCGCCCGCGGAGAACTGCGGCGCGTTATCGTTCGCATCCAAAACCTCCACCTCCACATTATGCACCTCCGACGGATTCTCCACCACCACCTCCAGATTTAACAGGCAGGGCTTGTTCAGGTCGCACAGCGCCTCCCGATCTATCCGGTCGGTCACACACAATTTCCCATTTTTAGGATTGATGTCCACGTATCGCTTCCCGTCGATGGAGGTTACCCTTAGACTCCGAGTCGGCAGCTTTTTCAGATCGAGCCCCAAATCCAGCACTATGTCCCCAACGACGGTCCCTTCCTCCGATTCCTCCGGCACCGAGTACCGAATTTGCCCGAACGCGGATCCGCCGAGGAGGAAGAGGAGGAGAAGGCGAAAGGATGCAGGCGCGCTCCCTTTAATGCCCGGACACCCGCTCGGCGCGGCCATGGCGAGCGCACAGATTCCGCACACGGATTTAAATCAGCGATCCGGCTTTATTCTCGCCCAGGGCGTCGCTCCGCGCAGCCTCGTTAAAAAAGACGCGATGTCCAGCTATGTGCAGGTCGTCCAACGCGTCCACTCGGGCTGCCAACAGACTGGTACTTCTGCGATGCCTCCATTTTCCTTTGTCCCTGCTTCTCTTTTTTTTTTCTTCCTGCTCAGCGGCGGCTGACGGGTGTGTTTCCCTGCCGCTGGTGCTGCGGCTCGCTCCTCGTACCCCGCCTCCCCCCCCCCTTACCACCACCCTTATTTCTCTCCATTTCTCTCTCCCTCTCCGCCAGAGCGGAGTCTGTGCTGCGGAGGGGGGGGGGGATGGGCAGCCGTATCAAATACAGTGCGCTGCTTTCTTGCAGCACAGAGTGAAATGTTCCACCAAATGAAATAGTCAAGAAACGAGACAATATTCATTACATACTGAATACTGTGATGCACGCTGCATCGCCAGCACTAAATCAGATTTTTTTTCGCGCGATGACAGGCGATACGTTCATTCGGCAATCTTTCCTTCGGCAGCCGCATAATAAATTTAGCAAACCTAATTACTGCTCTTTTTTCCTAACAATGACACGTCCTAGTCAGTATAGTCTCAATTCTTTATCATTAACCGAATGCAGCCAAAGCACCATCATAAGAGCTCAAAGATTTACATTCGCACACGTTTAGTTCGTTAAAACACGGCCGTTTAAATGCGATGCGAAATTTCCATAGTCCCAGATAGCGGCAGGTGTCCTTAGGCAATTTTAGTGTGCGACTAAGTATAAATGACATCGCTTTCTCTAGTGACAGGGGACATCATTATGTGCCAGGTCACCCCCTCCTAGCCCAGGAGCGTCGACGGCAGCTTGGTTAATCTGAGACTTACTGGGAAGCTTCAGTGCATAAACCAAGGTTCTTCCCTTGACTTTGGGGAGGAAATATACCATCATCAGTTCTGGAAGAAACCATCTCCAAGTGTCTATGTAACTATAATGTCGCATGTGCAGAGGCACAACGGTTCTCTTAAACTGAGGTCATGTGATTTAGGAGCCACATAAATGCCACCTTTTATGGAGTATTATGTTAGATGTCCTGAGACCTCAGTTCACATTGAATTTACCTTTTTACCCCAACGTTACATACAAACCTAATAAATGGGACTGTCAGAGGCAGGGGTGCTGTTAGAAATTCTGGGCCCCCTGACTGAAATGTAACCTTCTGCTGCACACAAGATTCATCTCTTGGTGACAGGTGGGTGTCTCCCCGACCCGCCCTACAAACAAACTACATTAGCGGCATCTGGAAACTGTGTTAATCCCTCAAAATGCTATTCTTCTGCACTTCTTTGTCCCCGCAGGCTCATGCACCCATAACCAGCTGTCCAGTATACGGGGGCACAGGGCATGAAGGAGCAGGACACCCTGGACAGCCAATCGAGTACCATGGGAGGAATCCGCAGTGCCCAGAGGAACCACAGACAAGCACAGGAAGAAGTATCCACAGGCCACATTCACCGAGCCAGTGGCAAGAATCGAACCCACATCCTCAGAGGTGTGAGGCTACGGGGCTCCGTACCGACCCGATATCCACCGAAAGCCCATCTCAAATTCAAACCTGCTTGATCGGAATGTAAAAATGACAGGGATTATTATCGGAAAAAGAAACAAAATAAAAAGAGCAGAATAATTCAAGAGACCAAAGGTAGTGGGTAAAGAAAAAAAAAAAAACGTTTTCCTTTAAGGCGCCCCTGTGTTACCTTACGCCCTTACTCCGTGGATTTAACTGCTAACTTGATTAGCACCTTCACCTTGAGCAAGGACAACTTCACAAACTCACTGTAGGTTATCTGGCTGAAACGCTTTTCTTACCAGTTACCATTTTTAGCAGATCCATCCTTTTTCCCTTCACTCTCTCATTCTCTCCCTCCCTCTCCCACCCGCAATCTCCCACACCCCCCCTCCTCCGTCTTCCTCTCTCCATTCCATTTCC
>JAODKL010000038.1:9092276-9105675 GCA_026780765.1 Petrocephalus schoutedeni
GCCAATAGGGGCATTCTCAGTGATGTTCACCGTATATGTTTCCCGATCAAACCGAGGGGCGTTGTCGTTCACATCCAGCACCCGAACAATGATGCTGGCGGTACCTGAGCGCACTGGGACTCCGCCGTCTACAGCCGTAAGCAGGAGATCATGTACAGCTCGCTCTTCTCGATCTAGAGGCTTTTTCAAAACCAAGTCCGCGTATTTAGCACCATCGATTCCCGACTGAATTTCTATTGAGAAGTATTTGCTTTCACTCAAATTGTATGTTATAATGGAGTTCGGTCGGATATCCGGGTCCACTGCGTTTGTTAAAGAGAATTTTTCTCCAGGTGTGGCCGATTCTGATATATCCAATTCCACCTTATCTCTACGGAACTGTGGCGCGTTATCATTGATATCTGTGATTTCCAGCTCTACATTAAAGATACGCAAAGGGCTTTCGATTATGACGTCTAGTTTAAGAAGGCATGCGACATAGAATTCCCACGTTTTCACGGGACATAAATGTTCTCTGTCAATTCTCTCTAAAATATATAGTTCTCCGGTATCTTTGTTGATTTCCAAGTATTTCTTGCTATGAATTATGTCTAATTTTATACCACGTTGTTCCAAATCTCTCACATCTAATCCTAAATCAGCAGCTAAATCTGCTACGACTGATCCTTCCTCCATTTCCTCGGGAATAGAGTAGCGAGTCACGGACAAAGCCGCATTCCACGTCGCGCAAAATACCAGTAATGCGGAGACGTACCTTTTCCCGGGCTTCGGATTGAAGCGCAACGCCATTACAGCGGTCGCCAAGACGCCACAAACACCAAATCGACGCTGAAATCACAGCTTTTTTTTAGCGCACTGGAGGAGGATGTGCTTCAGTTGTGTCCAAAGACGTAGTTTCTGGTGAGCTGCATGGTGCTCATGAGCGATTAAGGAAACAGCGACGCAGTGTGTATACAATCGGAGAGAGCCATACTAGTCAATGAGGCACTAACTTTTACATTTAACTGAAGCTTTTATCCAAAATGAGAAACAGTAAAATCACTGTACCGGACATGGAACTATAGAGACCTTCTGATCATGGACAGAGAGTCCCAACATAAGAAACAGCTGGGATTTAACCCCATGCTCTCCTGCTCAACAGAGTCGAAATCCTACCTCAGCACATCTGATGCAACTAATAATTATCAGCGTAGGATTAGGTTCTTTGGGGTAGGAAATACCTGTGTGGGACAGGGAGGTCGCCAGGACAACTCTTACGCACAGCAATTCGACCTTCTTTCTCCTGTTTCTAGGTAGCCTTTTCAAACAACTAACCCAGCTACCAAGTCGAAGTTGCGTGGTGCACTGGCATAGTTGCTGATGTGTAACAGTGTGTCCGATGGAAAAACAACCACACCTTTTGCTGTATGAGCTGTTTATACACTTGGCATCCACATAATACAATATTGCTCAGGTCAGAACTAATAGTCCCATTGTAAATTACATGTTATTTTTCTTTGCAGCCAAATCCAGTGGATGTTCTTGAAGGCTAACTTACATTCAGCCTAACTCATCATGGATGACATGTTTGTGTATGACTCATCAATATTTTTGCACTGCCCTTTCCAATAAAAAAGCAGATTAATAAATACTGAACATCTGTACAGGTGGAGCCCAGGATTCAAAATATCCTTCAGGTGAGACTAACATGAGAGCACTTTTGATATTGGTTTTGATATTGATTTGCTTTGGTGAAAGTTTTGTCATTGTCATTGTTGACAGTCCACGGCAATGAAATGTGTCTTCTGTATTTAACCCATATGTGGCATCATGATAAAGCAGTGGGCAGCTATTTAGCACCCGGGGAGCAGTGCATGGGGGCGGTACCTTGCTCGGGGTACTGTGGTAGTAGGGGATTTGAACCAGCAACCTTCCAATCACAAGCACATTTCCCAGGGGTATCAGCTGGGCATGCATGGTACTTTGCCATGACAGGCCCACGTCGGTGCCTCTCTGCATATGACATCTGCCATGCTGAGATTCTTTGGCATATGTTTAGTGCAGCTATACTTATGCTGCCCTACATCCGTATACTTATCTGCAAGTCAGACAAAACGCCATTCTAGATGAGAATCTGATATTGGCATGTGCAGGGTCTCCATTCCAAATTGTCATCCCTAACACACTGGCATGCATGCACACACTTACTCTAACCAGAATACTGCACTTTTGCTTTCAAAACTAAAATACATGCTTTAATCCATACAGGCGAAAGTAATATACATTAGTTAGTGGTCGCTTTTGTCTGAAGTGGTGTACCAGTAAGGGGAATAGTACATTACACACTTACATATGGCTGTCATGAGGCTTAAACACAGACTTTACTACTAAAGTTTTAAATAGTAACAACATTAACAATGTCATGTGAATAACACAAACCTTTATTATTCTTATTTCGTATTAGTAGTAGAATCTTAGTTTCAACACGGCCACTACTTCTAAAGGAGCCAGTGATGCCATGTGTGACCTGCCAGGTGTACATTATAAGTGGAGTTATGTCTGACCTGTGATGTGAGAGCCTCCACAGAACTGAGAATATCCCTCCTGAAGACAAGCCATAGAGATATCCACACTACAGGTAACAAAGAGACCTTATTTGGCTGATTAGCTAAGACTACTGTAGCCTGTCACAATTAGGGTATGTGCATTATTATAGTCACTATAGCTATGAGAAACAGCAGTGTTGGTGAATGTTGATTTTTAGAAATCCATTACATTATTTGACACTCATATAAAAAAACACATATTACCATCCATACAAAATATGCACATAAAAGACAGCTTATTGCATGCCACAGATTAAAACAAGACATTTCACAGTAACCTCCAAACCATCTCCTTTAATACTACATGCTACGGATAATAACCTTGGGCAGTCACATGACACAGCATCAGTGACAGAGACTGACATAGGCTACCTGAAGTATACCAAGAGACAGAACATCCTTTAGCTTCCCGTTTCTTAAATCATTTGTTCAAAACAATCACAGATGTCCCCTTTGCTTCAAAGTTGGATGTGATTGTAGTCTTCTTCCCAAAGGTAGAGAAGGAGCCGTGGGTGTCTAGCTCGCTGTGGGGGGTGCCGGGGATGTAAACATTGTGCTGATAGTCAGGCAGCATGTGGGGTGCACACTGTGCTTCTAAACACTGGACCTGGGTGTTGCTGGAGAGGGCGCTGGGCACTAGTGATGTCACAGGGTCTGCTGGACAAAAAATATATATATATATTTATATATATGGCTCAACAGGATCCAACAAGCAGAAGTATGAAGTGTATCTCAGTTTACACACATTGTATTCTCTTAGGCAGTGATTGGGGTCAATCTGACCCCAGAGCATCTGGAGACGGTAGGTGTTTTCATATGGGGGATATTAACACTGCCAAGGGGTTAAAAGAAACACTGTGATTTTGGTGAGGCTATCTGCTATGACTGAGGAATACAAATAGCTATGTGCTTTAACCCAGCCCAGAATAAATGACAATTTCACACCCCATCTTTGAATTTGTTTTTTTTTCCAGCTGACTGGTTGTATGTCCTTCCTTGGAATGACACCATGAGGTGCTTTTGTCTTGTGAGACTGGTTTTTATGCCAATCCTTGGCGAAAACGTGGGTCATAATTATACTGCAGAGCTGCAGGAGGTAAGTAAGTGTCATAAAGCCAAATATGAGACAATAAGAGTCTATTTGGAGATGTGACATACCGTGCAATTGCGTCTCCCATGTCCAGTAGTGATTGGTGATGTGATCAACAAAAATCCCTGGGTCCTTCTGCACCAGAGTTCTGTCTATGCCAACAGAGCTGTACCTAGTGATCAAAAATCCAAACGGTAATACATAGTGTCTGGTAATAAAATATGCTCACATATATTATTTACCAGCCACCTTCAATAATTGCTTATGCGCTACAGGGGAATGGTGAGTTTGGAACCTATGCCAGGAAGTATAGGGCACAGAAAACCCAAGACGGGAGTCCTATCTGGCACAAGTCATACAAAAAGTAACATGCAACATAGGACAACCCACTGGACGAGGGAGCGAATCCCCACAACACAAGGAGAGCACGCAAATGCGCAAAGAGTCAGGGATGGGACTTGAACCCAAAACCAGAAGGTGTTAGGCATCAGTGCTTTACCCTTTGGCCTACTTACCTTTTCAAAATAATGTTCTGTTGATCTGAGGATAGAGTACAGTCCATGTTCAGCTGCTTAAACTGCAACGAAAGCATTAAGTCTCATTTTAATCAAAAACTGATCTAAATTCAGCTCTATAGCCAAATTTTACATCCAGTTAGATCACTGTCATGTTAACATAAGGGCACTTACACTGAAACAGCAAGATGTTACTACAAATCACAAGTTCAAAACTAGCAAATGAAGTTGCCAATGATGTAATACCCAGCCACTTGGGGTGGCACACAACACTGTGCAGGACAACCTGGACTACGTTACTCCTGAGGCCTGTATCATTAAGACAGCTTCATAAGCCGGATAACTTGTCAGATTTAAAACACCCCAGTTTAAATGGACATTAATAATCGTTCACTTACATTTAGCCCAGATTACCTTGAATCAACAAGTAATCCAGCTAAGCAAGATATCCTGCTTTGTGATACAGGCACTGGTTTATACCCAGAGTTTAGGGGGAGCTATTACAAAAACAAACAATCAAACAAAAAAAACAGCCGAGGATGATACCAAAAATATCTATACATGAATTGTCGGAGATAGTGGTGAATCTACTACAAAGTGAAACTACAAATCAAACAAATCAAATGATTTTAAATATCTACATTAAGTTATATAAATTATACGTAGGCCTATCATTTACAGTGGCGCAGACTCCGTTTTCCACGGCAACAAAATTTATTTTCCTGCAAATTAAAACAACACGTAATAAAATAATCAACACGTTTATCGGCATAGAACAGAGATGGAATTAAGCCGCTACATGAAAAGCTATACAGCGTATTTGTCTCGTGGCATGACTTCAAATAAAGTAGACTCGCTTGATTATCCAAAATAAAATGCAAGCTAAAAGCACCCAAACCCCTTCCCTTTCCAGAATACTAAATACAAGGCAATCGCGTTAGAAGGCGGAGAAAAAAATATTCCTCCTAGAGCATTCAAGAAAAAACAGTGTCCATTACTTATTAATATGTCAACTAGGTATTTAAAAACCTCTCTATCGGCTGCCCTAATGTTCCATCTGACATATCCAGATGCCATCTCTCATAAACGGACGACGAACAAATGGTTAAGGTTCCTATTTTGAAACTAGAAAAATTTATTTATTGTCTGATGGCTCCATCTAGCGAGTTGCAGTTTTTTGTGACTTTGAAACGCATTTCAGACGTTCCGATCCACTAGATATCCCGATCTGATCAATTCAAAAGGCCAATTTATTTGCCGATTACGAGTCCACACGATAGACACCGACTGAGCAAGCGTCGCGAGTTCTTAGTATTCTTATATTTCTGCAAGTGCCTAATTAGATTCGTTGATTTAAACGACGCTATGTTGCTACCTCCTCTCTAAAGGATGGCATTGCAGGTAGCTCTTTGGTTACCTTGCGAATTTCCACACGCCTGACATTTCGACGCTTCGCGGTTCCGAGCCATGCGCCCCGACACCCAGGCGTCCCGTAGCGTGTGACGGAACCCCGTAATCTGCGTATCGGACGCGGTGAAGGAAACAGATCGGCCTTATGTTGGGGCTTTGGTAGCCGATGCCTGTCAATAAAATAAAATCCCTGGATGGGCTCCAGTTTCGAGCTTTGATAACGGCCCGGGGCATCACTGATTCGTAAGGTAAAAGGCTTAGGTACGTTTATAATATAAATAATGCGTACATATATACACATATAAATATAATCATATTTTAAAGAAGTAACATAACGCAAGTGCACCGTATACTGGCTAGAAGCTTACGACAAACGAGGTAAAATATACTATACTCGGTATACTAAAATAAATAGTACATGTAGGCCTAAACAAAGTAAATATTTACACCGGGAATTAACTATAGGTTACATTACTGTAACATTAAATAATACTATTCCTACTTATCTCATAACTGCGCAAATCATATTTATGCACCGACTGATGCAAAATGTAACTTTTTGGTTCAACAGCCTACAGCACCAGTCTGTACAATGCACTGCAGTCGTTACCTTATAGGGTGATTCTGTTCCTTTGTTAAAAGTTTTCCAGCCCAGATCTGGCCAGCCATCTCCTTTCGCATTGTTCTTGGTCTGGGTCAGGCTACCAGCTTTTAGAAACATGAAATCGCTGCTGGCCGACCCCGGAGTCAAACACACTTGCAGACAGGACGCACGGGCGTGAGCACAGTTGCTCTTCAGTTCACCAAACCCGGCGGACGCCGTGGTTCCCGCAGATGTCGGTTCGCGCTTGTCCCAGTTTTTAAAAATCTCATTGGAGTCTGCGGACCCGCAGCAGGAGCGCCACGGGGGGTCCCGGCTTTCAGTGGAGTGTTTGATCCGGTATCCTCTAATGGAATTTAGGACGATTATAGCCACGAGTAATACTAATAAAATAGCACCAGAGGAAACAATCACATACAAAATAAGACTAGCGGCAGGAGGGAGAGCCACATAGAGGTCGTCCAGATCAGACAGGGATTCTGGCATGCTGTCCACCACTGATACGATCATTGAAATTGTAGCCGAGAGGGCCGGTTGACCGTTATCCTTGACTGAAATTATTAGCCTTTGTCTTCTGGCGTCTTTGTCTGTCAGTCTTCGAATTGTCCTAATTTCCCCCGTATACAGGGCAAGACTAAACAATGTGGGGTCAGTAGCCTGTATAAGCTGATGGGAGAGACGCGAATTCTGCCCAGCATCCGCGTCTGTTGCGATGATTTTCCCCACCAGATAGCCGGCATCTGCTGACCTGGGCACAGTCTCCGTGGCGAACGAGCCGTTAGTGGGCAAGGGGGACGTGATGATCGGGGTGTTGTCATTTTGATCCAGAACAAACACATTGACCATGATGGTGCTACTCAAAGGTGGCAAACCAGCATCCTGGACTTGGACTTGAATCTGAAACTTTCTGAATTGCTCAAAGTCAAAGGAGCGCAGGGCATAGATGTCTCCGTTGCCTGAGTTGATTCTGATGTAAGTGGACACGGGCATACCTTGAATCTGACCTCCCAAAATGAAGTAGGACAAGTGAGCATTATGGTCCAAATCAGCATCAACTGCTGTCACTGAGAAAATGGAAGCTCCCGGGGCATTATTCTCCGTAACGTAGACCGTGTGTGACTGGCGCACAAAGACCGGGGCATTGTCGTTGATGTCAGAGACTTGAATTGATATCCTTCTTGTTGTAGAGAGCGAAGGCGTGCCCAGATCCCTAGCGCTAAGCGTAATGTTGTATTCGGACACACTTTCCCTGTCGAGAAAATCGCCGGTGATCAGTGTGTAGTAATTTTTATAGGAGCCGAGAAGTTCAAAAGGCGTATTTTTGGGAATCTGGCAAATCACGTTTCCGTTCTCACCCGAGTCACGGTCCACAACAGTAATGACAGCTATTACCGTGCCGGGAGATGCGTCCTCCGGGACGGTCATAGAGACTGAGGTAAGAAAAACATCTGGCTGATTGTCGTTTACATCTAAAACATCGACGAGTACTTTGCAGTACACGGCGACTGCCGACGGACCCCTGTCTTTAGCTTGGACGTATATTTCGTGAATTTTGGTCTTTTCGTAATCCAACCCCCCCTTTACTCTGATTTCACCTGTGGAAGAGTCCATCTCGAATAATTCGCGCACTTTTAGCGGTGAGTGCCCACTGAAAGAATAAGAAATGTCCGCGTTGGAACCTTCGTCCAAATCTGAAGCGTTAAGTTTAATAACTATTGTGCCCTGTGGTGAGTTCTCCAACAACTTCACCCGATAGTCAGAGCGATCAAAGATAGGAGTATTGTCATTAACATCTAGCACAAATACCGTGATCTGGATGGTACCAGATTTCTCAGGGGTGCCGCCATCCACTGCTGTCAACACCATTTGGTGCATCGCCCGCTTCTCCCTGTCCAGTGGACTGTCCAGCACTAGCTCCACAAACTTACTACCATCGCTGCGCGTCAGTACCTCCAGCGTAAAATGCTCGTTAACGCTGAGCAGATAGGTGCTCAGAGAGTTCATGCCAACGTCCATGTCCTGTGCGCTCTCCAAGGGGAAGCGGGTGCCAGTGCTAGACGACTCGGTTATCTCCAAGGTTAATTCGCTCTGAGGGAATCTGGGCACGTTGTCGTTCACATCGACAACTTCCACTTCGATCCTATAGAGTTCAAAAGGATTTTCAATGACGACCTGTAAATAGAAAAAACAAGTCGGGTGTTGCTCACACATTTCCTCTCTGTCAATGTTGTCATTCACAAATAAAATTCCGTTTTCCAAATTGACTGCCAAATACTGCTTTTTAGTACCAGAAAGTATTCTGAATCTGCGTAAAGATAACACAGCAATTTCCAAGCCCAGATCCTGGGTGATATTTCCGACAAAAGCTCCACGCTCCTGCTCTTCTGGGATGGTGTACCGTATCTGTACCAACGCTGAGTCCAAAACACCAAGGCACAGAGCCAAAGTTACCCTCCGCAGTAGCAACGTCCACCTTCCAGTAATTCTTGGGTTCATGTCGGTGTCATGCAGTATCCAGAGACACAACCAGCTTCTCGGTCTTTTGAAAACAGGAAGAAAGATCACAAGGAGTTATAAGTCAACGTGAAATGAGTAAAAGTAAAAACTGTCCGTTGTCCGTCAAACTACGAGTACCAGACAATCATTTCAGAGGGCGCGCGTGTATGAGAGAATGTTTGCCTGTGATTAATATCGTGCAGCTCAATGACACGACAAATTAAGAGTACATGTTTCTGGACGGGGAGAGGTTGGGCTGTCTCATTGCTGGGTGGTCACATAAGCGCTCTATCCATAATTACACTGGCGCTTTAATCTTTCCATACTTAAAACGACTAGCACGCAGGAGACAGAACCCAGAAACATCATCAAAACATTTGTGAGTGTGACTGAGATTGGCAAATCTTTCTGAAATAATTTTTAAAAGTACGTAAATACCCATCACAACAATTAAAAATTAATGCAGCTTTCTTATTAAAAACCAACATACCATTTAACCAAGAGAAGTGTAATCCTTTGGTTTAAATAACCAGAGCACTTAATACGATGGCAGATGGGAGACGTCCAGTAGGTTTTCAACTGATTGGGGATCGGGAAGCCGCAGGCAGCAGTGAGCACAATAAAACTGCAAATGATCTCAAAATAATCCCGAAGCATTAACAGAACAAGCTACGCGCATGCGCATTCCAAATTTCCAAAGCGCATCATGTCTAAACTGTCTAAATTGGGAACTCTCGATTTCATTGCTCTGTTGGATTCAGACAAGCGGGAAATGTGACTATGCCAGAAATTGCTTTAATAACTAGATACCGTAGGCCTTGAATTCACTTGTTTAGCACTAACGATTTGAGCACATGGCGATGTGGCAAAATATCAGTATGTTAAACAAGACTGCTATTTATTAGTACAGAATAAACTTCAATTGTTGTTCTGAATATGAAAGAAATGGTAATAATCTTTATTTAATAAACATGTTCCATACTCGTTTGCATTGTGGAATGTATACCTTGACTATCATAAAACTCAGTGGCTTCCATGACAGGCAGAAAGCTTACCAACATCATTGGAAATAAAATATTCATGTGATGCTATTAATATTACTAGCAATAGTACGACTGTATGGAGAGAACTTGCGAAATGCCACAAAATGGCAATTCGGCCAAATACTAATCCCCAAAGTAGCCAGTAGGCGGAGACAGAGGCCACACGAGACGGGGCCTGCACCTGGGGGGGGGGGGGTCACCATTTGTTATATCCTTTTCTCTTTCTTACCCACTGGCAGTTCAGAGATAAGGCAGAGGCACATTATCCAGGACACTGATGGGCCACAATCTGGGGGCACGTCCCCTTCATTAGGATGGTAGGGGTCCCAAAAGTGTATGAAGCCTGGGATCTGATAATGCACACTGATAATGGTACTCATGTGCGTAAATAATGTGGTGACAGTACAAACCGAGCATGTAATCATACTGCAATTGAGTAATTTCCACAGGAAGATTAGCTTTTCGAGTGGGTCAGCTCCATGGGGTGGAGAACAGGTTAATCTCATTCTGTTAAGTTTGATTGACTTCTCGAACATTCTGTCTCTCCCCCTCATACTGACATCATTGGGGCAGAGGTATTTCAACTCTGACACAACATTAACATTACAGACAAGCCTATGGGCTCTGGGTCTGAGGTCATTGTGCTCTCTCTGGACACACCCCTCAGCAGGTCAGAGGAATGGGGATACAGACATTTAACAATAAGTATGAACAAAATCATTGTGGTCTGTCATCCAGTTGACAGTCACCCATATTCATATGTGGGTCATCCTGGATGGGATGCCATTCCATCTCGGCACACACGATCAAAAAAAATAATAATTGTGGCCTCATACCTGTAGGGTAATAAGTTCAATTTCCATCCCTGCAGTGTCCATGTGGAGTTTGCATGTTCTCCCCAAGTTTGCATAGATCTCACTTTGATAGCCCAGGTCGCTACTTCAATCAAAAGAGACAGGGTGGTTTGTGTATAAAAATTGCATGCGCGTGTGTGTGTTTGTGTGTGTGGGTGTCTGTGTTCCCCAACCATGTGCTCTGTGCTTTCTGATATCCGTGTTCATTGCAATCCTGTACTGGATATGCATTTGGAGGGTGGATGGATGGATGAACGGATGGATGGATGAAAGGATGGATGGGGAACTGCAGTTGCATAAGGGCAGAAACTTTCAGCAAGACTGACAGAAAATTGTAAGAAGAGAGAGAACAGGAGGAATTTGCTGAACAAGAAACAGGCTGACTTCACTGTTGGAATGGAGACAATAGTGGTGTGGGACTACCCTACTTCAGCAAATGCTGGCTGGCCATGAAATGCTGACCTTCTTAGAGTAGAGCATGAGAACAAGCTGATGAGTGGGACAGGAGTTAAGGGTCAGTGTGGAGCGACTTCACAAACACGTACACGACAATGTCAATAATGCTAGAGGATGTCAGCCGGTGGAGGCTAGAGGCTTGTGTGACTGTGGGTGCAGCAGAATCCAGTCAAATGGATGGCGTAAGTAATACACATACAGATCTATAACATCCTAGTCCAGGTGATTCCCATGTTATTAACGACTATGAGTGTTTAACAGTGAAGCCATCACCACAGGAAATATCAGACTGGAACGGGGATTGCAGACAGATTTACAAGGATCATCAGCGTATGAGAGTATAAGGGAAGGTCTTTGAGAATGTAATTTGTGCCTGTAGGGAGGGAGTAGGTTTGTGAGTTTTGAATGATTTTGCATGAATTTGTATGTGTTCCTAACCCACCGACACTAGACAATAAAACTGGTAAAACTTTTTTTTTTTAAGTAGGATAACTTAAAAATTACTTTTCATATGTTTTTCAGGGTTGTTGGGGTGGAGTCATGAAATAAGAAATGTTTAAGGTACAGTTCCCACAATGACAGGTAAATAAATGTATTTGTGCGTGTGTCTTCTACTATATTTTTTGGCTTGTCCTTTACTCCACTGTTGCTGGCCAGCTTCTCCTTTAAGGAACAAGTTGGATGTCTTTGGCAGTGAAGGCTCCACATTTGCATTGTACAAATACTGTGGAAAGGCCATATGAGTCAGTGTTGACTGAAGAGGAGGAATCTGAGAGCCCGTAGTGGCCAGGGGGCTGTTTACTCTGAGGTCCCAGTGAGAGGAAAGTGCTTCCCCAGATGCAGGAATCACAAACCATATACTGTTCAGGGCACGCTACCAAAGGAGGTTCAGGGATCACTGGGATTGTCACAGAATGCTGAGCTCAGTGATTGCTGTGTGAGACACATTAGAGAAACTGTGCAAAGGAGTGTGCAGAATTTGCCATGCAGTGGTGGTTGTAAGAGCACTGCGAGGTCACTGCAGCGATAACTGTGTGTCGCGATTACACAGTGGTAGACAGTAGAGACACACCGCAGTGCTAACTGTGGGTAGAGATTACACTGGTTGCTGTAACAGTTATGGAGTAACAGCCAGACAGAGATAACAGTCATAACAGTCAGAGTGTGTTGCAGTTACCCTGAAGACACCCTAACCCACACCCTTTCTCTATCACACACACGTTTTTGTATTACTATTTTAGTTAGGACCGTCCATTCATCACTAGGGGAAAAACCATAATCCCAATCACGACACCCTTAACCCCTACCCAGCCCTAACCTTAACCATAAGTAACCAACAAAAATTTAACATTAAGATGTCTGAAGTCTGGAGTAGTGAGGTCCGAAAAAATGACCTCACTAGTCACGCTTTTTGAGGGGACCTGCTATACTTGCGAGATCCCTTGGTACAGCAAAACCTGTACACACACACACACGCACACACACGCAATCCAAGCAGCAATATTGTGTGAATACATGGGCAGGTCCCTGAAAGTTTAAGGAAAATGTGAATGTGCTTCCTGATCATCCTCTGACTGAGGGGGCCCAGGCCATCTGAGGAAGGAAAAAAGAGGGAGAAAGGAAGTCAGAGAGAGAGCCAGACGTAGCGTTGGGTTAGGGCGTGCTAGCAGCCCAGTGTGGCAGACTTCCCAGCACAGACACAGTAGGAGCTGAGGCAGGGAGCCGTTACAGCCAGACTCAGTCAGGCAGACCAGATTTCAGGCCTAGAGGGCGAGAGAGAATGAGGATGAAGAGGGATGCCGAGGAAGGCCGCATACGGTCACATCCGTGCCATGCTGGTAGGAGACCAGGCCACAGCTGCCAGCACAGATGTGTTTATCCCTGGCCAGTTAGAGTGTGCATCAGACAAGCCCCACCCATTACAGCATGTTGCCATCCAAACCTTTCCTACCAGGACACATCCAAGTCCCACCTACTAACCTCTCTGTTCTTTCCAGGAGTTTCTACATGACTGTTCTCCTACCAACTACTCTCTCTCTCTCTCTCTCTCTCTCACACACACACACACACACACACACACAGACGACAAACTTTGCTGCACTTGTAGGGAGGTTCCATTGACTGTATTTTTATGTATTAAATGAATAATCCCAACTCCACGTTCAGTTTCTTGGCAAAAAGCAGGAAAGGCCTTTATAACGAATCTGTCTCATGGGAAAATCCCACCACCATTCAGCCAGTTCTGCCCATACATGTGAGAGATTCCTCTCCCGAGAAGCTACACGCTTAGGATTACCCATGCTCGCTCCTGAGAAGCTACACGCTTAGGATTACCCATGCTCGCTCCTG
>JAODKL010000038.1:9117987-9131145 GCA_026780765.1 Petrocephalus schoutedeni
TACTAACACACAGAGGTAGCTCACTCTGCTAACTCACCCTACTAACACACAGAGGTAGCTCACTCTGCTAACTCACCTTACTAACACACAGAGGTAGCTCACTCTGTTAGCTCATTTCACTAACACATTGAGGTAGCTTACTCAGGCCGCTCTGCCAACACACGAGGTACCTCACTCTACCTCTGCAAGTTCTACTAACACACAGAGATAGTCACCCTAGTAGCCGGCTTCGCACATACTCCAAGGTTGCTCACTCTGCTATCCCACTCTACTAACACAGAGGTAGCTTGCACTGCTTGCCCATTTTGCGAATACACTAAGGCAGCACACTCTGCTAGCTCACCAGGGTAGCTCATGCTGCTAGCCTGCTCTGCTAACGCACTGAGGTAGCTCAAGCTGCTAGCCTGCTCTGCTAACGCACTGAGGTAGCTCATCCTACTGAGCTGCTCTCTTAATGCAATCAAATAGCACACTGTGCTAGCCTGCTCAGCTGATACAGCCTAACACAATCCTCTGACGTGCCTCACTAACTCCTCCTGCTAACACAACCCACTGATGTTCACATCATGTGTATACTTTGCCTAGTACCTCCTGATAACACATCCCATTAATGTACCATCAGTGCCATTTTTGGCTAATGTGTCTTGCTAACACACCCTCTAGAACACCTCAGCTCCTGGCCCTGGGATCTTACACAGCATTGCTGGATACAAGCCTACAAAAACTGGTCTGGGACCAGACTACTGACACGAAGTGCTGGAATCCCAGTTTGATCTGATGCTGGAAAGGAATTCCGCTGTGATGCCAGAGTGGGCCGTGCTGGGCTGATTGCCGTGCAGCTACAGTACCAGAACCAATGAACTGGATCAGCTGGACTTCAAAACGAGATCCGCCGAGACAGACAGACTGTGACAAGCCCAAAGGATCATGGGAAATATTAGCAGAGCGAATGCTGGAACAGTAGGGAAAAACTGACAAAGGAAGACTGACTGCTTTACATACCAGCTGTGTGTGTGTGTGTGTGTGTGTGTGTGTGAGCGCGAGCGTGCAGCTGTGGTATGTGTGCGTGACTGAAAAACCCAAACTCCAGACTGACGTGATGTTGATGTCGTGTTGACAGGTTATGAAAGTGGATGGTTCATCCCGTATAATCCCAAAATCGTACTAAAGATGCAGGACTGCACAAGGTCCGTTATACCAAAAAGATGTCGCCAAAGACTGTACTTTACCATTAAGACCCCCCGACCCCCCCCCCCCATACTTGTGCTTTAAAACGACGACAGATGGAGTTTACCTCCCGCTCACCGGCCGTGTGAATGCTGCTACCAGGACATTTGGTGGATAAAAAAAGCCTCATATCTATGTACTTAAAGGGAACAAATAGGAACAAAATTATTAAAACAAAATAAGCATTTATATTATTGTTATTGAAAAAACTATTTATTTCAATTGTGTAAGACCCGTTCTGACTGCCTCAGTTATTAAAGAGGAACAGAAAGGATCCTGTGTTGAGTGGATCATTGTGGATCAATGGAGAGCCACCAAGGAAACTCACACGTCGCAGCAATCCATTCAGTAAATCTGCTGACAGACATCAATCTGTCACATTATGGTCACATGTCTCAGATTCAAATATAGGAAGGGGGAAAAACAGAGCAGTGTGTTAAGGAAGAAATGTTTTCTAATATCTCTGATTGCTGAAAAGGCGATTTATTGCCATCTGGTGGCCAGAATTGGAAATTATGGATTCAACCCAAAAGCAAGAAGTAGAGACAGCAAACAAACAACCAAGCAACTACACAAAAAATAATCACATTCAATGAACCCCCCCCCACCCAGCTCATTCAGTGCTACATTACAATAACACTGCCTTAATATGTGTATGACACCTACTCCAAACAGTGTCCTCACAGGCATGGGCCTTTTAAACATCAGGCCCAGCTGGACGTCATAAAGATTCGAGTCTGACCCTCTATGTCATCTCTGTGCCCTGAAAGCCCCTGGTACCTTTCTCCATATGTTCTGGGACTGTGCTCCTTAGGTGACTCTTGGGTCTTCTTCTTCTGGACCTCCCTTTTCTCACCATTTCTCGTGTCTCCTGATGTCCGCCTCCTTGGCGGCTAAGTAATATTAGAGTCTCGCTGGAAATCCCCCGACTGTGCGATTCTTCTCAGTTTGGGAGTCTGCCTTCTTTAAGTTGACACTATTTGAATTGCCTGCAGCCCGGAATAATAATTTTTTCTAACTTGGGGGGTCATTTCATGAGTCCAGATGTCTTGAATTAAACTATTAGAAATTTTGTTTGCTTGTGTATTTTCACAATTTCTATAATCATCATTATTTTTTCCCTCTGGGCTTTCTCCAGAGCAGGATGCACTGGTGACTTTTGGATTTTTCTTTGTCTCACACTTTTTAGGGGGCTGACTCAGGGTACAGTAGGGGGTACCGCTCTCCTGGCATCCGCCAAACCCAGACTCATCCGTCAGACTGCCAGACAGGGAAACGTTATTTGCCACCCCACAGAACACGTTTCCACTGCTCCAGAGTCCAGTGGCAGTGCGCGTTACACCACTCCATCCAACCCTTGGCAGTGTGTTTGGTGATGCGAGGCCTGCATGCAGCTGCTCGGCCACGGAAGCCCATTCCATCATGCTCCCACTGCACAGTTTTTTGTGCTGGGATTAAGACAGGAGGAAGTTTGGAACTCTGCGGTTATTGATTCAACAGAGGCGGTGGTGACTTTTACATACCAAGTGCCTCGGCACTCGCCCACATCGCTCTTACTTTACGTGGTCCGCCACATCGTGGTTGAGTTTCTGTTCCTAAACGCCTCCGCTTTGTAATAACACCGCTTACAGCTGGCCGTGGAATATCTGGGAGGGAAGACATTTCACAAACTGACTTATTGCAAAGGAGGCATCCTATGACAGTACCGCTCTTAAATTCACCGAGCTCTACAGAACAACCCATTCTTTCACAGATATGCTTGATTTCATACAGCTGCGGCATTGGGTCTGAAAGAAACACCTACATTCAATTATTAAGAGTGTATATAGTGTATAAAGGCCAGGCTACAAAATGAAGGAGGTCAGATTGTGATGGTGAGGTTCATTTCAGCACACTAAAGGGCAGGGGGTCCTTCTGCATTGGCTTGGCATCATCTAAAAGAATCGATCCTTGCACTATACAACAAAAACGTCTGGATTACTCACAGCAAATCAGCATGTCGGATCACATCACCAGGGACGAACCTCCAGATGTTTCCTACAACCGCAATGGTTGAAGTGATTTTTCTTTTTTTGGATCGAGGGCTTTAGCTTAAAATGCAAATGCAAATATATCTCACATTGTGCAGAAGCGCTCCTCAACAGCACAGTGGCATCCGTCCATAGCACGCCGGCTGCCCCCCTTTCAGGAGGAATACTGAGTTGTGCTTCAAAGGGACCCCCGACATTCCTGAGACCTGGAGCCAGTCGGGCCAAGGGCCGTCCCGCATGGGACCTCCGCCCATATCCCGTCCTGGCAGGTCCCACCTCAGAACCCACTGCCCCTCCTGCTGACCACAAATACTCCTAGACTGGGGGACACGCCCTCACAAGCCCTTCCACTCAACAGAAAGATCTGACTGGTGGGAGCGCTCGTCTGATTCCCTCTCGCTCGCCTTCTCTCACACACACAGATTAGGTGTCAGTCTTTGTGGGGACCCTCCATTCATTTCTATGGGTATAACCCTAATCTCAACCATGACAACCTACCCCCTACCCAGCCCTAACCTTCACCATAAGTAACCAAACAAAAGACAAGATTTCATATGTGTTTGGTTTTTGGATCACAGTCACAGATTTTTATAAAAAAAAAAAGTTCCCAAAACATAAAAATAACAGGTTTTATGTCCCCATAATGGAATATACGCATGTCCACTCGCTCTCTCGCACACACACACACACACACACACTTGTATTCCTGTCTTAATGAGGACCGGCCATTCATTTCTACGGGAAAAACCCTAATCCCAGTCACGACACCCTTAACCCTTACCCAGCTCTAACCTTAACCATAAGTAGCCAACCCAATTGGCATTTTTACATTTTTGACTGCATTCACAGATTTTTATAAGATGAAGTCTGGAGTAGTGAGGACTGAATAAATGCACCTCACTAGTCACGTTTTTTGAGGATTGAGGATTTGCTATACTTGTGAGGTTCTTTGGTCCTCACAAGTTTAGCAAAACCTGTACATACACACACACACACACACACACACACACACACACAGGGAGGCCAAAGACACACAGACATAAATACACCTTCACAGTCAAGGACTTTAATCTTCATTCAGGTCAGCTTTTTTTTCCCCCCCTTAAAAACCATGTCAATGTACAACACATTTTCGACAAGACAGCCTTGTTTACAACTAAACTCAAAGTTAAAGGCCTTTCAAAACCCAAGCAGGGATGTTGGGGGGCCGAGAGAACTATAACGGTCAGTATAATATTACAAAGGAAACAGAGCGCGCCCCCCCCCCCAAAAAAAACATAAATAAAATAATTCATTAAAAAAACGTGAGGACACCACAAATGGAGAACCTTTCCATGAATCATGCACTTAAGTTACACCGTTCATAATCTTTGCATTTCTTCTTATTTCTACTCATTTTCTGTGCTGTATACCAGGAGGGTGAAAGGGAGTCCTTCAAGTGACAGGAGGGATGTGGCTTATGGGGGGGGGGGGGGTCAGGTCAGGTCCCACAGTCCGCAGGGCATCAACAGGTCAGGGCATCCTTCCTGTCCCCCAACACTGAGCCCACTGGCTGAGAAGAGTCTTTTCATCCTCTCTTCACTTTCTCCGTCTATCCACCTCCAGGGTGAGGAGGACAGGGAGAACGTCTGTAAGATCCAGCAGAACCAGCAGTGTACGGGAGCTCAGAGCCATGATTGTACTTGTGTCCAGCCCAACCCAATGGCACAGCTCGTTTGAAAGCGACAAATCCAGGAACGGGGGAGAGGATAAGGTGAGATGAAGAGGCGATAAGACGGACTGCACCAAGCAGGCACACGGCGCCCCCTTATTCAACCTAGAGTGGAAAGTAGGATAAAACAAAGATGCACAGGTCTGGCTTGGCTGAGGATGTCGCTTTGAGACTGGTACCTTGGGTACAAAACTGGAAGTACCTGCTATCTGGTGATGTAAGTGTAGGTGCGGGAAGGAGAACGACCTTCCGTCTGGCCATTGGACGACACGTTAAGGAAATCCCAGATGAGAATGGTGTCATCGTGTGAGCTGCTGATAATCTGGAACTCGTCGAACTGTAGCCGGAAAACGCGGCCGGAGTGCTCCTAGTGAAAGCACGGAGGAAGTCAGAGATGGTGCCCATGGTGATGGAGAGCAGACCGTGACTGAGCGGCAGGGACTCACCACCAGCGTCCGCAGACAGAGAGTACTGGCGGGGGCGCGGGGGTCCAGTGCTGCTTGTAAATCCCACACTTTAATTTTCCTGGAAGACAGAGACCTAGAGTTTCAGATGCCGCTGACTGGCACTGCGTATGAGAGGGTTGGCACGGCAACGGCACGACGTCATCACCCGTCGTAAGCTCCACTGACGATCCTCTTGTTGTCGAAACGAATGCACCGGACCAGCTCCTCGTGGCCCTCCAACACGCGGAGACAAGCCCCACACTCGATGTCCCACAGCCTGCAAACGCAGTTCGCCATCACCTACGCGCACCTACGTGACACAGACGTGCGCGCGCGCACACACATACACACACGCGCAGAGAACAGCACACTCACCGGATGGTGTTGTCTGAAGAGCCGCTGACCACCAGCCTGTCCCGGTACTGCAGGCACGCGATGCCGCGCTTGTGTCCGTTCAGCGTGCGGACAAACTCGCAGGTGCTCGTGCTCCATACCTGAAGAGGGATAAGGAGAACATCCCATCCATCCTCTGTAACTGCTGCTCCTATTCAGAGTCCAGAGCCTACAGCTGCCAGAGAGGGAATAACCCAGGACGCCAGGAGCCAGGTCATCGCAAGGCGCACTCACACAAGCACACCAACGGCCAATTCCATAACCCCAATTATGGGTGGGGTGAAACTGGAGAACACGGAGGAAACGCCATGGCGACACGGAGGGAACATGCAAACTCATCAACAGCATCGACGGCTGCGCCGCCATGCCAACCCCTGCTTCCATGTGGAGAATCAGACGGTTAAGAGAATATCTCTGTAACAGCAGAGCGCTCCAGCCCACCTATGAAAGACTGCCAGCTTAATAATGAGAGGGACTGAGAGTCGCTGTCCTGCTCTACAACACATAATACGGCATGCCATGACTACAGACTCTGTATGTTATTCAGAGTCGGGGCTCCCAGGTTGCGGAGAGCTGGGGGTAGAGTCGTCTCCCCTCCCGTATGGCGCTCACGGAATGTCTTGGCGCGTTTGCTTAATTCAGTAAAAATATTGTTAATTTATTAGTTTTATAACAACAATCGTTGCTTTTTTCATTCGTATACAAAAAATACAGCATACATTAGAAACAACTAGTAGCTTTTACCAAAACATTCATTTCAAGTAATAATCAATTGAGACCCAAATTATAGTTTGCAAAGAGCTGCTCTCAGTTTAAAAGTTTATTGACAAGCAGACTGGATGTTTTTAAATTAGTGACATAAAACACCAAACATTTGCGTTAAGTCTCCCTTCGGGAGCCAATGACTACAATTTAAGTTAATGTCAGAATGGCACGAACAGAACTGAATGCGTTGGTCAAAAAAAACTATGGCACTTAATAAAAAGAAAATGTGGAGAAGACGTGCAGATATGTTAAATATTGCTTGCCAATGGACTTTTGTTACGAAGTCGATAAATCTGCAACATTTTCCCAGAATCAAGCAGGCGTCCCAAAACTTTCGGTGGAAAATATATATTACAGGATTCCCACGTCGAAAATAAAATACCATGTCATATATCCATTGACGAAAATACATTTTCAATTACAATTTCTCCCATATTTCCATACTCACGGCTCGGTAATTTACATGGCTGGGGCCGCACCCTCCCTCACCCCTGACGCCGCCCTATCCTAAATTTCTGTTTCACTTAAACCGGACCACAGGCTGCAAAAACCTGGCAGCCACTAGCAGAGAAACCTAAAGCACAATGTGCCACATTCCTCCTATTTTTATTATAGTCAGAATACAGTATTACACAAATCCAAATCAATAACCTCTCCAGAGGGTCTACAGCCCATAATAATCCACAAATCTACTAATCTGCTGTACCATATAGACTGTGTGCTGAGTAGTTGAGGCAATTTTAAGAATTAGACTGATTGGGCATCATTTAACTAAAATAACGCATCTAATCCTTCTGATGTTTGTGTTTATTCTTTAATTAAACTGTTTATAGTTTTATGTGTTTTATAGTTGACACCCTGCTCTGGGTTTCTGGTCGGAAAAACAAATCCTCACTCCTCTGGTTCCTAGCACTGAACATCCAGAAGAGGTTCGTTAAGAGTAGCGAACGCTGCATGTGGTTTTTAAGTCGCGCCGACGGGCTCATTTCTCCGGCTGCAGGTACAGATAGAGAGGAGCGCGGCCCGGAGGTTTCGCGGCAGAACCGCTGCGTCTGGATTTTCCAGAGCTGCACCACGCCCTCGCGTCTGGAAGCCAGGAATTCCAGCAGCCCCTTCAAGGGGAAACCAGGGTAGCCCAATCCTCTTATGATTTCATTTGAGAATGTTTTTGGAAAGGGGGACTGTAGGGTTGGAGATTCCCGCACAGACCGCTTTCCCACAGATGTGCCGCGGGAGAATCCCAGCGACGCAAAAAGGCAGAGAAGAGTGCAGAATAAGTGCCAGCCGTGCTCGTGATGTAAATGCTGTTCGGCAACCTGCATGATCCAGAAGTATTTACATGGCTCAAAGGAGTTACAAAGGACACATGCGGAGATGGTGTGGAGTGGGGGGGGGATGGAGGGGGTCAGGAACCTGCACAAAGGAGCCTCAACATCACTAACCTGGGACAGTATCCAACGCCAACCGCGGCTCATGAATGACGCCAGCCGGCACAGCTATGAATTACCGAGCGAGCTGGTATTATGGGGGAAACCGCACAATACAATGAAGAGCCTGAAAGTAAACTAGCTCCCGGGTAGAGTTTAGGAGCTCAGCCTGACGTCTCCACACACTGGCAGAGCTGACCGTATTTCATGTGGAGAGCTCATTAGCTTTGCACAAACAAATGCCATTTCCGTGGCCTTCCAGGTGAGGACTTACAGATTAAATAACCAGCAGGAGATCAGCCGTTCAGTGTGCAGTTGACCGGCGTTTAAACAAACGAGGTGAAAGAAAACTTAGGCAGACAATTCTGAGAATAAATTCAAATACAATGGGTACATTTTATTGCGATTTTAGGAACTGAGAAATAGATGGAGAAATCGTTTAGATAATACGAAGGCAGGTCAACACCTTTTCCGGTCCTAGGTGGCAGAGTCCCTAGGGAGAAGATGGGGATCCACACCACTCACCTTGATGGTACGGTCCCCGGAGGCCGAGACGATGTATTTGTCGTCGAAGTCGACGACGTTGACGGCGGCCCGGTGGCCCACCAGCACACGGCGCAGGCTGATGTCGGTGGGCGAGGCCATGTCCCAGACGGCGATGGAGCGGTCCTTGGAGCAGGTCACCATCAGGCCGTTGCAGAAACGCAGGTGCAGCACGGCTTCATTGTGGTGAATCAGCGTGTTGAGCACCTCCCCCGTACTGACGTCCCACACCCTAGGGGAAGAGCCGGCCGCTGACTGACGGCCCCTGACACGCGAGCTCCCCGGAATCCCGAGCGAACCCTCCTAACCTGACTGTGGAGTCAGAGGAGCCGGTGACGATGACCCTCTCGTCATACTGGAGGCACAACACCGAGCCCGTGTGGCCCGTCAGAACCTTCAGGCACTCCAGAGTCTGCTTGTCCCAAATCTGAGACACGGGGGGGACGGAGTGAAACATACGTCACCCTCGTTTGTCCTTCTCTAACCGAGGCCCGCATGCACACGTACCTTGATGGAGTTGTCCCGGAGGCCGCTGATGATCTTGTCGTCGTCGTACTGCAGACAGTACACCCCCTTGCTGTTCTCTGAGCGACACTGGATCCTCTGCAGATTGTGTCTTCCACAACGCCAGTTGGCCTCAATGGTCTACGCAAAAAGGCGGCGGGTCAGACGGAGACGGCGGAGATGGGTCAGATGGAGAAGAAGGACGGTTCACTGAGCCCTTTCTGGGATGAACTTACGGACTTACCTCAATGTCTTGGATGATTTTGGGGTAAAGGGAATGATAGTAGCTGTTTGGAGGAACTTCTGCGGTACGATTCTTGAACAGGTACTTCTCCCTACAGGGACACGAGAGAAATGATGCAGGCCAAAGCGTAGAATGGTCCCTGCGTCGATGTGAGGGTCTGCCTCGGCCATGGAGGGTGACACGCGGGCCACTAGGACTCACCAGTGGTGCCTCTCGGACAGGCCCTTCCACAGCGCGTCGGTGCGGACCATGCGCTCGATGAGCTTCTTCCACAGCATGCCCTCGGAGATGACGCGCTGCCACTCCTTACACACCAGCTCGGCCGCGCACAGCGAGCGCGCGTCCAGGAAAGACAGGATGTTCTCCGCTATGTGGTCTAGACCCTGAGCTGCAGAGCGGGAGGCAGGAGAAAGACGGCGGCGGGGTCACGACCCGTCTGCGACAGTGCCAGAGAGTGCGGCGAGGATACCGCCCACGGCGACCTCACCTGGTAGCGCGGTGATGAAGTCTCTCTGCAGCATGGGTTTGAGGTAGGAGTTGATATGGCCGTGCTGGTAGTGACACATACGCGAGATCAAGTGCTCAACAAATTCCACCTGGTCAGTCTCTGACCACTGGTCAAAGAGCTGGATGCACCGGTCCTTCTCCTTCTCATAGTTTCCCGCTGAGGGCCTCTTCCTGGAGCCTATCACTGGTCCGTTAATGATCTGGGTGGTAGGAACAGTGATTTCACTACATGGTTATGCACCCTATTTGCCACTAGGGGGAGCGCTGATACTATAAATATAATCCTGACTGGCCACTAGACACTACCCAAACGCCTACCTTTAGCATCGTAGTCTTGGGGGAAAGGTCGTCGTTCTGGGACTCCATGTTCTGCGAGAGAGAGCAGCAGTATGATGACTGAGTAGTTTGAGCGCAAAGACAAATATGGTGACACTTTGGGGCAAAGGACTATGACCCATAGAAAGAAATGTCGATGTCCTCCACACAACATTATCTCAGCGAAGCCAGTCAGAGGAAGCAGAGGCCTACAGCAGGAACAGGGCCATGGGGTGTGGATAGTCGTACGTCACAGGACACGGGCAGCACACACTGTCTTGTTGAGCCTGAAGCCCAGGGAAAGGCCACACCCCCACTGAACCCAAAGACTCAGGGATGGACAATGCTCCCCCAGGCCTGGGGATGGGCCACACCTTCCAATTACCCCACTGGTCTGGCAATGGCCCACAGCATCATGCACGTGTAGCAAAGGACCTCCTAATCAGGACCATAGAGGCTCCCAACAGAGACAGTGACAAAAGCAGCTAACAGACACACCTAGAGCCCGCCAGATGCAAGCGCGCCGTGGCAACCCGTGTAATGTCACTACAGAAACCGAGGGGCCCACAGACACAGACAGACCTGCACATTCTCAACCGGCAGCATGCCAACGGTCTCCCACGCACCCAGCCGCGCCTCAGACAGGGCATGTGAGGGCTGCGAGGTCAGGAACAAGGACATGAGGGGGCGGACAGCACAGCACAGAGGGGGAGAAATGACGGGAGGCACCTGACTGCGGCCCGGGACACTGGGCATGCTCTGTAGACACCTGAGTGCACACAGGCTCCCGGCCACCAAGGAGCAGCCCAGCCTGAGAGTGCGAGGCATAGAGCACTGCGGACAAGAGAGAAGGAAGGAGGGAAGGAGGGATGAAGGGATGAAGGGATGAATAGAGGGGAAAGGGGGAAAACAGGCATTAGAAAGCCAGTCTTACACACACACACACACACGGGGTTTACACCAGGGAGACAGACAGAGACAATCCAGTATCATAAGAATCGGCACTCTGTATATACCACACCTTCTCAGTATTACACCCAACGCCGTACCCCCTAAACGCTAACTGCCCCCGCCCTCGCCGTACCCCCTGAACAGTAGCGCCCCCCCACCGGCGCCTGCTCCCTCCCTCACCATGATTCAGAAGCGGCTTCTCTTCCATGTGGCCGTTTGTTCCCTAACCTCCATGCACACGACCCCCTTGCCCGCATACCGCTGCTGAAAGAGGGACCCCGCGGGTCCGTTTCAGGATATCTATAGGGCCTTTATAAGCCTGTCATTATTTTAAGGGACTCCTCAGTACATATCACTGCCATGTCTCCTCTACATGCCTGTGCAGTGCAGATCGGTTACTTATTACCGGAGATTCCAGCTTCTTGCCAGCACTGCCTCTCACACGCACCGAAACAGTTTGGGGTTTAAATTCAATACCTGATGCTCTGACCAAAACCCCACATTCATCTGATAAGTTTAGGGTACCTATGATGGGCTGAAACCAGGGGCGATTCTATGATTTGCCCCTAAGAGGGGCTCAGACCCAGGAAGAAATGAGGAGGAGGCAACATCTTTACAAAGGGGCAGTTTGGTAAAGGGGGGCTGAGAAAAAAAAATGGGTCTAGAACCTAAACAGGATCTAGAACCGCCTACGACAAACTGCTACAGCCTCCCCTTGGCTTACCCATTCTATAGCCTCCGAGATCCTGCACACGAGCCGCGCGCTTTAGACTGCAGGAACGACGGCAGACACAGCGAGGATGCTGTGTGATCTATAACAGAGCGTGGATGACGCGGGAACGGAGCCAGAGAGGGTGACACCACTAAAGACACAGCCGGGGGAAGAGCCAAGACAAACGCAGACATACATCACATCTAAAAACGGCGAAAGACAGGTAACCGCTATAATGACATTTTTGGTTACAACTGAGCCATGCATGGATGGAAGTCGATGGCAAAATTCTTCAAGGAGTGGCTTTTTCCTTTTCCCATCCGCTCTGTAATTACTGCATTTTGGAAGCTTTACTTTCCTACAATTCTCCCGGATTGCTACTCAAGGGGCTCTCAAACAAACATGGGGACCCTCAATACCACCACTGTCAGACAATCAATAATAACAAATACAGTGTTTCTGTTAATGTGTGTGTGGGGGGAGGGGTCATGTAAAAATATACATATAAAAAGTGCTGTACTTTCTACATGGTGAAACTGAAATTTATGCAAGTAGCTAAAGTCTAGAACCTGCACTTTAATCACGTCTGAGCTGTTTGACTTGACATTTCAAACTGGGGAGCAGAGAGGGGTAAACCAAGGAAAATCTGACTTTGTCCCAAACATTATGCAGGGCACTGTGTTTACACAAGAAGTGTGACAACAGTGCAAATCCTGTGGAAGCCGCCGTGGCTCTATGGAGCACAGGACACAGATATTAGCATTAATATATAACAGCAGCGTAAACAGGGCTGCCGAAAATCTGGTCAATAATGTCAAGTGCAGAGGCCACTATTCCAGACGTAAGGGGCGGCTTACACCATGACTCAAACACTTACTATAATTGTCGGATAATAGGTGGTCGTATGTGGGCGGAAAGGACTGAATGTTCAAACCTCCTGAGAGGTAACTGTGGCTGAGGGGAGAAAAACATATCTAACAGGGAGACTTAATTATTAAAACATCTCAAGGAGATATTACAGGAGAAGGTGGGTGATGGCTCAAGGTGTTCTTAAAAGCAGGAACCCACGATCTCTCTGGGCCTGATACCCACCAAGTCAAGGCAGGATAACGTCAGAATCTGTTCCCATTCTGGCTAATAACTTACACTTATAGATACAATCCATTAGAAAGGTCCATCCATCCATCCATCCATCCATCCTCTATTCCATCCAGGGCCCTGGCATGCCCGAAGCCTTTAACAGGAGGGCCAGGACGGTGCTCAGTCCATCTCAGGCCTCAGAAAGATCTACACAGAATCCGGCACTTAACGATTACAACATGATCGCACAGGCCATGGAGAGGGGAGATCTGCTTATTTCATACTGCCTGTATTTAGACTGTG
>JAODKL010000038.1:9131245-9142956 GCA_026780765.1 Petrocephalus schoutedeni
TAACGATTACAACATGATCGCACAGGCCATGGAGAGGGGAGATCTGCTTATTTCATACTGCCTGTATTTAGACTGTGAGAGGAAACCTTAGTAGCCGACAGAAACCCACACAACATGGGAGCAACATGCGAATCCCACACACAGGGGGCTGGGGGCACCATCCCAGCCCCAATCCCCAAGGCAGGGGGCTACAGAGAGGGGGCACCCAGCCACCACGCTGCTCATCAGCAAAACACCCAGCTTTGTACACCGACACCTAGTTCTCCATCAAAGTTATATTTCTATATGAAGCAGGATATTCCGGGGAAAAAAACAGCAAGACTCGAGTCCAACGGATAGGCGAGGCACATCCGAGGTGATCCATTTGTCAGAATCAAATCACAGCGGAGCCATGAACAGCAGAACACTGACAATGCTGGATTTATAAGGGAAATGCTGTGATATTGTAGAGGGCAGTGCCCCCCCCCCAAGCATGAGCTGCTACCTTTACATTGCATTCTTCTGATATCCAGCTCAGCCCCGGCAAACACGCCCGACGTACAGATGCACGTACAGCCACAGACTATTATTGCTAATTAATGATATATAGGGACAGCCGGACAGCCTCCCGGCCGTGCATTCTGTGCCGAGCAGCGCCCGGGCTGGGGGGGCGGACGGCCGGCGATCCTCCGGCTCCGCTCCGGGGGCGTGCGGGGGGCGCTCCCGGCGGATCGCCGGCCCGATGGCGCAGCGGCGCCGCAGTAGACGGCAACCCGGAACCGGAGCCGCCGACACCCAGAAAGGGGGGAAGCGGGCATCGGGAGCCGGGAAGCGGGCGCCGCGGCCGGGCGGAGCCGAGCGACGCCGGATAGCGGGGGGGTCGCCGCCTCGCACGTCCCCGCCGCCGCGCTGCGGGACACCGGGCCGCTTCGCCGGGACTCACCATCAGCTCCAGCGTTTTGTCCTCCATCTCCGGCTCCATATCGACGTTTCCCCGAGAGCCGAAGCGAAAATGGAAACCGAGCCCTTCGTCGCGCATTCGGCAGGGGCGGGGCAGCGAGCGGAGCGGCGCCTTTGATTGGCCGATAGCTGACAGAAGGCGTTGCCGGCGCGGCGGTCCCCTCGCCTGATTGGCTGCCCTGCTGCTATGGCGAGGACCGCGGCGAGTCCCGGCGACTGATTGTCCGACTGAAGCCGCTTCACTGAGACCACCGGTCTACAGTTGTCGCGTCTTCAGCGTCCGGCTCATGAACCCCTGTAGATACACCAGCCGCAGGAGCGCTTCCACTCATGAAACACAGAGATAATGCATAAGCATAGATGTGCGCACGGCCGCACATTGGGATATTTGTGCTTTATAAGGGTTGTACCGTCTAGCTTCGAGAACAGAAGCCGGAACACTACGGAAATGGACCCTAACCTTACAATAGCTTTAATGGACTTGTCATTAATATACCATTGACTTCTTAAGGCTCCAGAATATGGTCTCAAGCCCCCAGGATTATATTTCAGTCTTGACCGCTATCTCATGGCTTAACCAGGGACTGGCCCACATTAGGCGTCTGCCGCAGTGTAATTCAGGCAAATTTATTTATTCTTTTTGCACAGCAACTTGCCCTATGCAAGATCACGGGGCTCTCCCAGAAGCAGTTGGCACAAAGAAGAGAATAACCCAGGACAAGGCACCAACCCTTCACAGGGAACACACACCACTCACACCTACGGATAACCTAGCAAGCCCAATTCACGTTCTTGAACATGCTTTTGGAGTGGACGGGGAACTGGCAAACATGGAGGGAAAGCCCACAGGAAGAACATGCAAACTACACGCACACAAAGCCAGGGCAGAGACTCCGAGCCACACTCCCCAGAGATGTCAAGCAACCGTGCCACCCTTCTGAAAAGGATACTGCTTCAAAACATACCAGGTAGAACCATTGCTCTCAAAGCCAGTAATTGGAAATCTTTTCAGTGACAACTGAACAGTTCAGTTCAAGACCTCTGCCTGTAGTCTCCTTTGCTTAATGTGCAGCACTCATAAGGCTTCTATCAGAATGATTCAGAGGTAGCTCTACATACTTACTGAACTATGAAGTTCTGCATATGGACAGTCATCATTCACACAAGAACACTGGCATACACCCATGCCGAAGAAATCATAAATGAACTCACACCCATTTTGCAAACAATGAGAACATTTAATAAGTGTGGCCTGTTAAAATTTATACAAAATAGTGAGAACTGAAAAAAAGCAACAGATATTGCGGGGGGACAAAAGAAATGAGTATGTAGACAGAGGACTTACACCGCAGTTCAATACCATCATTACACTCTAAAAACCATTAAGGAGGCATCCTCCAAAGCGGAGACTGGCTCAAAACCATAGCGCACATACTGGCTAACCCGAAGGATGCTTTCACACATTCGCCTCACTGGCCACCATGCTGAAAACGGGAGCCAGGGCAAACATCTTCAAGTCAACTAGTGACATGAAAACCTGTAGTTGGGCTAATGGCAATTGCCCACATCCCGGTCACTATTTAGCTCAACACCTCATACATCACCCAAAGGACACTGTGGACCGACCAACCATCTTACAGTACGGAATTGGTTGAGCCTCCACTATTCCCCTACCCCTGACGACAGAAACCTCTGGATTATTTATAAATCACTCCGTGTGAGACTTAGGACAAACCACAAACGCCTAAAAACTGTATAAATTGGTCCTGCCCAGTGGCCACTCCAGTCACATGGTAAACCAGACTGTGAGATGTCCTTCCTGTGTGTATGCTGATCAGCCCACACTATGTTCCTTTATGAAACAGGAGAGACACCTGAGGGTAGGGCTATTGGACCTGCCAAACCCCATCCCATTTGTGTCCTGTTCTGCTTCTTTGAACTTGAGTTTCCTGAGAGGGGGGGGGGCTCGAGCAGGCCAATAAAAACGCAGATATGTATGAAAACATGTAGAAAATTGTGAATATGAGATGGCTTCTCATTATCTAAAGCTGGGTAAACACCCCCCCTTTCATGTTATAACATCAATCATAAAGAAAAACCATCCACACTGCCGCTGTACTGAAAGTACAGGGCCAAGCAAATTAGATTTTTTCGACGTTCCACTGCTTACATCATAAGGCAGACAGACACCCAAGCTAAAGACCCAGACTACCGGCTCAAGCCAAGGCGAAATTCAATCAGGGCCTGTAAAACTGCCCATGTTACTGATTCATTGATTATAGCCCTTGCTTCCCCCAAGCATGTAGTCATCAATGGATCTAAATATTGCACAGTGAGACGTTACCGCATTCAGGTTACCGAAATACCATTTATCACAAGCCATACATGACCGAGTGAAGAACGGAACTTAGTGTGAAGTAGGCGCACAAGCACCAAACCAACAGCCTGAGCAGGACGTGAAAGCCTCCACTCAAACCCGGGGGCATACCTCATTCAGAACGAGAACGTCTGCACAAGGAAGAACCTACCATGGCAATCCAAGGACAGGTAAGTGGCCAGCCTGCACTCTAACACCTGACGTGGCTCTCCCCACCCCGTTACTCAATCGGACAGCGGGACCATCGAGAGAATAAACCAAGCAGCACTGGGAATAGGTCAGAGGATGAAATGGGAAGCCGGACCAGAGCAGGGACTGGTTTTGTTAAGCAGTTCAAATTTAATACATTGCCTGCTTTCTACAGGAACCCAGGTTAAAAAATAAAATACAGCAGATGCCAGTTTAAAAAAGCAGGATAAATGGAGGATAATTTATATAAGAGTCCAAAGCACTGTGGGCGGAGCAGGGCAGAGTGTAGGAGGTGTGGCCTTTCACTGCTAAGTCGAGGCATAAATTTACAGTGTGGAGAGAAGATCTAGGCAAGTCATATCCAACCAGAAGATGGGACCACTCCATTCTAAGGCAGGGATACACATGTATGCTTTCCCATATTTGGAATTCTCATTGTCACTCCCTCCCGAGATTTTCCTCACTCTTTCTCAGGGGAAGAGGGGAGTGCAGGCCTCTCCCCTTCAGGCCAGTCTTGACTACCTAGTAGTCATCCAAATCAAAGAACTCGTCGTCATCTCCCTGGTACTCCATGCCCTGGAAATCCACCCTGTACCGCAAGATACCTGCAGAGGACAAAGAGGCAGGCAATCAATCCAAGCCGTGGAGGGACACAGGGTCGAATGCTCGCTGGTAGAGGGTGGTAAGGCATCAGCACGGGTGGTCAGCCACTGAGGACACTCACCACCAATGCCACCAAAGCCTTTGACGAACTGCGATCCCTCCTGGCTCTTGTCTGTGACGATCTCCAGCGTGGCACCAAACTTCTTATAATTGTTGGCAAACCACTCAAGCAGTGGCATGCTCTCGATCAGCTCGTGCTCCTGACCCGTCTGCAAACGCAGGAGATTAATGAGTAGGATCACCGAGGTACCCACAGGCCTTAGCACTGGCACCCAGGCTGCTTGGTGGCACTCACGCCCAAGGAGAGCCAAGGGGACACTACCCTTAAGCACCTCTGGCTACTGGGTCCAGGCGCAGAACTGACCATGCCAATACACTCCTCACACTCCATGTGGAGAGGTGACCATGCTCACCTCTTTGTCTGTGAAGTGAGACTTGTCCTTCTCCTGCTCCGGTGTCAAATACAGGGTCTTCTCATCTGTGGCAGACAGGAAATGGGGGCACATGGGGAACAGGCACCCCGATCATTTACTGGCCTACTAATAATTCAGGAGTCCTTGACTGGTTGACGTTTAAATACACTTATACTCCGGCATTCAAGATTCCAACTGAACCAGCAACAATTCCCACTAACACAAGGAATATGTTCAACCATGGTTTGGGGCACCTGCATGTGGCCAGATAAGTAAAGCACAAATATCTCAGGTGTGTTATCAGGTACATATGCACACACACGGCCGCCTGTACCATTCTCAGGTGTGCTTCCTTCAGCGCCATGGCAACGCAAGACATAGCGCATGGTGTCCAGGTTTTCATAGACTATGAGGATTTCCACTGCACCCATCTCCAGGGCTTTGAGTGTGTCCTCCACACCAAAGCAGTACTTTCCCGTGTCTTGACTGATCTCATCAAAGTAACGGCCTGCGGGGTCAGAGGGACAGCCCAGACCAAGTTAGCATTCTGAATTCAGCCAGTGGGGGATTCAAGGCAACAAACTGAAGAGGAGAAGGGTGATATAGAGCAGCACACACACACACACACACACACACACACACACACACACACACATACCTATGAGCTTCTTCTCTTGGATAAACTTCACATTAGACAAGACTTCAGCCGACAGCTCGATGGCCTGGTTGAAACCATTTTCTCCACCATACGAGATGTCTACCAACTTCAGGACCTTGGCTTGTAACCTCTGGAAAACATGACCAGGCCATTAAGCTCAGTTTCACATGTGCCCAGATTGGCCCATAACCAATAAGACATTTACACCCCCCAGCCGTCTTTATGGCACTAACCGGGTCGAACATGTCTGACTGACTGAGCTCGGTCTTGAAGTCGGCAGACCCGGCCAGGACCATGCCAGCTACGTTGACCTTGTCGTTGGACACGAAGAGCTGGACCGCCGTCTCCGCCACCTTGCGCACATAGTTGTGCCTCTTCTCCATCCTCAAACGTGCGAAGCGCAGAGCCGACTGGCCTCCTCGTCCTGAAACAGGGGTCTTGGTCACCAACATTCAAGCATCTGCCCAGGTCACAAATGGTATGGATATTCGGGGCACCATGATAGGAAAGCAGCTTTATTCTTCATTCCTCGGTTATGATCTATTACTCCTGAGAATACCAAAGTGCACCCCATTAGTTTCTAAACCATAACTAAGGTTAAGAGGGAGGAAAAAAGGAGGAGCCAGTGCAGTGAGGAGATACAGAAGGGGCAGGGACACGTTCTCAATGACAGGATGCAGTTACCGTGCTTTTTGGGCAGGTCTACTGTGAATTTGTGCAGCACTTCTCTGGTGTTGCCTTGCAGGGTGCCAAAGAGGGCACCACTACCATCGATGACAATAAAACCAAACTTGCTATCATCTGAAAGCAGTGCTGTCAGAGCCTAGGGCAGAGATAAAACAGACACTAATGTCACACGAGCTACTACAAAATCAAAACAGCACAATTTCAATAACTCGTTGTGATGCAATGAACAAAATGGCCTCTTAAAAATTCTAGGAACTTGACCAGGGCCTGATTCCTTTATAACTTTCACAACCAAACAGGAACACTTCAAACACAGGCACTATTATGCCTCCCATAAACTCCATAAAGTAAGGAAAGATGTCTTACCTCTGTGTGAAACTTGTTGTCACAGAGATAGAGGGATGTGTTGATGGGTTTGAAAGGCTCAAAGTCAATGTTCACTTTTTTCTCCTTGCCTTCCTCTGTCACTATAGTGCCACAGTACACCACTAGCCCATTTGGGGGCACTGCAAGGAAAGAGATATCCAATCAGCTCACAGCACCAAGACACAAATTCACCAATCACACAACAAAAATACATGTTGACATTCACAATAGGTTCCAGCACCATGGGGGCTGTTATCATTGTTTAATGGCAACATTCAGAGGTGTGACTGACATTTGGAAACACCGAGGAGTGACAAGGCAGGAGTCCAGACCAGGCCAGCACAGGATAAACACACAAGGGCAAACTTTATCTTCAGCAGAGCCCACACTTGTTCAGTTCATTATGTCAGTCCAGCATCTGCAATATACAATTTGCCAAGGCTACAGCCATTTGCCCACGTCGTGCTGCCCTAAATGGATAAGCACACACACGCACACCCACCTTTATTGTAAAGCTTTAGTCTCTGCTGTACAGAAGTAATGGCACCCAGCACTGACAGCCGGTTGACTCTACTCTTGATGTTAGAGGCCGTACCAAACTCATCGGCCAGCATCTTAGCCACACGAGAAATCTGGTCTTTGGGTGGAATGATCAGGGAGATCATACTAGTGCCATTCCTGTGAAGACAGACATGGGCTGTGTCACATAAAGAGGCGGTTTTAGACCCATGGACACTTCCACTCAAATAGAATGACAGGAATGTTGTCATTCTAGGTAAATCTAGGTAGATGGGAGGGCGTTAGAAGTTTAATGAATAAAAATAGCTATGTGCGTCATATATTGTGAGTTTGACATAATACTGCACATTTTCAGAATATTAATTTTACACCTCACATTTTCATGTAACTGTAGACGACAAACATTTATGCATGATTATACACCAATTTGACCTTTATTGTGCACAATAAACACTAAGTCTACCTGGTGGCCTACAGGAGGTGGTAGAACAGGTTCACCAATAGCAAGTCATGGGGATGTACTCTCTCTCTCACATACATACACACACACAAACAAACACCAGCCAGGGAAAGTCCCAGCGCACATCATGTAACACAGCTGAACACATGACGTGGGTAGAACTTGAGTCTTGGAAACACTGCTTTAAAGAACCTGCTCATCAATCCTCGTCAATGAATCGGGGCCGCGGAGACGCTTTATCCTGAACGCTGCCACTCGGGGAGGGCTAACCCAGCCCTGTACCCGAGAGCCGGGCCGTACTGTCAAACGGCACAGCAACACCGCGCATGACGGAGTCTCCATTCAGTTCCGTTACACCGACCAACACCCCAGCAGTCCGACACGCATGTGCTCCAGCGCACCACGATGCTCAGATGAACGCCCTCGGTCCCCCGAAGCGGCGAGCTTACTGACGTCGGACTAGGCTGAAATCACTATGTATCGTGCCCGATTCAAACAATACACGCCGTAAAAGCAACGAGAGCTTCCCACTCTCCACTGCGCCTACTCCCGGCTTTTTCCTCCTCCCAACTCCCGGCCTCCTCACACAGCTGCTGCCTTCAGAGCTCCCCGTCCGACGCATCCCCGCCAGATCCCCGCGCTCCCTCTGATTACGCCCAACCCGCCCCATGGCTCGGCGACCCTTCCCTCCTCACCCCCGAGCAGCTTCCAAACTTTTAATCAGCTTCTTGATCTTCCAGATCTCCACATTTCTGTCGGCTGCACTTGGGTCGTCCGCCATCTTTCCTACAATGGGTTCAGCGCCTAAAAAAAAAAAAAAAAAGTGTTGCAGAGCCACACAAAAACAAGTCAACAATAACAAATAAAAAGAGATGAGATACCGGCACCCGTGCGCACCGAATATCTTACAAACAAAGACAGAAGCTACCGGCAGAGCTTACCTAAAGCGGTGGAGACAGGAGGCCCCTTCCCCGGCTGGGAGTCTCAGGAAAGTGCGCGGTTGTACAGGCCACAGGTTCCCCCCCAGGCCCTAGAGTCCTCCGAGTTAACCCGGCGCTATTAGCCCCGTGCCCTACCCAGTCCTTTTCCCATCTCTTTAAACTTACACTTACGGTGGCTAAAACGCGCGGTTGTGAATGTCAGGCCCATGAAAGCCCGACGAGCGCCGTTAATGAAGGGCAGGTGTAGGCTTTCTCCTCACCTGAGGCTCCGCCGCTCCGCTCCGCCGCTTCGCTCGGTCTCCGCGCCTCGATCGCCGCGTGACGTCACGCTGCCGGCCAGGCTGCTGCTGCGCGTGGTCCGCGTGGAGGAGGAGTCCGGAAGTCCGGGCACGATCACTTCCGGGGCACCGCGGCGACGCGCCGGCTTTGGAGGACGGTGATTGGCGACTGGGGGGCTCAAAGAAACGAAGCCTTCGGAATTGTGGCTTTTAATTGGTGCGTGTAAGAATTATAGCGTTCATGCTGTAGTTAGAATTTTACGTTAGAAATAAAAGCAGCATTTGTTAACACATTTCAAACCAGTCATTTTTCTTTACTGAAACAAGCTGCAAATTGTCTAGTAACACAGACATTTTTAGCTTTTCCTTGTGGAAATACAGTTTTTGATAATCTTTGGATGAGATAAAATTCCAGATTTATTGTCATATGCATCGAACACAGGTTATACTAAAATACAATAAAATCTTACTTGCGTATCTCATCTCAGCCTGACACCGAAGTGTCATAAACTGTTAGCGACCTACAAATTCAATGTTTACAGTCGTTGTTTAGTAAACACACTGGACTACCAGGAATGCAAATCGCTTAGTATGAGCAGCAAAGTGACCACGTCACCTACATTTAACTAAATTTCCCAAATGTATTAAAAGTCTTATTTGAAAAGATTCGATAGTTTGACGTGGAAAATGAAACGGTCACGCCCTTAAACAGATGTCTACACGGCACGTGTATCATATGAAAAACATGAAAATGCGCTTTTGAGAAAACTGCAGTGTAAATCACAGCTTGTGCTCCAGATTTAAATGTATCGCACATTAGCGCCATCTGCTGTACATCCGCGTGGCGTTAGTACCATGAAAAGCGAACACATTCATCTTTCAACAGCTTATATATATGAACAAATATACATTACCAAACAATTAAACATGGCAATAGCATCCCTTCCATTGTTTCTCTGCCTTGTGTTTTATGTTGCCTGCAATAGGTCCTCCCCATGACTGAATGAGTGGATGGATGTTTTTTGTGGAACATGTGGAACATGAATAACTACAAGTACGTAAATTGTAGAGACACCTCACTTACAACTCAGAAAGTGAGGATATTTGTAACCTAAAAGTTGTACTTCCCTTTTCACATCGGACAAAAGCATCAAGTGACAAAGAACCCAGAATAAGGTTATAGTCTTCAGAGGGGTATATGTGTAGCCATCTTGTGGGCCCACCATCAACAAGGTGTCAGGTAGGTGTTAGATAAGTTAAGATAATCCTTTATTAGTCCCACAAGTGGGAAATTTGAATTGTTACTGCAGTACAGATAAGAGCAGCAGAGACAATCACACTTACAATAACACAATAACAATAACAGAGACAAAAACAATTAATTAGAAAGCTAGTAAAGCTAGATAAAAAAGTAAACTTAAGAATATAAATAGACATTTGTGTCTTGTAAAGTATATTTATCTATATACACCTATGTATATATGATTATCAGTTGCACATAGGTGCAGTGCCGTTTGGGTGCTTGATGCGTGCCGGTACACACAGGGCAGCATGGCTCTCTGACATACCTGGCATTTTCCTGGTGGGCCAATGGGATTGTGCGCCAACGAAATTCATCATGGTGATCAGCCCCGCCTGGCAAAAAATCCAGCCCAAGCTATACAGTATTGGCACCTCTTTGCTTTTATCTTCAGAGTGCCAGAAATGGTTCTTACATACCAGAACCTCCCATAGACTGCTGATACTGTATAACAAAGGCAGTACTGGCACCTCTTTTTCCTCCCTTCAAGCACTATTATGCAACAAAATAACATATAACAAATAAAAATCTGAAAAAAATAAAACAGCACGGATGAAAGCATCTGAGAATCAGAATGGCAGAGACTGTAATCACTGTTACGAATGAAAAAGATATTGTTACAAAGCCACATCATCATATTAATTGATTGTCTCTGCACTGCTTGTGACCTTAATTTTTCCTTTTAATTCCAACAACAATACAGAGGTTTAATTTTCTTCAGGCGATTCATTTCACAGTCATCAGAAACATCAATATGTCATAGTATATCCACAAAAGACATGTAGAAAGTCCCCAGGTTTAAGGAGGATGTTTAAATTTCAGGACAGAACCACCCAATTTGTCAGGCTGTTACTAATTCCATTTTCTCATCAGCACCGTTTCCTTTTTAAGTGCACAGGCATGGGAATCCTTGAAGTTCTTAAAGCTGAAAGCCAGAGGCAACACTTCTACACGTATAATGGTATAAGTCTGACATCTGTGATTGCTAGGCTGTCTGGTTCAAGGGCCTAAAAGATGCAACCATTCCAACCAATAGGATGGAAGCCTAGAGGGGATGGGGGGGGGGGGAGTCCTCCTTAGCCTGCACTTAGCTCTGAAAGAGCCACAGGATTTGGTCCACAAGTGTCTGCATCTACAGGGCTGGTCTTCTACCTATTGCAAACAGTATTCATACATTCAAACATGTAAATGAGTTAGACAGGGTAACCCTTTCCCCTTCACCTTCTATGTTCTTTGGTTCGTGATGAGGATGAAACCTTGCCATGCAAACAGTTTACAGAGACATAGCTGTAAATAGCATGTTGCTTTCAACAACGGTGTTAGCCTTATCTAGTTGCAGTTTGTATGTATGAAGTAGTAATGCAAAATAAATAATATCAAGTGTGCTTAGTAATACGTGAAGTATTTTGATGAATTCAGTTGATTTTGTTTTTCATATGGTGGTGTAATGGTTAGTGCTGTTGCTTTGCACTTCTTTGGCCAGGGATCAAATCTCTGCCATGGTTATGTGGTGTTTGCATGCTCTCCCCATATAGCCATGGGCTTTCCTCAAGGTGGATTCCCCCCACAGTCCACAAACATGCTGGGGTTAATTAAAGTTACCAAATTGCCTATAGGTGTGGGTTGTTCCTTGTCTTGCCCCTATAGGCTCCTCCCACCATCCCACGACACTGAATAGGACAGGCAGAAGATGGATGGATGTTAGTCAGATGTTACAGATTGCTAGCTCTTGTGATGGCTCAGTGATCTGGAAATAAGTGCCGAGAGCAGAATTACACCATAACCATAAAACCAGGACTGAGTAAGGTGAAGTTTAGACTATATAAAAGTGGCTGTTGTTGTTCTTATCTGCTTTTCACTTCTAATAAACAGCCCTGCTGATCTGAGTAGGACCTCCTGTTGTCTTTCCTCATCAGGAACT
>JAODKL010000038.1:9164530-9175526 GCA_026780765.1 Petrocephalus schoutedeni
CCCATACACACCTATGGGCAATTTAGGAACGCCAATCAACCTCAGCATGTCTTTGGACTGTGGGGGGAAACCGGAGTCATATAAATGATATTATACATAATATTATATATACTTTAATTGGTGATCTAATTTTTTGCATGAACACTATACAGAACTGACCCTACAGCCCATCACTGACCTGGTGATTTACTGGTCTCCCCATCCTGGAAAAAGAAAACAAGATGACAACATACACAACATATACAAATTGTTGCATTTATAATAATTTGATCTTTCTCCACACATTTTACCGATTACGTACCGCCGGAGGTGGTTCCGCTTGCGTCAAGCTCTCCGAAGAATAAACGCGAAGCTTGACTTCCTTGTTTTGAATCTTAGCTTCATGGTCTGGTTTCTCCAGCACGCTCCTCCTAACTAAAGAAACAGAAGGATCTACTTAACGCAACGAAGAATAACAGCCGTGCAAACACGAAACAAGCCACCACATAAAATAAAAAAGAATTCCTGTTTTAAAGAATGAGTTTAGCATTCGTGAACAGAACGACTTGTACGCAGTTCGATCATTTACTGTTGTCTGGAAGTTTTTGGTGTTGACAGTACAGCCCATATGACATTTCTAGAAATATCTTTCAAATACCATGTATATTATTTTGTAATACTCTGTGGTTTATCCAAAACGCAAGCTCAGCTGATCTGTTTACTTACCCTCCTCAGATTTGAAGCGGACGACAAATCTGCCGGTACCCTCATCGTATTCGACCTCACAGTCGCCACCGTTAGAGTTTTTATTACTCTGGAAGTATATCTGAAGCTTGGTCTTCACTTTTTGAACGGGGCAGCCCCACTTGCCTTCAACTACGACTGGATACAGAAAGCCCTCCATTGCTGAATGATGATAACAAGCAGGGTGTTTCTGGACTCGACCCACAGTTTCACTTTCGATTCAGCGTTTTTTTGTAAATAAGTCGCGTAGTAGAAAAAGTCCCGGGATACGCAGAGGCGTGGCCAACGGGCTCATGTCTTCCGTATTACTCTGAATGAGCTGAACATGGTTAATGAGCGGACATACGACGGGATCCGTCATCCATCCACAGCCACGGACTCTAAAATAGGTTTCTGGGATTGACACACTGCCCCTACTGCATGGGCCCACAACCTGCCCCCGGACTTCTTATATATATATATATATATATATATTGATAACCACAATTAAAAAGGCACGACACACACACACACTTGGGGAAGCCATAAAGCCGAAGATCATTCAAAAGCTTGAAAAGTTTTAAACTACTCTTCCTCTTCATCACTTTTAAGGACAAAACGAAATAGTCTAGTTCCCTATAAAAGGCTGCAAAAGATGGCTTTGTTTTTGTGTACCTTGCCTTGTGGACATATAATTTACATAGGGCCTGCTGCCCCGGGACTTCCTCCACGCCTGCCCAGCACAAACAGCCCATAAGAAACATATTTATAGTGGCATAGCAATTTCACATAACTAATAGTCAGTATTGCGTTTTTCCCATAGAGCATACTCATACCTTAATAAAAATGTATTAATGGATGTGCAAAGGCCAGTCTTGGGGAGTATAACTAGCTACATTTACTGGCATTACGTAATTAAATTACAAAAAAATGTAATTGCAATCAGTTTCAGTTACTGTGGAAAAAACACGTAATTAAATTAGAGATACTAATCAAGATGTGGGGGATTATAAAGGGGTTACACCCGAGGAAAACTACATTCGCAGTGCAGAGAGATGTCGGTTCCGCTGCTGAGCCGTAATTGAGTTACCTGCCTATTTAATGGTCAGAGATCGTTCACTGAAACGTCCTATTATTAGGGGTCCGAGCAGCGTTAGCCGCAAGATCCCTGATGTTTTTATTACTGGAATTGTTTTATTTTCATTACTTTATTTAACTTATCGCAGTCGCGGCTTAATTTCTATCATTTTGCACGGGCTCGGGTCGGACTCGGGCAGAATTTTTAAGGCCCGATTACAGCTCTACTGTGCTTGCGACTTGTTCACCTTTGCGCTGGATCCTCCTATGTTTAACCGCTTGTAAATTGCTTGTGTAGTTCCCTCCTTGTGCGGATACGGGCTCTTTTCTTTGTATGGTTTCGGGATTGAGTTTCGTTTTCGCGGTGTTCTTTCCCGGACCGTGAATGACAGCAGCACTTTGACTGCGTGTGTTACATACCAGCTTACTCGCTGCACATTGTCCGGGTCTGATAGATATGCTACGGTATTTTTTTTCAGTGGTAAGCTTGTATGTTGAATGTAACATTTTGTGCATGCTTTCTTTTGCCATAATTCCAGACAGCGTGATTCAGCAAAGCCACCGGGACTATTCAACTTTAGTGCTACCCAGTTTAAAGCATTTGTTAGAAAAGTAATCAAAAGTAATTAGATGTAATGAGTTACATTACTTTGATACATTGCATTAGTCTGTAACCTGTTGCATTTCTAAAGTGACCTTTCAACAGTGCCGAAGACTCTAAACATAGCTGCATTGTATTAACATTTTTATTACCATGCCGTAAAGGAAACTGGGCCGGCATAACTGGCATAGAAATTTCCAATAACCAGTAGATGGCGCCCAGTTCTGTTCTTAAATAAAACAGACATAAGATGAACACCGAAAGTAGATTGTTTACGTGAAATAAAATGAAATATACAAATAAAGTAATTAGACATGTCTTTTTCTTCACTGGTAGTAGTTTTTAAAAATACTGATCTGGCAGTTTTGCCAATCTTTGCAAATATTTTGCAAAAAAGCAAATATATCTCAGTTGCAAATTTTGAAAGCGCTGCGAAGTCAAGCATTTAGCGGCAGAAAAATTGCAAATAAAAAAAAAAACTCATTGAAATCGAGTAGGGACTGGGAAACATTTAAGAAAAATGAAAAACACTAAACGTTTGTAATCCATTTTAATCAACGCCTAATACACTAAAGGAACGTCTGTTTGAATCATAATAGCACAGGTATAGTATAAGAAAACGTGGGTCAATCTTATAATGGCACAGTCAGATAGCAATAGAACATGGGTCAGTCTCATAATAGCACAGTCATAGCAAAAGAACGTGGATCAGTTTCATAATAGCACAGGCAGATGGCAATAGAACATGGGTCAGTCTCATAATAGCACAGTCATAGCAAAAGAACATGGATCAGTTTCATAATAGCACAGGCAGATGGCAATAGAACGTGGGCCAGTTTCATAATAGCACAGGCAGATAGCAATAGAACGTGGGTCAGTTTCATAATAGCACAGGCAGATGGCAATAGAACGTGGGTCAGTTTCATAATAGCACAGGCAGATAGCAATAGAACGTGGGTCAGTCTCATAATAGCACAGGCAGATTGCAGGAGAATGTGGGTTAGTCTCATAATAGCACAGGCAGATTGCAGTAGGTCAGTCTCATAACAGCACAAGCAGATAGTAGGAGAATGTGGGTGTGTATCATAACAGCACAGGTAAAACATAGGAGAATGTAGGTAAGACTCATAATAACACAGGTACTCATTACAGTCAAGGTCCCACCCAGATCCCAGCAGGGACCTGTCAGGGGGCAGCCATGGCCCCATCAAGGAAACAGGGGAAATTTCAAGCGGCTACATCTGTAAAGCTTAGGAGAATGTGTGTCAGTCTCATAATAGCACAGGCAGATAGCAGTGGGTCAATCTCATAATAGCACAGGCAGATTGCAGTGGGTCGATCTCATAATAGCACAGGCAGATAGCAGAAGAATGTGAGTGTGTATCATAATAGCACAGGTAAAGTGTAGGAGAAAGTGGTTAAGTCTCATAATAGCACAGCTAATGCATAGAATAACGTGGGTCAGTCTCATAATAGCACAGGCAGATAGCAGGAGAACGTGGGTTTGTTTTATAACGAAGTCAGAAAATAGGAGAATGTGGGTCTGTTTCATAATAACACAGACAGAGAGGGGGAGAACGTGGGACTGTTTGGTAATGACACAGACAGACGGCCGGAAGAAATGGGAATTTGTTGTCTTGCTTTTTCTCTTGCCTTTCAGCAATAACAGGAAGAGGCCCTATACATTTTCCTCTAGGAGTGAACTGCCATGAAAAATCTGTCACAGAGGGTGCATCGCAGGAGGAGCATAGGAAGAAGTCCTGGGAGTTATCCTGCCTCTATGATGAGATGAAGCGCTCATTTGCCCTCCTATAGTCCTGCTGCCTCCATTTTAGCCTTCCCAAAGCAAGCTTAGACTGTCCTGACGCTCCACTCTGACACAAAGAAGGCTCCCCAATCCCTTTTATTATTATGTTAATTTAAAGGTTCTTCCAGTGTCCTCATCCTTGCAGAATGGAAGCAGTAGGTACTGAGGAGAATATCTGTGCAGTACTGCATTTAAAAGGAGGTTCTGCTGAGCTAGTTGAAGGACACACACACTCACACAGATTAGGTATTTATATCTTTGTGGGGACTCTCCATTCATTTCCATGGGCATAACTCTAATCTCAATTATAATCTCAACCTATCACCCTACCTAGCCTTAACCCTCACTGCAAATAACCCAATAAACTATGAGGCTTTTATAACCCAACAGAGCACTGTGTTATTACTCACTGGCCCATGATGAGTTACAAATCAATATATGTAGCAGGTCTATGCAAAAATGGCAGAACATCTATCTCCCTGAGATCTGTTTTAAAAGCTTTTGGTAGACAGAAGAATGTTTGATAGACATGTGGCAAGGAAGAGCACCTATTTAAGGTTTAAATGTATATAATCATCTGTTTTTCATAAGCATGGTGCAGACTATCTTGGAAATACAGGACATCAGTGTGAGCGGTTTTGTGGGTTATTGCTAATTTCTTTTGTTCTTATAGTGAGAATGCTCTTTCCTGTACAATCTAATTCACACATCTGTTGTCATGGAGACAGCAGCCATTTCACTTCCTCTTTATTTATTCACCATGGTCTTCCCTTGCTCCCGTTCGCCATAATGCCTTCAGCTTTCCGTTCCATCTCTCCCTCAGGTCATGTCAGGCTAAGAGCTCTGCAGCAGATATAGCACAGTTTGGGTCTGAGAGACAGTGCTCTGCAATGAATTAGTAAGGGGGGCCAGCCGGCCTTTGCAGCCTGATTGGATCCTGGTTAGTTGGCGTACAGGACTCTGGCCATGGCTTCATTTAGGCTCCTTGCCGCATTCCAGGCCGGTGATGCTGGCGCCCTGGTCACTTACCCATAGAGCAGGCCTGCAACATTATCTTCTGCCGAGGCTGAAGTCCAAACTTCATCATGTCAGCTTACCATGATAGACTTGTTAGATCCTAGAGTAACATTTTACTTAAAGCTGGCTATAATGCATTATACTGATTGGTATATGAATTAATGAAGCATCACATCATCTTCTATTGACTGTCATTGGGCATTATAGTGTTGATTATAATACTTCATAAGCTCCAATGAACCTCTCATGTATAATGTACTATAGACACAAGAATAATGCATTGTAATGGTCAGTATAAGAATGAAGGATGCTTTGTAAATTGTACTGCATTATGAAGGCATCTACAGTGTATTATAGATGACAGCTTCACAAAGCATTCATAATGCATAATAAACACGGCAATGTGTTATGCCTTTTCACAAATATGTATAGCAATGTTTGTAATGCTTTACGAATATATAATAAGGCAGCCAGGTGGTGTAGTGGTTAGGGACGCAACTGTGTAATCGAAAGATTGTTGGTTTAAGTCCCCGACCCACCAGTACCGCTGAGGTACCCTGAGCAAGGTACCGTCCTCAAGCACTGCTGCCCGGGCGCTCACATAGCTGCCCCCTGCTGTGCCACGATGTCACATGGGTTAAAAGCAGAGGACACATTTCGTTGTTGTGTGCTGTGGTGCGTCAACAATGACGATTAATCACCTTCGTCATAAATGCGTATAGACATGCCATTCATAGAAAGCCTCACCGAATCTAATGGCTTTTATTGTTACAACAGCGGAACAAGTGAACTAGGAAATACACGACATGGGTCTAGAGTTCCCCATGAGCAGTGAGAATACACAAAATAGTACACAGCTGCATTTCTATGAGTTGAATCCAGCCTACCTGCATAAAACCCAGGAATCCATACCTTTTATTATTATTATCATGGGAAAATATCTTAATTACAATTTTTTATGATCGCACAGGCTACTGAAAATAGCTCTGCAAGCCCAACAGGACCCAGGGGTTGAGGCCTGCCATTGAGTGATGTGTATTTGTGTGTGTGCTTGGGAGTATGAGGAGAGAGTGATATGTTTACCGAAGGGGAGCACTCCCACAGCCTGCTGTCTGTCAGCATAGGGGTTAATGAGATGAGGTGGGGAGTCACTGTTTACTGTAGTGAAGGCCCCTGCAGGTGCTGGCAGCCGTGCTGTGTGTTGTGTGACACTGAGTAGGATCAGAAGTGCTGCCTAATGTGGGCTTTGGCCTCCAATCTTGCCAGTGCTGGAGGTTTCTGTAGTGTCTTTATATAATCAGTCCTGGGTTGTTCCCTGCCTTGTACCCATAGCCTCCAGGATAGGCCCCGGACCCCCCGCAATCCTGAATAGGAGAAGTGGTTTCAGAAAATGGATGGATGGATGGGTTTCAGAAAATTCCTGGATGGATGTAGTTTCTTGTATGTACTTTGGAATTCACACATTATGCAGGTTCGCAGTACTTCAAACAGTACTCCAAACAGACCAGCACTCCACTCAGATCAGTAATTCAAAGAATCAAGGCACAAACGGTGAGACCGGTTCATGTTTTTGCCATAGCAACGAAGGGAAAATGGTGTTCTCTAATGTCACAACAAGAAGGCAAGTTTGACAGCGTTTTTTTTTTTTTACCCCGGATATTAAGATTATGGAAGGACGACAATTCTCAGTTTTCTACAGAAAAAGGATAATAGTTTCCTGTCACCATGGTTATCAGAGTACCACAACAACCTGTTGTCACGGTGACCACCAGTGAAGAGAAATTTCAGCCAGAGTCACACAAAAAAAAACAGTGTGGGTTGTCTCTCACAATTAAACGCAAAATCTCCTGGAACAAATGCTGTCAGAAGGAATGCAGTGAACTCTCTGCCTGATCCAGCACAAGCATGTACATCAATCTTCGACGATCCTGTTCATCTACTGCTTGTTAAGCTTCTGCTATTGTCACTTTTCTTCCCATTTCCCATTTCCCATTCCTTTCGGAATTTTGACACTATAACATGGCAAAATAAGACAAAAATAAAATAAACGCCGGTACAGCGCAACTGTATTTATGAGGATGTGTCTATATTAATTTGTGCTTGTCGGTGACTGTGGGTTTATGAACTCAAGGCGGTAGGTGAACGTGGCTGAATATATATGGATCCACTCTTCCACAGAGAGGCGTGTCCTGTCTGAAAAACTTGACTTAGATGTAAATGATAACATGGTAACTCATCCTGCAAGACGAACCTGGATAGAAGTCAGGGATAGATGTTTTGTAATTGTTTGGCATGAGTTTCATTTCAAAGGTTCCTCTGTACGCAGGTGTACTTTGAAATTCTGGGCAAAATGTTAGCAGTGTTAGCATCACTGCCGACTCTCCCGCGCCTGGCACGGCGCTCACACTTTCATCCTCTCAAGCAGGAAATCTTACGGCAAATCTACAGTATACTATTCCATTATAAACCTGAAATTAGCCACATCGAAAGTGGCCGCAGGTCTGCAAACCCAACAGACTGTTTAATAGTAAAACTGTTACACGCATGTAGAAGCTTGTGCCGACTTGTCCAGCCAGCTGACCAAAGTTGGCAAGCTGGTTCCTTAGTAGATTCAGCCAACCTGGCTCCAGAACTTGGGGCCTTTATAATGAGTCCCCTGAATGTGTGTGTGAGACTTGGAAAGCACTCAGTCTTTATAGAAATAAGAAAATAATTAGTGGGTACAAACTCTTTGTCGAACTCATTCTGCCTTCTCCCTTTCCATAAGTACACTTTTACTTCCTTTGTGCTTTGGCTGTTTTTTGTATGAGAAAAAGGTGTGAAAACAAGAGAGAGAGACCGATAGAGAGAGGCAGGTGTCTCTCTGTGCGGTTGTGCCACCCCAGATTCCCGCGCCTGTCATAGCCTCCAGAAGAAGATCTTTGAAAGTCATGGCTGTCTGTCTGAAGCAGTATCTGTATATGTCTGTCATTCTGAAGCAGTTTTACGTCAGCTTCACTTTTATTCTGAGAGCTAAAGCAGGCAGAGGAAATGGCTGATGCTGGGACAGCGAGAGGGGATCGAGCTACAGTGGGTGTTGGGGGAGTGGGAAATTGAGCCGGTTTCTTTATAAGTTCGTTCAGAGAGTCCCTCTGCAATAATGTGCACGGGCAGCCCTTTCTGCTGCACTCGTGCTCATTCCCCCGCAGAGCTAAAAACCCTCACCGCGGCAGGTTTGCCGCCCCCTCCACTGTCTCAGAATCCGGGGAAGGACTGAGCCAGGCATGAAGGACCCATTATAAAGTATGTTTTTGCTACAAAATTCCCATGAGTGTCGCATGTGGTCGTGTTGGGAGACTTAATTGCTCACGTGAGTAACGATGGAGATACTTGGAAGGGTGGCCTAATTTCTCCTGTACTTCTGTGCAAGTCATGTGTGGTCCATGACACATACCATATCTGAACACAAGGATTCTCATAAACGCACATGGTGCCAGAGTACCCTTAACTAACGGGCAGCAGGAGACTTAGTAACTCTTTTATCTGACTTGAGATTGTGTGTTTTGGATACTCAGATAAAGAGTGGAACTGCAATCGTGGCAGAATCTGCCGGATCTCCTTAACTTGCACAGCCGTGTCCCCTCACCAGCAGACAGTGCTGGAAAAGTCTGGTTGGTATAATATCACTGCAACAGAGGTTGCTATAGTGGTCAGAGGTGGTCAGAGATCTGGATGTTGTTAGCATGGTATGGACCTCTGCACTGGCAAACTGGGGTACTGGTTCCTATTTTCTAAAACGGTGACCAGATGGTGTGTTCTACATCTGCATGGGCATCAAACCTTTCAGTACCCATGGGAAAGGCCATGATAGGGTCCTAGAGAGAAGACTCCACCTGATGGCAAAATCTATGATTCTGGAGGAACAATGTTCTGTCTTGTGGTGGAACAGATGGCCAATCCTTTCCACTGGGTTGCTGGATTTAACTTCTGTGAGAGGGTGTTTAGATAGAGAAGTCAGCTGAGGTAGACTGGGGATGCCCAAAGAAGCTGCTCCAAGCACATACCCATTAGGGCTGGGAAACTACTCTTAGAAAGCCATTTAAATTTGTATTATATCACAGATTTAGTACTCTGAGAAATTTGGATATTAATCATATTTCAATATTAATTATAATATCAATTATTAAGAAAAGAAAAATGAGACAAGGAGTGAGAAAAATGACAAGGCGACAATAATATATAATAACACATTTTATTTATTCAGCTACCCACAGGGCAGGAATGGAACCCAACAGGTGGAAGCCTATTCTCAGTTTTTCACTTACGATCCCAAGATTCATGTGAATTTGCTGAAATTAGCTGACAATTATAGCACATTAAACTAGCTGAATGAAACAGCCGCGACAACAAAAAGGTGTCTAAATTATGATGAGAAATAAAAAAATCAAACGAGGTGCATTGGACTGCTAACATGGGCCTTCATGTCCAAAAAAGCACTTAAATGATATTGTGCAGTAAAATACTGCTTTTGTTTTAGGTTACATCTAACATTAACATTATTGGATCCATCCATTTGTGCAGTGAAATCCAGTTTCCAGACAGTGCTGCACAGAATCTCAGGTTTATGTCACATTCTTCAGGATTCACACATTATTTCACTAATTTCTTTGCTGACTGTACACTTCTTTGTAAATATAAATGTGCTTAGACCACCAAATATTTTGTCGCGCCTCTACCTCACACAGTTCAAATTCACCTTCTTGGTTTTTTATTTACTATTGCTGTCACTGGACTTTGCAACCCCAGTGGCATATTATTTGAGCATGCAGCTCATTTGAATTGAACATTTATAGTTGTTCGTGGACAGCATCTGGGCAGGATCTCAGGCTTGGGCACTTACACATATTTATAAGACGCCAGCTTTGATAGATCCAATGTTTGAGGCTCATGAACTCAAGTACTACAGCACTGCCAGTAGCTAAGGTTCATGACTCAGTACCAGAGCAAGAAAGTTATTATATGAAATGCTCCGTATTTGAGATTTGAGCTTTACCGGCAATTTATGGGAACTAATATGTTTAGCAGTGTATTTTTGCAATCAACTCGGCAATCTGCTACACTTGGAAAAAGTGAGTGTTGCCACCAGTGACAGCTCAGATGGTGGGCTCAGAGCGAAACTGCCACAGCTGGTCAGACAAGCACCTGCATGCTCGTTTCAGAGAAGTGCATTTTGGGAAACCAGAGTGAAAAGTGGATGGACACCACGACTTGAATCATAACACTGGATGGAAAATTATTTGACACATTTTAACAGCTATCTCATTAAAACAAACAAAATAACATACAGAAGAATGAATTGTGGGGGAAAAAATCATGACCTAGAATGAGAATTCAGGATAACTTGGAAAAATAAATATTAATTGTACAAATAGTGAACAAAATGTATATATTTATAGCTATTGGTCTTTACAAGAACATTGTGCATTTTAAACCGTGCATATGAACCCTACAAAGCAGTTCTGCTTGAATTTTTTGATCAGTCTAGGAAACAAAGCAAAAATAGCCTAGTACCGTGGATGTAAATCTATTTTTAGTTGTATTTGTTGTTCCCACTGGCACTGGAAGGCAACCATGTTTATAGAAGGTCCCTCTGGAGATGTGCCAGCGATCTTCCTTAAATTTTTCTGAAATTGATATAAAAATGCGTAATACCAATAGACATTATTTGGAGTTTTTTAAATGGTAACTAACTGGTATAGGTCCTTCTCATACTATGAAAGATAGATGACAGAATAGAATAGAATAGAATAGAA
>JAODKL010000038.1:9198526-9210825 GCA_026780765.1 Petrocephalus schoutedeni
GGGCAGACGCTAGGATTCACACGAGGGCAGCGAGGGGCGTGGCACACAGGAGGACCGGACGGGAGGCCGTGACAGAGATTTTGCAGGGGTGAAATTTGTGTGACTGCGAACCATGTTTAGGGTACACTATATGGACAAAAGTATTGATAGCATGCTTGATATGACTCTACCTGACACTTGGCATTGTGTTTAGTAATGTAATGCTTGCATGCAGCACAACCATAGAAGCCCATTCCTTGAAGCTCCTGATGCACTTTGTTACTTTATGTTTTCTGCCACTGAGTTTCTGTTGTTCCTAAATGCTTCCACTTTGGAATAATAGTACTTGCAGTTGACCGTGGAATATCTTTCATGGAAGATATTTCATGAACTGACTTGTTGCAAAGGTGGCATCCTATAACAGTATCACACTTGAATTCATTGAGCTCTTTAGAGTGACCCATTCTTTCATAAATGTTTGTAAACCTGACTGCATGGCTAAGATTTTATACACCTGTGGCAATGGATCTGAATGAAACACCTTAATTCAGTGATTAAGAGGTGTGTTCCAATAGTTTTGGCCATATAGTGTATGTTCTAATTTCATTATTTCTGTATGTTTTTAATTTTATAATGCCCTAAACAGCATGCAACTGAGAGCCAAATGTTTCAATTTAGAGAGAAACATGCTTTCATTTGAGAGCCAAATTGTTTCTTGTGTCAGATTTGCTTCAAATAACAACCAAGAAAATTCTTTGTAAAACAGAATAATGACCCCATTTGGCCAGCCTTCTCAAGTGTAAACGCACAAAAAACACCCAAGATATCCGATTGCATAGCTGGCATGATAACTCAGAATTTACATCTGCTTAATTTCTGGTACTTTGTACTGCATCTTCAAAAAACATCTGCAATGTTTTTTTTCAACATCCTCCTTTGTCAGCCAGAGAAATTGTATTGGTATATTTATAAAACACTTGCATGAACTAGCTGTTTCATTCTGCCGCGCACATGAATATGAGAGGTCGTACCTGCCAAAATTCATACTTCAACTTCTCCCATGCTATCAAACTGTCATTGTCACATCGGAAAAATTTTACGCACCATCAAACTTGCATTCCCACTAGGAATTTTTGGTTCTATGAACGTTTACCAAATGTTGCGATTAAGGTGCGGAAACGTTCAAAGTGTCCAGTTTTCCCAGTGTTCCTAGAATGTTATCCCACCACTACAACTGCTACTACAACTACGACTAACATAAAAAACCAAAGAGTATAATAGATGAGCTAGTAACACTGTTGCTTTATACCTTAGAGGTCATGGTTTGAAGGTTTGGTGGCGTGCACATATAGTTCTTTTATAATATTTTATCATAAAACAATAATTACAGGGTTTCCAACTCTGGTCAGCTGCTGGAGTGAAATTTTCAATACCAGACAAGTCTGCACACACATTTACATGCATGTAACAGTTTTACCACCTTGTACTGTATACAGTATAGTCTTTTGCAAAACCTGAATAGGAGGGCCCACTTTGTCCTGCTTGGTATTCGGTTTTAGTTAGCTATTTAGTTAGATAAAGTGGCTGCTAGCTGGTAATGGATGGATGGATGGATTATACCAAAATAGATTAAAAACAAACAACTCGTCTTATTACATCTATGCCACCTCAACTGTTTGATGGACGCGTGGGTGGTTGTCCTCCAATGTGACGCTATCCTGACACCTTCTAATGTAGTCCGCGATTCATCTGCTGTTTCTTGTAATATGCATAGCTGGTTTCTACACTGATAGCTTACAAAGTAATTTCTATTAATAAAATTAAATATTGCTGTACAAACTAGGTTTAACTCATTAAGATCCAGCTGACAAGATAACGACAAAAACCTTACTATGGAGCAGCATGGTTGTCATCGACGTGTGTCGCACAGCATATCGAGACTTAAAAGTGCGAAATGTCAAACAAAACATCAAAAGCGGATCCATTTATTTACTAAGTTAAAGTTGTCTAGTCCTTTAAGTATTCTGAGTCACTTTACTGACTTTTTAGTAATTTCCTGAGTGATGAATTCTCACCATTACTTTTGACACTACTTGTTATGTCCACCACAGTCTGGTCTTTATAGTGATTGGGATAAAACATGATGCAATGAAATTTATTACATAACAGCTTTCTCAATGCAGATGCCAGTACATACGCCCACTATCTCTTCAATGCCTTTGATTCGGCACACAATGGCTCCATCAAGTTTGAGGTAACATTCTTTTTCTGACTCTCCAGTGCCACTTATCACTTACTATTTTTATTTTGTTGAGAGTATAAATGCACGGTTTTATCCATATTGACTATGCTGGCTGCTGTGTTGTAGCCAGATAATAACCACGTATCTTTGCAACATCACATTTTAATGTGAATCTGAAGTCTTAGCTCCAGTCAAAGAGCTTATACTGCTATTAAACTCAATGAATTAAATGGAACTGACTCAATGGGCTGTATACCAGCAAGTCTCAGTGTCCTCAGATGTTGTAGCTGGAGCATTCCTTATTTAGCTGCTGTTATTTTTTTCCCCTGTCTCTCAGGACTTTGTGATGGGTCTGTCTATCTTGCTACGAGGGTCGGTGCGGGAGAAGCTGCAGTGGACGTTCAACTTGTATGATATTAACAGAGATGGCTATATCAACAAGGAGGTGGGGTTTGTCTTACAGTAGATTGTAAAATAAGTGACTAACTGTCAGTGTTTATTACAGTTGATTGTCTAACAATGGCTGACAAGAATCAGGAGAGCGCTACATGATATTATGTGATCTGTCGCTGTAAGTGACTTGGAGGTGGAAAATTTTCACATCTTGTCATGCACATCTGAATGCTCCAAAGTCCCCCTTCTGATATAAACCAGTGTTTCCCAATCCGGTCCTGAGGGACCAAGAGTCGGTCCATGTTTTTGCTCCATCCGTTGGGTAGAAGGTTGGCAGCCATGGACAGCTGACTCACCTTACAAATGTGAGCAGTGTCTGTCTCCATGGGTTAGAGCTCTGTTTGTATGTCTGGAAGGTCATGGGTTCAAGTCCCGTGGCTGGCAGAGTAAAGAAATCACTGCTGGGCCCTTGAGCAAAGCCCTTCACGCTGGCTGACCTGCTCATTGATTGTCGCTTACACATTGTTTTGGCCAAATGTTATTGGGGAGGATTATCTTTTTTGGGGGGCATAGACTCTGGGGGGCTCCTTGAGCTGTTTTATGAGCTGAAAGAGAAATGAAAGGCAACGGAAAATGATGCAATGTCAATAATTCACTAAAATTTGCAAGGGGTGGGTGGGGGATGTTGGCAAGGAAGCAGGCGCTGACCTAAAAGTTGTTCTACTAGGCAGAAAGGTGTAGCTTTTTACGCTGTCAGACCAAAACCTGTTTGTCCATGTCAGATCGCTTCTTAGGGATTGTCTAAAAGCTGCTCCCCCAGGCCCTGTTTGGTAAATGTGGTCGTACTGAATTTAATTCTGCGTGTTATAGGAGATGACAGAAATCGTCAGAGCCATTTATGACATGATGGGGAAGTACACCTACCCTGCGCTCAGAGGGGACGTGCCACAGCAGCACGTGGAGGCTTTCTTCCAGGTCACTGAAGCCTACACATCTGAAACCTTCATTCGCTTATATTAAACCGTATCTCAGCATGTTGCTTGTACTGGCACCCGGAAGATTCTACTCACAAACTGGTTCAAATGGCTTTGTCTTTGCCTTTCCCCTTCATACAGAAAATGGACAGAAACAAAGACGGAGTTGTTACCCTTGAGGAGTTCATACTGGCATGCCAAGCGGTGTGTTTTGCCTTCACCCTCTTTCATTTTTCATTTTCTCTTAAAGTTTGAAGTCGTTTTTGCTTGATTCACTACTTTTCTGTATTATTGTTCATTCCAGTATCAACTGCTAGTGCCTAGTTTTTGAGTTGCCTGTCTTTCAAGTTATTATATTTCTTTTCTTTTCTTTTTTCTTTTCTTTTTTCTTTTCTTATATTTAGCTAAACAGCACTGTATTGTAACAATAAAGATAATATTAATATTTTATTTATTGTGGTTCTCATTTTATTCTCTCTTTTCTCTGTTTAGGATGAAAACATGATGAGATCTCTTCAGCTCTTTGAGAATGTCATATAGTGTAAGTCTTTTTTTCTGTCTTAATGTGTATATATACTGTATATATACTCTGCATTTGTGTATTTTTACCGTTTATGTGTGAATTATTCATGTGCTGATGTCAAACATATATATATATATATATATATATATATGTGTGTTTGTTTTGTTTATGAATAATGTATGCATTCTTTGTGTGCGTGTGTGTGTGTGTGTGTGTGTGTGTGCATGATAGTGCACTGACTCTTGTGTCAGTGTCCTAGATGTCCTAGTTCAACTTCGTCTGGCTCCACCCTGAAGACAGAAAAGTGTGACACACTTTGCCTTGGCAGGGATCCTAGGAACGTCGTGGACATTTTCCCCTCGTCTCCTACCTACTTATATTGTACCTTACAACTGCGTCCTTTTGCTGCCCTCTATGTGTGGTGACTCGGAATTGCACCTATGAAGTTCCCACTATATTTGTAACCACAGTTCTGACTCGTCCTACGTCGATAATACTGGAGGGAACCTCTAGAGATTTCATCGCTGGCTTCTCTGGATTGTTGCTGTTGGACTGGACTGTTTTTGAAACAGATGAAGTTTTATTGTACAGATATGCTACTTGACGCTGACCTTAACCTGTGAACTGTTGTAGAAGAATGATGTAACACGAGCTTTGCGTTACGTACCCTTGTCGCTTGTTTTATTGTCTTTGTGCTAAATGTTTTCAGTGTTGGAATGGCCTTGCTGTTGTTTTTTAGTCCCACTACTGCCAGTTATTGCTTCATGCCATTGACTTGTAGAGGGACTGGTGTTGCATACACGGAAATTCTCCGTTTCAGCCATAAGGAGAACAACAGTAAAACAAGTGCAAGATCAATTGTTATAATGTGCAAAAATGACTTTCTAAAAGCATCACGAATATATCTTTTGTTTTTTTTTTACCACGATATGGGTTCTCATTGTAAGCCTCAGCTTATCGCAGGAATTTAAATTTTGCATTTGGAATATTTTGTGTCCAATCTACTGTTTGTGCCAGTCATGACAGAGCATTGCATGACGTGGTGGACTCATCTTCTTCCTGGTTCTTGGTCCAGTGGGCTTGCATCAGAAGTCCAGCAGATCGAAGTCACAGGCTGCTGTGTAGCCCAGACAGATAACATGCACTGATAGCAGAGCACAGTAGGCAACCCCAACAGAAGACTGCTTTTTTATTGGTTGTGTACTGTTCCAAGTCCATTTGCATTTTGCTGAAACTGTATGACAATATTTTGCTGAACGTTTAGAAACAAGTGTTGTGTTGTTGTATATTTCCCTTTTGCATGAACGAAATTTGTATGGGAAGTGCCTCATTGCACAGACATCTAGATTTGCTCTTTGGACAATTCACCTAAAACAGTAAGTTAACAACTGACTGATATGTCATGTGACCTGTTCCGTCAGTAATGTCTAAACACATGCAGTAGATACTTCTATCATATACAATATAACGAGCTTTGGAGTAGAATTTTTCCAGAAATATCACTTTGCTAGTGCAATGATATGCAAAAATCTCAGTGTGTCACCTTCCATTGAAAGAATACAATATGTGTGCTTTGCATGGCAAGGTGTTGGATAGCACAATTTAAGATTAACTTAGTAAGACCATTTAACTGGATCCACCTCCTATAAGAGGCATTTGGGGAAAAATGTCCAATGAATATGTCTATATGAATCATCAGACTTTGTTAATTAAGCACATATTCTTGAGTTCCTTGTGTTTCATGTTCTGTGTTTTTATGTGGCATCCGTAGTACAGTATTAATCTGGTAAGACTTCTTACCCAGCAGATAATGGCTCAGACAACTCACTTAGGGTCAGGACAGATAATATTTCACACTCCTGCAGCATGGAAAGCACCATAATGTCCTGTTTTTCTTACAATTAAGGGCTGAGATAGGGCATCCCATACTACTTAAACCTGATAAAATGTCTCTTAGCTATACATTATTTCCCTGTAAAATGATTGTATACAGACAAAAAGATGTGAAGTGTTGCATTGTTTAAGAGGGACCAATAAGACTTTAGGTCAGGGGTCTTCAACTTTGGTCCTGGAGAGCTACTCTTCAGTAGTTTTTCTAGCCTACCTGGCTCCCGATGAGCCACACTTGGCCCTGGTATTTACCTGAGAACAGGTGTGGCTCATCAGAAGTCAGGTAGGATAGAAAACCTACTGAAGAGTAGCTCTTCAGGACCGGAGTTGGAGACCCCTGCTTTAGGTATTTAAATAAGTGGAGTATTTTTCTGATGGAGGTACCACGGTCACATTCCTATGGTCCGAATTAAGATGGTCTGATGCCATGATTTATTTGTCTTCTAGCCAAAGCAGCCAAAGAAAAAAAGAAGAAATTAAACAGAACTGTAACCACTGATATTTTTATTTAATGCTAGATAACACTTATTCAATGCATTTAATCCCTGGTAAAAGTACAATTTCTGTGCCATATTTAATATGGATTATACAACATACAACATTGGGTGGGCAGATGGATAACATATTTTGCTGTTGGGATGTTATACAAATTATGTCAATATAATAAACCTTTAAAAGGATTGTTTTTTTTATCTGTGTGTATGCGTTTTTTCACTCTACAAATGGTTTGCATTTCATCAACTGGAATTTGATAGGTGGGCTACTCATAATTTGTACTTATTAATTAACAATGCCATATACAGTATGTGTACCTTCCAATAAGAGAAAGTGTTTCAGGGTTGCTGGTCACTCAGTGAGCATTTCAAGTCCAAAGAGAAGCAGTTTGGCATCTCTACATTTAAAAAGGTCTGTTTCTTTGATAGGAGGCTCGGTCGCCAATAGGCGGCAGTCTTGCCCTGTGCTCCCTGAAACACGCTCATGGAGCCTCATTTATCAAACTTTGCATACATTTCAGCATGAAAAAATCTGACCTTTCAACACATTCTTTTCAAAGTCATACGACAGTGACTAAATAAAAAAAAGTACAGGGATTTTGAACAGTGCCAGGCAGAGACGTGACAAAATGTCATATTTGGGGGGCCTAAGCACAGGTATCACGAACAAGAAAAAAATGCTGAATGGCAACACATCGCCACCTCAAATCTGTCAGCTCAACAGAACACACTAAATGAAGACGTGGTCAAATCTGAATGACTCGCCGCATACTGAGCCAGTGTGACGTCAGCACACACGCATCCTCGCTCTTGAATTTTGACATGCATATAGCCTTTATAATAGGGGATACCCTATTACGCAGTGCTGTCCCAGAGAGGTTGGAAGACACTGATGTGTTACATGACACGCAAAATGAGCGAATCATGAAATGACCCATCGAGCCGATATATTATATTTGTCAGTGTCACATCATTAGCAAATTGTCAACGGCCTCAGGGACTCCTGGTCGCCCCCCTAGCCTGTGACGCATATATTCCGTACTTGCCAAAAGTAGGTTATAGGTAGGGGGAATCCCCGACGATAAGATCTGCTGAGCGCGGTCAGGGACTACCACAGTCTTAAAAGTCTGGATATGGTAATTCGGGAGTTAGGAACAATGGTAAATCGGGAGCACGGCAGAAGGAGGGGCGGAGGATCGGCATAAATCTGGGGAAATCGGGGGCGTTAGCGAGTATCCTGCTGTACGATTTTAGTTCGACCCAATTGGTCAACGTGACATTCTTTAAAAGCGGCGAAAGGCAGCGCACACGTTTTGCCTTCGTATGTGGCCTTTCTGCCCAATCACAAAAGAGGTACGCACGCCGTCACGCCCATTTCGGTCACGTGGATCGCAGACGCTCAAATGATTGGATAAGGGAACGCCTGCGAGCCTCCCACGTTAGTATTCCGCCCGTGCCTGCGCAGTAGCGAGCTAGTGTGCGTCTGCGCCGAGAGATATCGCTTCGGCTTCCCTTTGAAAGTTCAGCGTGCGATCGTCTGGGGCATGAACGGCATGGACATGGAGCAACTGGGCCAGCAAAGCTTCGTGTACGGTAAGGATAACGTAGGGATAAGGCCGTGAGGCGTAAGTAGGCGCACGTTGTTAGGCCAAAGAACCACTCACGGGGAGTAAAGCGCTCGCCTTTGACTAGTTGTGTTAATAGTTCAGCCGCCTTCATTGTTAACTTACGCACTAAATCGATCCGTTTGGCGCAGCGAAGCGACAATCCGAATACGTCCCTTTGCTTTTCGTAGTAGCGCTGTGCGCTTAGGCACGTTTTACTGCCGATTAGCCAAAGCCAGCTGGTGTAGCGGCTGCATCCTCTGCGAACACGTGTGAAGCCAGCGGCCCCAAGATGGCGAGGACTGGCCTTTTATCTGCGCTCCGGACATCACTTTCCCTACAATCTTCCTTTCCTGATGCTTTTAAGTATGCGTTAGTCTGATATCCACATAATTACAGCATCTTTGATAGGGTTTCTATAGTTTTTTTTTCTCCCGTCTTTGTGGCCTGTTGGCCACGTTCATGGATACTTTGCGTCCACCTTCCCTCCACGTTAGCTGGCGGCTTCAGTTTCCATGCAGTTAATCTGTTATTCAGTGAAAATGTGAATCTTTATCGGGGATTGAGTTGGTGTAGCGAGCGCCGGAAACGTGCTCGTTCGCGACGGCGCACCACGTGAACGCGCACACCACGTGGTTCAGCGCGGCCTGTGATCGTCTCTCTTTCTCTGTCCTCCTAGGGTGTGAGCTGAAACCTGGGAAGGATGTCGTGTTCAACCCCGAAGAAGATGCGTTTGAGCATCAGTTGTCTTTAAGGACGGTGAGTTTTGCCTGAATCCTATTTGCTTCATACACGGAGGAGTTAAGCACATGGATGCGGCATGTGGACATAACTGGTAATCTCCCACCCACAGGTGTCTGTAGACCCCACCACCAAGGATGAGCTGCAGGTTGTGGAAGTTGAAAGTTGTGACTCGGACGGGCAGACGGTGAAGACGGTGCTGGCTTCAGTGAAGCCCTCTTGCCTGCCTTGTGTGAGTTGCAGTTTATAGCTTACGGACGGTTGTGATGCTTTCAATAGAGCAGTGTTACCTCAAATATACCTTTCGTGCTAACTGTTAGAAGGGTCATGACTTAAGGTTTTTAGATATGGGATGGTCTTGATCCTTCTCTTGCACGTTTTGGAAATTTCAATTAAAGTAATGTCCTGTTAAATAATGTTTATGAGGTTTCTGTAAAGAATTGGGCTTATGGATGAACTGACTGGATTGCTGGCACGTGTTGCAGGTCAGTCTTGCTGGCTTTGAGATCGCACCCCCGGTTGTGTTCAGGCTGAAGTCAGGCTCTGGTCCTGTCCACTTAACTGGCCAGCACCTTGTCCGTAAGTCTTGGCATATTTGCTTGTATTACCTGCCGTCTCTAGTCAGATGGCTGGTTCTGCATCATACTCATGGGCTGTGACTGATGTGGCTAATTCCCCCCCCCCCCCAGTGACTGATGGAGATCAGTCGTTTGATGACGACGATGATGAAGAGGAGGAGGAGGAGCTGCCGGCGACTAAAGCCGCCAAGAGGCCGGCCGCGACATTGGCGCCTAAAGCTCAGGTGAGGCCTCATGGCATTTGCCCCGCCCGCCGTTGTGAGGTCAGCTTGTGACATGCCTGCCCCTGGATTTTTGTTACCACCACACTTAACACTTTTCTTCCTCACAGAAAAAGATGAAGGTGGAGGAGGAAGAGGACGATGAGTGAGTAGTATTGCTTAGTGGTGTGTGGGAATTTGGACTTGGGCTACTATGGCAGCTAAATCCATTAGGGTTTCCCAATCCAGTTCCTGGGGACCTACGGTCGCTCCATGTTTTTGAGTCTTCCGACCTCCCTGCCAAATATGGACTTCCTGGTGGTAGTCAAGTCTTCAGTCTGGGGCGGGGGGGTTGATTTGTAGACTTTTGTAGTGCATGTTGAGTTGCTGTGGATGTTTGCAGTTGTGAAAATGCTTTTGCCTGCTTTTGGCATGTTTGATTTTAGTGGAGTGTTTCGCTGTGTGGTTTGAAGTTGGGGAGCACACCTTGAACCAGTCCTGCTTTCTTGTAGCGATGACGACGATGATGAAGATGACGACGACGAGGATGAGGATGATGAAGACGACGAGGAGGAAGACGACAGTGAAGTTGAGGAATCCCCAGTTAAAGTGGGTATTCTGAGGCTGGCTGACTACAGTTTCTCTGCTTTGATATGAGTGAGTTAGGGGGTGATCAGTCTCATGGTTGCTGATGACAATGCTGCCCCCCCCTCTCTTCTCCAGCCCAAGAAGACCCCTGCTAAGGCCCAGCCCCCTGCTCAGAATGGAAAGACTCCTAGCACGCCTGCCGGGAAGCCTAATGCCAAGGTCTGACTACTTCCCCCAAACACTGAGGGCTTCCTGTAGACTAGTGGCTGTCTGACATTTTTCCTATTGTAGTGTACAGGCTAGCCAGTCCAGGCTTGATGCAAAAACTGCACTTAGTTTATAAACATTGCTCTTCTCTTCCCCTCCCCCCAGGCAAAAACACCTGATGCAAAAGGAGACAAGAAAGCACAGAGTCCCAAGACCCCTAAAGTCCCCATGTCAATAGATGAACTCAAGACGAAGATGATGGCCAGTGTGGAGAAGGTTAGTGGCCCCTTGAGCTGTGTGCTGTGGCGGCGCCGAGTGGGGTGCGAGTCAGGCTTACGCGCCCACCTTCTCGGTGGGTCGAGGTTCCTGGCGTTGGTGCGCTGGCTGCTATTTGATGGCTCCTTTTCATTTACGCAGGGGGTGAAGCTGCCCAATGTCGAGGCCAAGTTTGAGAACTTCCTGAGAAATGGACTGCGTGTGTCTGACCCCAAGGTGTGTTTCTCTGGCTGGTGTGGTGGGAGAGAACCTTCTGTTGGGGTGACTTGCGACTAACCTTTCGCCCTGATCTTCTTCCAGACCATTCAGGACCTGTGGAAATGGAGACAGACTGTGAAGGACAGGAAATGATTTTTTTGTTTTTGTTTTTTATACCAACTGTACTGTTTTTACCTCATTCTTTCCTTTAGATTATCAATCCGTCCCAGAGCTTCAAGCCCTCTGAAGCCTGTCGATTTTCGGTATTCGCCGGCAGGCTTTGCTCTGGCTCTGATTAAATGGATTGGTTTCCCCATTAAAATACTTATACATTGGTCAGCTTCAGTTTATATGCCTGTAAGTCATGTTCAGGGCCAGAACTCGGCTGGCATCGTCCCGGATTAATTTGTAAGTTTAATGTTGATCTGCCATTACCTTCAGTAGTTGGGCCCTATGGTCTTCTACTGGATTTCCGGTTATTTTGGACTTGCTGCAATAAAACAGTGGATGGCGACTGTTACGGTTTGGTTTTTTTCTTGGGGCCGGAGGAACCTGGGTTACCACTTCAAAACAGCATGAAGTTAAAGGTTTGGGGGCCTTCTAGAAAGGCTGTGGGTTTGTTGCTTTAATCTTTGTTTTCAAGTTCTGACCAGTAGAGGGGAGTATTGCATTGTTTCTTTGACCAGGCATGCGAAAGGTGAATGTTTTACTTAATTGGTTGGGTTGTAGGTTTGCAGGATTGATTTTTGGTAGTCACATGCAATACTTGCGTGCATGGCCTGCATAACATGTTCATATGGCCTAATGCTCTGATTGGGTTCAGGTTGATTCATATAAGACCTGGCACCCCTTGCAAGTTTGGTTCTTTTTTTATTGGAACATTACACACTCACATAATGGCTTTAGCTTTAATGTCATTGCTTTGATCAGGAACCATAGGCTGTATTGCTGAATTCTGCAGTGTCTGGTAACAAGCATTTAGCTGAGCTCTAGGCCAAAGGGTATCTGAAATACTTGCCTTGACAGCTGGTTGGTGTACCAGGAGCAGGGGGCTCATGGTAGCTCTGTGTATCAGACTGCCAAATGTCTCATCATCCAGCTAGGTCAGAGTTCCACAATTCTGGTAATCCACAAAAGGGTGAATTTAGATATCACAGCACGAACAAACCTTATTCAGCTCACCAGCAAATTGCAGGTTTAGCCGGTGTGTCTTAGGCAGGGAAATCTGCAAAGTGTGTTGCGGACTGGCCCTCCCGGACCGGAACGGTGAAACCCTGATCTAGGTATGTGGAGACTGGTACTGGGGAGCCCTGACCTACATCTTTAACCCCTATACCGTGTTTGGGGTCAATCTGACCCCAGAGCTTCATTAAACGGTAGGCAAATTTCACATGGGGAAATTATCACGGGAA